>OX439139.1:156805444-157375261 GCA_949318255.1 Pollenia labialis | reverse complement strand
ATAAAAATTCAATTTTCTAAGGAAAATATGGAATTTTGGTATTGATTACAGATTTCGATCCTTTTGGCCCTAGGACCTCTAATTAACGAAATAAATGAGATTTTATGTTTTCATATAAAAAATCAATTTTCTAAGAAAAATATGGAATTTTGGTATTGATTACAGATTTCGATCCTTTTGGCCCTAGGACCCCTAATTAACGAAATAAATGAGATTTTATGTTTTCATATAAAAAATCAATTTTCTAAGGAAAATATGGAATTTTGGTATTGATTACAGATTTCGATCCTTTTGGTTCTAGGACCTCTAATTAACGAAATAAATGAGATTTTATGTTTTCATATAAAAAATCAATTTTCTAAGGAAAATATGGAATTTTGGTATTGATTACAGATTTTGATCCTTTTGGCCCTAGGACCTCTAATTAACGAAATAAATGAGATTTTATGTTTTCATATAAAAAATCAATTTTCTAAGGAAAATATGGAATTTTGGTAGTGATTACAGATTTCGATCCTTTTGGCCCTAGGACCTCTAATTAACGAAATAAATGAGATTTTATGTTTTCATATAAAAAATCAATTTTCTAAGGAAAATATGGAATTTTGGTAGTGATTACAGATTTCGATCCTTTTGGTTCTAGAACCTCTAATTAACGAAATAAATGAGATTTTATGTTTTCATATAAAAAATCAATTTTCTAAGGAAAATATGGAATTTTGGTATTGATTACAGATTTCGATCCTTTTGGCCCTAGGACCTCTAATTAACGAAATAAATGAGATTTTATGTTTTCATATAAAAAATCAATTTTCTAAGGAAAATATGGAATTTTGGTATTGATTACAGATTTCGATCCTTTTGGCCCTAGGACCTCTAATTAAGGAAATAAATGAGATTTTATCTTTTCATATAAAAAATCAATTTTCTAAGGAAAATATGGAATTTTGGTATTGATTACAGATTTCGATCCTTTTGGCCCTAGGACCTCTAATTTACGAAATAAATGAGATTTTATGTTTTCATATAAAAAATCAATTTTCTAAGGAAAATATGGAATTTTGGTAGTGATTACAGATTTCGATCCTTTTGGCCCTAGGACCTCTAATTAACGAAATAAATGAGATTTTATGTTTTCATATAAAAAATCAATTTTCTAAGGAAAATATGGAATTTTGGTAGTGATTACAGATTTCGATCCTTTTGGCCCTAGGACCTCTAATTAACGAAATAAATGAGATTTTATGTTTTCATATAAAAAATCAATTTTCTAAGGAAAATATGGAATTTTGGTAGTGATTACAGATTTTGATCCTTTTGGCCCTAGGACCTCTAATTTACGAAATAAATGAGATTTTATGTTTTCATATAAAAAAATCAATTTTCTAAGGAAAATATGGAATTTTGGTAGTGATTACAGATTTCGATCCTTTTGGCCCTAGGACCTCTAATTAACGAAATAAATGAGATTTTATGTTTTCATATAAAAAATCAATTTTCTAAGGAAAATATGGAATTTTGGTAGTGATTACAGATTTCGATCCTTTTGGCCCTAGGACCTCTAATTAACGAAATAAATGAGATTTTATGTTTTCATATAAAAAATCAATTTTCTAAGGAAAATATGGAATTTTGGTAGTGATTACAGATTTCGATCCTTTTGGCCCTAGGACCTCTAATTTACGAAATAAATGAGATTTTATGTTTTCATATAAAAAATCAATTTTCTAAGGAAAATATGGAATTTTGGTAGTGATTACAGATTTCGATCCTTTTGGCCCTAGGACCTCTAATTAACGAAATAAATAAGATTTTATGTTTTCATATAAAAAATCAATTTTCTAAGGAAAATATGGAATTTTGGTAGTGATTACAGATTTCGATCCTTTTGGCCCTAGGACCTCTAATTAACGAAATAAATGAGATTTTATGTTTTCATATAAAAAATCAATTTTCTAAGGAAAATATGGAATTTTGGTAGTGATTACAGATTTCGATCCTTTTGGCCCTAGGACCTCTAATTAACGAAATAAATGAGATTTTATGTTTTCATATAAAAAATCAATTTTCTAAGGAAAATATGGAATTTTGGTAGTGATTACAGATTTCGATCCTTTTGGCCCTAGGACCTCTAATTAACGAAATAAATGAGATTTTATGTTTTCATATAAAAAATCAATTTTCTAAGGAAAATATGGAATTTTGGTATTGATTACAGATTTCGATCCTTTTGGCCCTAGGACCTCTAATTAACGAAATAAATGAGATTTTATGTTTTCATATAAAAAATTAATTTTCTAAGGAAAATATGGAATTTTAGTAATGATTACAGATTTCGATCCTTTTGGCCCTAGGACCTCTAATTTACGAAATAAATGAGATTTTATGTTTTCATATAAAAAATCAATTTTCTTAGGAAAATATGGAATTTTGGTAGTGATTACAGATTTCGATCCTTTTGGCCCTAGGACCTCTAATTAACGAAATAAATGAGATTTTATGTTTTCATATAAAAAATTAATTTTCTAAGGAAAATATGGAATTTTAGTAATGATTACAGATTTCGATCCTTTTGGCCCTAGGACCTCAAATTTACGAAATAAATGAGATTTTATGTTTTCATATAAAAAATCAATTTTCTAAGGAAAATATGGAATTTTGGTAGTGATTACAGATTTCGATCCTTTTGGCCCTAGGACCTCTAATTAACGAAATAAATGAGATTTTATGTTTTCATATAAAAAATCAATTTTCTAAGGAAAATATGGAATTTTGGTAGTGATTACAGATTTCGATCCTTTTGGCCCTAGGACCTCTAATTAACGAAATAAATGAGATTTTATGTTTTCATATAAAAAATCAATTTTCTAAGGAAAATATGGAATTTTGGTATTGATTACAGATTTCGATCCTTTTGGCCCTAGGACCTCTAATTAACGAAATAAATGAGATTTTATGTTTTCATATAAAAAATTAATTTTCTAAGGAAAATATGGAATTTTAGTAATGATTACAGATTTCGATCCTTTTGGCCCTAGGACCTCTAATTTACGAAATAAATGAGATTTTATGTTTTCATATAAAAAATCAATTTTCTAAGGAAAATATGGAATTTTGGTAGTGATTACAGATTTCGATCCTTTTGGCCCTAGGACCTCTAATTAACGAAATAAATGAGATTTTATGTTTTCATATAAAAAATCAATTTTCTAAGGAAAATATGGAATTTTGGTAGTGATTACAGATTTCGATCCTTTTGGCCCTAGGACCTCTAATTAACGAAATAAATGAGATTTTATGTTTTCATATAAAAAATCAATTTTGGTAGTGATTACAGATTTCGATCCTTTGGGCCTAGGACCTCTTATTAACGAAATAAATGAGATTTTATGTTTTCATATAAAAAATCAATTTTCTAAGGAAAATATGGAATTTTGGTAGTGATTACAGATTTCGATCCTTTTGGCCCTAGGACCTCTAATTAACGAAATAAATGAGATTTTATGTTTTCATATAAAAAATCAATTTTCTAAGGAAAATATGGAATTTTGGTAGTGATTACAGATTTCGATCCTTTTGGCCCTAGGACCTCTAATTAACGAAATAAATGAGATTTTATGTTTTCATATAAAAAATCAATTTTCTAAGGAAAATATGGAATTTTGGTATTGATTACAGATTTCGATCCTTTTGGCCCTAGGACCTCTAATTAACGAAATAAATGAGATTTTATGTTTTCATATAAAAAATTAATTTTCTAAGGAAAATATGGAATTTTAGTAATGATTACAGATTTCGATCCTTTTGGCCCTAGGACCTCTAATTTACGAAATAAATGAGATTTTATGTTTTCATATAAAAAATCAATTTTCTAAGGAAAATATGGAATTTTGGTATTGATTACAGATTTCGATCCTTTTGGCCCTAGGACCTCTAATTAACGAAATAAATGAGATTTTATGTTTTCATATAAAAAATCAATTTTCTAAGGAAAATATGGAATTTTGGTATTGATTACAGATTTCGATCCTTTTGGCCCTAGGACCTCTAATTAACGAAATAAATGAGATTTTATGTTTTCATATAAAAAATTAATTTTCTAAGGAAAATATGGAATTTTGGTAGTGATTACAGATTTCGATCCTTTTGGCCCTAGGACCTCTAATTAACGAAATAAATGAGATTTTATGTTTTCATATAAAAAATCAATTTTCTAAGGAAAATATGGAATTTTGGTATTGATTACAGATTTCGATCCTTTTGGCCCTAGGACCTCTAATTAACGAAAGAAATGAGATTTTATGTTTTCATATAAAAAATTTATTTTCTAAGGAAAATATGGAATTTTAGTAATGATTACAGATTTCGATCCTTTTGGCCCTAGGACCTCTAATTTACGAAATAAATGAGATTTTATGTTTTCATATAAAAAATCAATTTTCTAAGGAAAATATGGAATTTTGGTAGTGATTACAGATTTCGATCCTTTTGGCCCTAGGACCTCTAATTAACGAAATAAATGAGATTTTATGTTTTCATATAAAAAATCAATTTTCTAACGAAAATATGGAATTTTGGTAGTGATTACAGATTTCGATCCTTTTGGCCCTAGGAGCTCTAATTTACGAAATAAATGAGATTTTATGTTTTCATATAAAAAATCAATTTTCTAACGAAAATATGGAATTTTGGTAGTGATTACAGATTTCGATCCTTTTGGCCCTAGGACCTCTAATTAACGAAATAAATGAGATTTGATATTGCTAATAAATGATTTACATATTTCGCTTCTATTTCAATAGTATTTACTTTATTTACAAAAATAACATAAAATTATTTAAAATTTTACGTTTTAAAAAACAGAAATTAATTTTTTGATTTACTCTTATCGCTTCATCCCTAGTTGTATGCATCACTATTACACAAATTACAATTAAAATAACATGTTGGTGCTAACATAACAGTACAAAAGTAATATAAACATTTAATTGTTAATCCACTCCTATTAAGCGTTTATAGATCAGACTTTTTTTTAATGGTTTATAAAACAAGAAGTGTTTGACAACTATTGTAAGCATTAAAGCTGAAACGAGAAATGTTTATGAATTAGACCGTTATACTTTTCTCATCTATACTTATGTCCGTTAGGAGGTTCCATTCTTTATTTTGTTGGAAAAACTCTAAATCGGTCTGGCAGATTCGGAGATTACATCTAACAAATAAGTAACATTTTAAGGGCCGAAGTTGAATGTGAACTACACCTAAACGTCAAATTTTTTCTGCATTTAATTTGACATTTCTCAATTTCAGACTAACTCAATTCGAACCATTAAAAGATACACAATCGAGCAACACGTTAAAGTTATTCATGCTTATTTTGAAAATGGGCGTTCAAATCAAAATGCATATCGTGCACTTCGTGATTTTTTTGGTCAATTATATCGTCAAAATGTGCGTTCAATCAAAAAAACGATGTGAAAACTACAGTGCATGCTTGTTCAGCTCATACTGCAGAAAATATTGCTGCTGTTCGCGATAGCGTGGCTAAAGAGCCGTACACCTCAACTCGTCGTCGGGCCCAAAAATATTAGTCTAGATTAAGTTAAATATATATGGACTAGCTGACCCGGAAAACTTTGTTTTGCCATATAACTTATTTCTTTGAGATGTTAAAGTGTTTGCATACAATAACCGGTTGAAGATAATAAAAATTATAGGCTATAGTTCTTTCCAGATGTTACACTACTTGCCTGCCAAATTTCAAGAAAATCAGTTGATAAGTTAAGAAGATATAGGAAGGGGGAGATTTTACCCCTCTTGCTTTATTTCACGCCCAAATAATAAAAATATAGGTTTGAAGTACTTTCCAGTTGTAACACTATTTGCCTGCGAAATTTTAAGAAAATCGGTCGATTAGTTAAGAAGATACATCCTATTCCTGATTTCCTTTCAGATGTTACAGTGTCTGCATGCCAAATTTTAAGAAAACCCGTTCATTAGTTTAAAAGATATAGGAAAGGGGAGCTTTTACCCCTATTGGCCTATTTCACGCCCTAAATAATAAAAATTTTAGGCGATGGTTCTTTCCAGATGTTAAACTATTTTCCTGCAAAATTTCAAGAAAATCGGTCGATTAGTTAAGCAGATATAGGGAGGGAGAGCTTTTACCCCTCTTGCCCTATTTCACGTCCTACTCCCTATTTTCTTTCAGATGTTACAGTGCGTGCACACCAAATTTTAAGAAAACCGGTTGATTAGCTAAGAAGATATAGGGAGGGGGAGCTTATGCCCTATTTTGCGCTCTCTAGCGATATAAAATATACTTTACGACCTATTCTCATACCTAACAAATACGCATACAAAATTTCATAACAATTAATCAAGCCGTTTCGGAGGAGTTCAAAAAGAGGGCATTTTGTTGATATTTGTATGGGAATGTATAGGAAAATCTAAATGCCATATCTGCGGAACCCCAAAGCCGATTTCGTGCAAACTTAACTTAAACCATCTACAGACTATCCCCAACGTACTCTGAAATTTTGGTTGAAATCATTTCCGCAGTTAGTAGTGACATCAAAGTGTACACTTCTTTTTATATATATAGACAAGCTTAATTAATTTAAATAGGATGATTAAATGGGTTTGGTTTGTTTCTGTGCAGCTGTCAAACAATGGCTCTGCCACCAACTGAAGAAATACAATTTCTTTTGGTGGTATTAAGTCAAATTTGCATACAAAACGTACATTTTAGATTTTTCGACTTTTATTTTTGGCTCTTCTTCTTCTTCCTTTTTTTGCAACAATCGCCGTGATAAGACGAACAAAACAAAAAAAAATCATTGAAATCGGTCAAGCAATTATCGAATTTAAGCAGACTAATCCACAGCAATTAATGGTGCAATGTAAAATTTGCATACAAAACCCAATTTTCGCTTTTTTCGATTTTTTAACTTTTTTTTGGGCTTTTCTGAACTTTCTTTTTTTCTAAACAAAAAAAATCATACAAATCGGTCAAGTTGTTTTCGAGTTTTAGCGAAACTAAGACACAGCGTTTGTTTTTTATGTATGTACTAGCTGACCCGACAGACGTTGTTCTGTCGAAATTGGAAAAAATGTTTGCGTTTGATTTTTAAAATCCGTTAAAAAAAGGAAAAAAGTATTTTTAAATTAAAATGTTGTTCATATACATACATATCTATGTTTGATTTACATTTGATTTGAAAATACATATGTTTGTATATGTATGCTGTGAATCTAGTATTCTATTTACATTATAGTCGATAAGATCAATATTCAGGTAACTTAAAAAAGTTTTCCCAGTTCCACCGGGAGCGTTTAGAAAAAAAATCCCTCCAGCTTCATCTTTCACGGCTTTCATGAGGTTGTCGTATGCCTATTTTTGTTGTCGATTCAACAGTGGAAATTTTGTTCGAACTGATTCCCTTAGGGCATCGCAAAATCGGTGCAACTGTTTTCCAATTTTAGATAAATAGAAAAAGTAGGCGTGGTAAATTTTTCTTTCGATTAAAACGTAAAATGGTTTGATACGAACATTTGAAAGAAAAATTAGTCAAATCGATGGAGCCGTTTTCTGGTTTTTTGTAATTCGAAAAAAGTAGGCGTAAAAGTGGGTGGGGCAAAATTTTTTTTTCGTATAAATCTAAGTTGGACCATAGCGATAATTTAAAAAAAAAATCGTCCAAATTATATAGATGTCATTGGTGGTGCAATATGAAAATTGGATTTTGCTACGCCCCTCCGCCCGCAGACCGAAAATAAAAAATCAGACTTCACAGTGTCACCCGCCAGAATATTCTGAAGATTCCCTGAAAATTTCATTTCAAATTTCGGCCCAGCGGTTTTGGAGACCATACGTTACATACATACATCCTATTTTATATATATACATAGATAGAAGATATATATAGATGATAGAAGATTAGGAATTCATTTTATTTATTAATTTACAAAAATAAAAAAAAATTATAGTATAATGGATTCAATTAAAAACATAGTTATAATAATGACAAGTAAATAAAAAACTAATAGATAATAGCGGTTTTCACTCTTTTGTAGTAAAGTACCCTTGTAGACCTTGTTAATCTTATTAATGAAGTCAACGTACTAACATTTACAACATCAAAACAACAAAATGTATTAAACTTTTATTTACTTAAAAATCGCATAAAAAGCTGTAGGAAACACGTGTGTTAAATCCACCAGAATAAAACAGTTGACGAAACTATTTCTCTCTCTCTCATTAATTCATTAATTAACAAATACATACCAAAAAATAAACTCACGCTTCGAAGTATAAAATCGTATTAAATAAAACAGAGTTGTGCACTTAACTCAAAGGGTAAAAACCGCTAATAACAGATAATTTATGTTTTTTGTACTAAATGTTGCTTACAATATTCCCACATAAATAAAGCTCCAGTTACATGAACATTTAGGGAACGTACTTGACCAAATTGAGGTATTTCAACAGCGAAATCTAAAAGACCAAGTAGTGGTGCTGGTATGCCATCTTTTTCATGACTAAAATAAAAAAAAAAGATTTACATTTTATTATCTTATTGGTACGTTTTGCAACTGCAATTATTTTCGATTTTTCAAAAACAAAGTGCACTATTGTGAGGCTTGGATAAAAAACTTTACAAAAATTTGACCTCGATCGGTTTAAAATTCGCTTACCGCACGCGGGTTAAAGGATCGTAACTTCTCAGGAGTCGCCCCTTACTGAGGTTAAATTGATGAGAAACCCCCATTAAATAAAAAAAAACGAATTTTCAATTTATTAAACAAAAAATAACACGAAGTATAACAGCTTTAAATGTGAATCGGATCGTAGAATCAAAGTATTTTTTACGCTTCAGGCACTGCAGCCATTAAATGCATTCCATTTCGTTCTGATTTCATGCATTCATCCAAAGCAGAAACGATCCGTTCATTGATGAATTATAGTGTTTCTCTTTTATAACTTTCGAAGAGAGTACTCTTCCAGTTCTATTCCACCAGCGTCACCATTCGGTAGATTGCTCTATAATTGAATTCAAATAATAAAATTGTTCATCTTCTACAATAAACCTTTCTCATCCGTTGCTTAAGGTAGAAGTACATAGCACGCGTTCATTCGTCGACGTTTGTCGTGCGTTTAAAAACTTTAGCGCTTGAAAAATTGCAAGTTACACAACACGCGTTACAAAAGCCGTTCCTGTGAGCTGTTTTTAGTTTGTTTACTTATTTGTGCATTGAAAACTGATTCGAAAGTATATCAATATTTATTTATATTATTGAATTTATTCTTTTTATATAAATATTGTATGTGTTTGAAGCTCTTCAATAAAATTTTCATTCACGATTCGCAAATTTGTAAATTTTTTTTTTTATTGTCAGCTGATTACTTGTCAAAAACACACAACGCGTTAAAAAGTTCAAAGTAAACCAACTTTCTGGCGCTAACGCGTCAAAATATTTTGCATGTAGCCTGTTCTTTTAAAATACACTAATTTAACTTTTTTTAAAGAAGTCTACAGAGCGCGCGCGCACTAACGCGTGTTATGTACTTCTACCTTTAGGTATTCGGCCTGATCGCTGTTGGCGTTCGTGTAAACGCATATGTCGTTTTTTGTAAAAGTTTAAAGTAACCTACAACCTGTGTTTTTTAATCTACTACAAAAAACGAAAACGAATTTACGGAAAAATCAAGCATTTTTACACAAAATTTCAGCTAAAACCTCGTAAATTATTTATGGGATTGGTCACAGATACTTGCTAAAGTAGTTATTTAGATGGCACTACAATCTGCTGTTGGTCTTGGCCTGCTCCATGCGATTTATAGGTCTTCTTAGCTCTCTGTACTGTATTCTTGATCTTCCCCGTTAGCGTGTTCCTTCATATAGATTCTCGAATGCCTTTCGGCACCGTATAGCAAACCGCACGGGTATCACAGCTGTGTTATTGAGCGTGGTTTATGTTTACGAGCAACATCATTCGTTTTATTTCAATTGCGATGCGAATACTTTCTATCAATTTCGCAAAATTGTTTGAAAATGTAGCAATACCGGCAATCGAAATTAAAGATGTCTAAGTCTGTGTTCATACGGCTCATGTTTTAATAACATTATTGCTACTTTTAATTCGTCGTTAAATAAAAAACATGTCGTCAACATGACATGAATCATTTGAACGCCAATTCATTTTCAAAGAAGAAAAAGGAACAATCATGTCAATAAAACATGAGCCGTATAAACGAAAAAGGAAAACGAAAAAGGAACAATCATGTCAATAAAACATGAGCCGTATAAACGAGACTTAGAGTGCCAATAATAAAAGATCAAAATATGCACATATAAAACTTGAAATCGGAAAATTTAAATAAAATAATAAGTGATGATTTGCGAAAAGAAATGCGAAAGACAAATGCGCAAACGCATTAAAGAGTACCAATCACTAGATTTGCAACCATTTTCTTTCGCATCGAAGTAGAGAGTAGCCCCCTTGATATTACTTTCCTTATTTACAGCGTAGTATAAGATTTTGGTAGGTTCCTACTCGCTGTGCTACGTGCAGGGTTAATTTCAAAGGGAGGAAAAACATCTCACACATACCCTAAGGATTACAGGCTAATGAGCCTGTCGAGCTTTCTTCTCAAGATCCTGGAGAGGGTCATTGGTATTAGTCTGATGATATATATCCTTTGACACTTGTCCTCTTCCTCGCAGCATACCTACACCAACGGCAGGTCTGTGAATACGGCACTTCATTTACTAGTTGTTTATATTGAAAAATCCCTTGAATTTTGGGATTACTCGCTTGTAGGCGTTGAATGAATCTTTCTTGAGAAAGTTTATAAGTTGGTTGCGTTGACGAACACATGATCACTTCAGGCCACACCGATTTTTCGCAATTCATTATAATGAACTGGTTGTCAGTTGACATAATTTCCGAACAGTTCGCTCTTGGCGGTGCGCCTTTGGTCTTCTCAAGAATATTGTCATGCCAGGATCACGCTGCATGCATCATGTTCTGACGGGGCTGGACTATTGACGTCTGGAACCCTTTTTCGGTGCATTATTCATGGTGATAGGCTGTTCGATGATACGCGACATCTGGAACCCGCCCTAAGGGGCTACACTAATGGTTCTAAGAGGGTCAGCAGGGTAGGTGAAGGTTTCATCGAAATACTGGGCATGAAGGTCCCTTTTAGGCTGCCAGATGAAAGCAGTGTATTGCGAGCGAAAATGTTCGCCATAAGGTGGGCGGCAAGCAGACCGCGGTATTATCCTATATAGAGAGATATATGAATATTTACGGACAGAAAGGCTGCTATTGCAGCTCTAGCTAGTGTTTTCACGACATCGAGGTTACATATGGAATGAAACATTCTTGGGTAACGCTGGCATGGGTACAAGGGAACAGAACGGTTCAGGCAAGATGACAGGAATACCTTTTCGAATACTAGCAATCTTTGGCCTGGCTTTGATGCAGGGAAAACGCACGTACTACTTGGTTTCGATAGGGACCAGAATAGGACGGTGATATCGGTCATGATGTGTCACTGGCTGATAGGATCCCATGCGTGGACGAAGGGCCTGGGTTATAATGACTTCTGTAAAAGTTGTCATGATGAGGAGTAAACGGTGCGTAACTTTCTCTGCCAATGTCCCGGTATCGGGGCTATTAGGATGAGACGTTTTGGCAGACCGGAATTTCCATGTTGGACGCTGTGTATAACGTAGGACTTTGGTCGATCTCTCTGTCTGGGGAATAATCAGTTGCATACTGGCCGACTCTGGTCCTTGGTTCGGGGTATCACAAAAATACATCTATAAGGACCCTAGTGAAACGGCCACGAGTTGGCAGCCCATTGAATCAAACCTTACTTACAGCGAAGCTAAGGCAGGTAAATTATTCTACTACTTCGAAATTTCAATTGCCTGTTTGCACTCTGTACCCATACGTTATTTACGTTGTGTTTTGCAGTTGCTGCCAATATCTTGTCCTTGTATTTGTAAAAATTAAAATTTTTTTGTGTGGGTACCTACAAAAGGGTTAGAGGTAAGGGGTAAGTTTATTCTAAGGAAATATTGGGGACACAAAGATAATGGGGGTGGGTTGGTTATGCATTTATTTATTTATTTATTCACAAAAAAAGTAATATAATAAGCCTCATAGGCCAAAACAATTTTATATTACAAAGTATATATATACACCTGATTAGATATTCCATAAACTACTTATAAATATACAAAATACATATACAATATGGACCACTTTTAACCTCCTTAGGGGTGACTCCTGTGTATGTACGTGCTTTTTCCATTCATTTTCCCAAAATTTCTTTCCCACGGACTTTAACCCCCGTTTGAACCGATCGAGCTCAAATTGTTGTAAATTTTTTTTTATTCCAGCCTCACAAAATTGGCCTTCGTTTTTAAACAGATGTGTTTTAAATTTCTTCATACATTGAGTGTCAACCTCAATGTACATACATATTTAATAAGATTAGCTTAACATATACAAGGGGGTGCAAAAGTCAGCATGCTATTTTTGCATATGGCAGTTATGCTTTGTTTGTGACGTTAAAATATACAAAATACGATACAAAAAGAAAATTAAAAATGTTCCGAAAATTTTACATGTGAAACAACAATAGGCATTTTTGGGGCGCTGCGAAATATGGCCCAGAAAATTGACCCCCCAAGTTTGGGCCTATTTTCCATTATGTAATATGGCACAAATTTTTTAATGAATAATTACAAAAAAAAAATTTAAAATACAGTGGAGACTCGAAAAATTTAAGTAGTTTGTTTTGGGTGTGATGAACTTTTCCGTGGTATGAAAAAATGCATTGTACATTGATTTTTAAAGTGTAAATTTGAATTATATGCATATATGTATATCTGTGGTTTTCATGGGCAACTGCGTATGTCTTAAAGCAAATTTTTCAGGAGAGCCGAAGAACCATTCTAGATCAAACTAGGGACTAGGCATTGCACTTTTTAAATTTTGTCATTTCGTTACAAAATCGGAATTGATCCATCTTTTTTCAAAAACTTTTAGAAACATGTAAAGAGCGTTTAAAATTAAGCAGTATGGCATCAACATCTCAAAATCTAAAAAATGGTCATACGCGGTTGCCCATGAAAACCACAGATATATGACATATGCATATTTATTATTTTTTTAACTTGAAAAATAATTATAAGGTATGCATTCGTTATTACACATTACCTACGATTATTTCGTATTAGCAAGAATGCTAATACACATATTTCATAAATCTTTAATTTTTCGGCGACTGATAACATTTTTTGCTTCATTGCTGCTAACATTGTTGCGATCAAAACAAATTCTACGACTATTTTCTTTCACAACCAACTGATGAGAGCAAACGCATTATGCAAAATTAGGTTTGTATGTAAAGGGTCCGCCAAATAACTTTTTTTTTTTGAAAATGCTATAAAAAAAAACTACGGAATGTTTTCTCAAATTTCTTTTTTTATTTGGAAGTACAATCCTTCCGGTTAATAATGGAAAATAATTTCATTTAAATGTTTTCCTCGGCTGGCCATGCAGTAGCCTACACGATCGGCCCAATTTTTAAGCACATTATCGATTGTGTGCAGCTGTATTTCACCAATGACTTCACGAATATTGTCCTTTAAAGCGTCAATTGTCTCTGGATTGTCGGCGTAACACTTATCTTTGACGGCACCCCACAAATAATAGTCCAACGGCGTCAAATCGCAGCTCCGAAGTGGCCAAACGACATCAGCTCTGCGGCTGATAATGCGATCTTCAAAAACAGGGCGCAAAACATCGAGTGTAGCTTCGGCTGTGTGGCACGTAGCGCCGTCCTGTTGAAACCAAATGTTGCCAATATCCTCCTCTTCAATTTTTGTGAACAAAAATTCTATCAACATGGCCCGATTACGATCGCCATTGACTGTAACGGCCACTCCTTGCTCATTTTCGAAGAAAAATGGCCCAATTATGCCTCTGGACCAAATTGCACACCAAACAGTGACTCGTTTTGGGTGCATCGGCTTTTCAATGTATGCGTGCGGGTTTTCTGTGCCCCAAATAAAGGATAAAACTAATTATATGTCAAATCAGACATGAGCTAAGTGTTACCATTCACGAAATAAGCACTAGTTAAAAAAAAAGTTAGATGGCGGACCCGTTACATGTGTATATAAAATTCGCAAGAAATTATAACGGTAACTGCTACACGTGTTTGTTTTATTTTTGCTGCGCATGTGCACAGGTGTATATTATTCACTATAGGTAGGTATATGTAATTACATACATAAATATGTATTGAGGATTGAAATATAAGAAGTTAAAATGATCTTAGAAACAGAAAAAACAAAATAAAAAAAATTTCCTCGTAAAAGTCGAGAAGCACTTAACTTTTAAGATCCACGTGTGGTAAATGAAAGCTGTATTAGGGTCATTATGAAAAATCACCTCAAAATTTTTAATGAATTTCTACACCCCAAAAAGTTAAAATTAAAAAAAAAACACTAAGAAGGTTATATTTTTCATATGCCCGAAACCTAATAATTTAAATCAGCGAATTTCAAAATCCAAAGTTTAAAAATACTGAAATTTAATGTATCCAATGTTAATAATTTTGGTTTTAAAAATGCACGATAGTTAACATGGTTGGGCCTTTGGCCGGCCGCAAGCATTTGATCCTCTATGGTACAACTAACACTGGCTTCTCTAGATAAATCTTTTATACATAGCCGCCTTTCGGCCGGGCAAAGGGGTTTTCTCCTCTAAGGTATAATAAACACCGACTTCGCTAACTAAAGCATCTCTTTATAGCCGGCAAGGATTCAGGATTTTAAGTGTCAGGCATATGCACACAACCCAAACTTTTAAAATAACTTTCTTTAAGGGTCCTCATGGTGTCGCTTAAAATTGCCATTTGTGCAAATGCGCAAACTTACGAGTCTTGTTTCATGAAGCCCCTTTTTTACTTTTGTGTAATTTTAAACAATTAATGTCAGTTTGTAAGAAACGTCAATACAAAAATAAATTAAAATTCAAAAATATAAAAATTTGTGTTTAAATTTGTGATTAATATGTATGAGAAATTTGCTTTTAAAAATGCTCAAAGAAAGCCAAAAGACCAATTTACTGAAATTATTGCTAGAATTTATTGTTTGTGATTTATAGACACTTGGATTTTTCATTGAAAACGACGTTAAAATCATTAAAAGATCTGTTTGTATAAATGCACAATTGAACAGCGCAAGTTTACGAGACAAAATTGTTGGGCAAATTTATCAAGTTTGTGTAAATGAATTCTCATACAATTTTTGACAGTTCATTTATGAGGGCGTAAAAATGCACAGTTTGCACAGATTACGAGACTTATAAACGATATCATGAGGACCCTTTTTGTGTTTTTTTTTAATTTTAACTTTTTTGGAGTTAAAATTCATTAAAAATGTTGAGGTTATTTTTCAGAACTACAAATTTTCATTTATTTTTTGGGGCCATATGTCGCAGTGCTACAAAATACACTTCAATAAGAATGGAGCTGTTTCACTGGCCAGTAAGACCGCCTGATTTAACCTTTTCAGACTTCTTTTTGTGGGGTTTCTTGAAGTTACGAGTCTATGGTAACAAGCCACTCACTTTTGAAGTCCTCGAGGTCCGTATGGTCATCAATTCTGGCAACGGCCACTTGGCCTAGATATATAATGTTTTTCACTTAATGGAAAAGAAATTAGACGTCAAATAAACGCAATCCAAGAGCAAAACGAAAGATTTAAATTTATTAAAAATTACACTCAAAAAACATAGAGCAAGTTTAACCCAATATTGTTGAGTAAGCAAAATGCTCGCAATATCATGGTTCATATGTTGTGAACAAATTCTTTCCGAATCGTTGGAATTTACCGCTTGTGATAAAAAAATGTCCCGTTATTCTACTTGTTATTATAAATTTACGTTAAAAAAAAATATTAAATTGAACCTTACCCCAACAATAGAACGCATTTTTGTGGAAACTGAAAATTGTTAAAACTTTCACTATTACAAGTTTGTTCAGCACCAACTATGCTATAGCCGTCTAATTTTTTATTTAGTAAAAATTCCTTTAAGTTTTGTGGTTTAACTTCAATTATGTTTAAAGTTTTTTCGGCAGTCATGCTAAAAATTAAAAGAATAAAAAAATCTATTAATTGACTTACGAAAAATGTTGTTGTTAAAATAATACACTCAAAAAAATCCATGCCCTATATGTACGAACACTGTCGTACATTGTACGAAATCGTTTATCATTTCGCACCTCAAAATTCTTGCGCGCCATGTACGAAAATACGAAATGCTTTAGTAAAATACAAAATAAATTTGTATAATTTCGAAAAAAAATTGTGTACGTTACGAAATATTTTTGTAAATTGCATCAGTTTTTGTGTTTTGGTAAATTAAGTTCATAACAAAAAGTTAGCCACAGTTTGTACAGTTCGTATAATTCACTACATATTTCATTTTCTACTGCTTGTTGACGTCTGATGATTTGAAACAAGTAAATGGGAAGCAAAATGTTTTGTCAGGGACCAAGCACTACTAAAGGGCTTTCCAAAAATAGTGATATGATTTCTTTTAAAAAAAAATCACACTTATTGTTAAGGAAATTAAAAAGTTTTTTTTTAATGTAAAGTACAATCGATACAATTAAGTTCTAAAAAAAGTCATTCAAATGGCCTCCACGACTTCTTCTGCAGGAACGAATTCGATTAAACCAATTTTCTAGCACTTTTCCACAAAATCAAGTCGTCGATACGTCAGTGTCTGTCGTAAAATCGATAGTTTATTCGATACGATAGTATCGAATGCGGTGATTAGACCCCTGGTTTCAAGAAAATGTCGAATAATGGATCACCCTAAATAATACACCGTCACAGATGGGTTCATTTTTTTCTTTTGGTTTTACAATTAAAATCAAAATAATCATAAAAAACAAATTAGAAAATTTTTAATAAAAAACATACCTTAAATTTTTAAAATCATTTTTTTCCGTATGATTTTTAGAATCCATAACAAGATTTTGTATACCCAGTACTTCACATGTTCTTGCAATTCCACCCAAATTTGGTAATTTATCTATAAGACTTGCAACAACAAACATCTGAAATAAAAATGTTTACGAAACATAGTGAATTTTATGAATTAAACTAATATTAAGAAAACAGCTTTTATAAAAAGCAAAAATAGCGGAGTATGGCCTTTAAGTATAAAAAAGTCGCAAAATGTAGTCAAAAAACAATTTTGTTGTTCTACAATAAGCTTTGTTAATTAGAATGGGTAGGGATGGCAGGCAGTTCCAAATGCCACATTTAGGACTAATAACTCAATACAAGTTAAACCTCATTTTGGTTTTTAATCAGTGAACATATAAACTACCAATACAAACCATACGAATTTGACAACATTTATCGTAGTGCAGCCACATTATTATTTTTTAAACAGCATATAATATACATACATATACATATGACACAAATTTACAGCTGTTGAGTTGAAGCTAAATATAAATTCAAGTATAGTTGAACTAAACCAGCGTATAAACGTTCAGTGATTTATTAGCCATTAGACTTATTGATCCTTTGTGGTTTAAGGGAGTAAGGTTTAGATAACATTTTCACCATTTTGTAATTCGTGAAAAGTTTTTAATACACTCCAGTAAAATGCCAGAAACATCAGACAATTCCTTAAAGTACAGTTACAGAAGATGCAATGCACGCTTCTCCTCATTTTTTTCGGCACAGCTTCATAGTGTCTGGCTTCAAGACGTTGTGTATGACTTTTAATGAGAGTGACTAGTAATTAAAGATACATTCTTCCAGGCCATCAATACCAGAGTCGAGATCACAGTTGTCTGTTAATCCTACAAACAATATTTTTAGTTGTTTGTGATATTGATAGTTTATCGCCGAAGTTTGAGTTTCCAAGAGAGTACGACTTTGCAATCGCGTAAGTAAGTGCAAAATCTTGCAAGCTCACCTGCCTTTGTCTTAAACGATTCTGATGATAAATTGCTTAGCAATCTCGTTTATAGATATGAGCTACTGCCACACAGAAAATTCATATACATTCACAGAAAATAGAGTTTTTTGTTTTTCCAACCTGTACATAATTAAAAGCCATGTACAAATTTAAGGCAATTGTCGAAAGTGCAGTGCTCCGAAAGTCTCTGCCAAAAATATCTTCTTCTTCTATATTTGCCAATTCGTTTTCCGAATGTAAGCGACCATTTCAATTAAATTTTACATTATTTTAAATGATACATATCATAAGTTTTTTACTATTTCGGAAAAAGTTTCTCGATTTCTCGCCTCGCTAAACAGGTTGCCTGTATCACAGATACCAGTCCACGCTTGTATGTTACTAAGCCAAGTTATTTCTTTTCTTCCTCTATTTGGCCGTCCTTCAACATTTGTTCGCGTGATAATTTGTAACAATCTGTATTTTGGGTTCCTCATAATGTGACCCAGGTATGCTGTTTTTCGCTTCTTTATGTTGACTATTAACTCTCTACTTCGGTGCATTTGACTGAGAACTTCTCGGTTCGATACAAAGTAGGTCCACGGTATTCTAAGAATTCTTCGATAGATCCACATTTCAAAAGCTTCAAACTTTTATGGTCCATACCTCCATTGCATATAGAAGAACAGACCATATATAGGTCTTAACGAATCGTATTTTAGTTTCAAGGTTAATATCATGGCTGATAAAAACTTTTTTATATTTAAAAAATGCATCTCTTGCCGTTTCAATACGGCATCTGATTTCCTTTGAACTATCCCACTGGTCATTGATTGTAACCCCGAGATATTTAAAACTATGTACTCTGTCAACGTAGGAGTTTTTTATCTTCAAAGAAGCTGTATTGTGGGCATTTTTTTACTGACAATCATATATTTCGTTTTCCGTATATTAATCTTTAGGCCATATGTTTCACTATATTCCGTTAGTTTGTCTAGGAGATTTTGGAGTCCAGACATACTATCGGCCAGTATGGTGGTGTCATCAGCATATCTAATATTGTTGAGAAATATACCGTTTATATATATACCTTTTTCGAACCTTGTTAATTGATTCTTGGAATATTCTTTCGGAGTAGATATTAAATAGTAGTGGTGACAGTATACATCCTTGTCTGACTCCTTTAGAGATTGCAGTACTCTCAGTCATCTCTCCATCGACATTAACTTGTGCTCTTTGATGCCAATACAGGCTTCTAATACATTGGATTTCCTTGTTATCTATACCAATGGACATTAGAATTTCGATCAGTTTATCATGTTGCACAGTGTCAAAAGCCTTTTCGTAATCAATGAAGCATAAGAAAACATCCTTCTGTACATTTCTGCATTTCTGAACTAATATCTGTATAGAAAAAAGTGCTTCACGGGTGCCCATGCCTTCTTTAAAACCAAACTGAGACTCCCCCATATGTTTCTCGGCTTTTTCATAAATTCTGGATTGAATTATTCGGAGAAATATTTTGAGATCGTGACTCATTAGGCTAATGAGTCTATAATCATTACAATGTTTTGCGTGACTTTTCTTGGAATGGTTACAAAGATTGATTTAAGCCAATCTTGTGGGAACTGGGCAGTATCGTAAATAAAATTAAACAGTTTTGTAAGAAGATGGATGTTATCGGTGTCTATCAATTTCAGTATTTCAGAAGGAATCTCATCAGGGCCACAGGCTTTTTTGTCTCTCAGGGATGCTATTGCTACCTCAACTTCTGTTTGTGTGATCGCAACTCCTGTATGTGATTGTGGTGTCTGCGTTTCAAAACTTGATCGGTTGCCATCAGTAAATAATTCTTTAATATATTCATTCCAAATATTTTTTTTTTCTTTAATATCTAAAACAGCTTCGTTGTTATTGTTGTATATCAATTTTGGAGTTGATTTGCGGTATATCCCGGCGGCTTCCTTTAGTTTTTTATGAAGATTTAAATCGTCATGTAATTCTTGTAGTCTTTCTATCTCCTGACATTGACTATTAAGGTGTGAGTTTTTTGCAATGCGTATCGCCGTTTGAACCTCTCTATTTAATTCATAGTACATCTCATAATTTGAATTTTTATATTTGCGACGTTCTTCCATTAGTTTTAAAATTTCGTTTGTCATCCATTCTTTTCTTTCCGGTCTTTTGTTGTTTTATTTAACTCTCTATTAATACATTCTTTTACATTTGTGCGAGTAGATGGTTCGTTAAGTTTCGCTGTATCAAGTTTCCTATATGTGTTTTTCTTTGTAATTATGGTAAGTTTTGTGCACAAATTTGCCATGAGAAGATTGTGATCCGAGGGTACATCTGCTCCTGGATATGTTGAAGTTTTTGTAATAAATGAGCAGAAACGTTTGTTTATCAAAATGAAATCAATTTGATTTCTTACGATATTCCCTATTCTATCCTGGGGGGATTTCCAGGTATACAGTCGTCTTGCCGGAAGGCAGAAGAGCGTGTTTGCTATTTTCATTTTGTGTTCTTGACAAAATTGGATGAGTCTGTCGCCTCTTTCATTTCTTTCTCCTAATCCGTATTGCCCTGTTACACCAGGTACTTTTAACTTTTGCATTAAAATCACCTTGAATGATAGTTATCTCTTGAGGTTTCGTAGCTTTCATCACATCTTTAATTTCTTCATAGAAAACTTCCATTTCTTGATCACTTTTATCCGCAGTGGGTGCATATATTTGAATAATATTTATATTTATTGGTTTGGCTTCTAACTTTATGAGTAAGACTCTGTCAGATTTTGGGATAAATCCAGTGACACATTTTGCTATATCATTTTTTACTATAATTCCCACTCCGTTTCTGTGATTTTTATTAAGGTTTCCCGAGTAGTACATTTTTGCATTCTGAGAAACAAATTCACCGCTGTCTGGCCACCACGTTTCACTTATACCAAGAATATCGATTTTAAGATTGTTCATTTCTTTTATTGTATTAGCAAGTTTTCCCGTTTCATAAAGGCTTCGTACATTCCATGTACCGATATTAAGTTTTTGTTTTGTTTTACCTCCGGGATTCTTAGCACTCTCGTGTTACCGGAGATTGAGGGCCATTTGTTATTGTGTGTAGTCATAATTGTATGGTTTTCAAGGGACATTACTTCAGTGGTTTCCCGTTGCCTTCTGAAGGGTTTAAAGTTTTCCTTCTTTGTTGCTCACATTAGCTAGTATTTTAACGGGTGTTATAATACCATTGCCCGGTGTCCACCTGCCCCGAAGGGTCGGAGGTCGTGAGTCTTCTTATTGGTTACAAAGACAAGGATTGGTTCTGGACTTAACCAAGTTAAAGACGATCAGTTCCGTTACCTTGTATGCCCAACTCTGAACACCCCAAAAATATAAGACTACAATAACAGTTTCCATAGGCGAAATGAGAAAACCCCCTTCTTGTGCAGTTCCTAAAGTATAAGAAATCCGCAAATTTTTTCGATTTAACAAGTTCTATTTTAAAATTTTTACTCTGCATAACGATTTTTTTTTTTTGCAAATTTTTCCTAAATTTAGTTAAAAGCTTTTCAATTAAGATTCGTATTAGTTTTTTCAGAGTTTTTAATAATACAAATATTATATTATACGCTTCAGATGCATATTTTAACCAGTATTGCCGTTAGGATACAAAAGATAAATTTTTCGTATCTTTTGATGACTTCATGTACCATTTATTACCCTGACATTTTTCGTATCTTTTGAATCTGTACGTTAAATGTGCAGAATTAAAATGTAAAATTTTAATGTAAAAAATGTTGTTAATGAGCCGATGTTTAAAGATTTTAAAAAAGTAGTTGGTTTAACATTTGTACTTCCATTTTCGAATGCATGTGTGGAGAGAATTTTTAGCCAACTAAAACTTATTAGGACTGTTTATCGTAATCGACTCAATACTAATACAATAGCAGCTTTAATTATGGTGAAAGAGAACATTAAGGATGTTTCAACATACGATCCACCTAAATCGATGATTAATAGTAGAGCAAAGTTGTTCTGAGGAAATATGAACATTGGTTTTATTTTCAGGAAATTTATACATATGAATTTTTTGATATAATCGCCCTAGTATGAACGCCTTAACTCGTATATTATATATATAAATGAATTTGTTTTGATAACATCCAAAGATAGTTACATACATATAATCATTTTTAAAGTTTGCTTAATGTATTTTTAAAAAATGCATACCTAATATTTATGACTATTTATTTAATTTATTGATAAAAAAATGAATTTATTTAATATAATTTTTTTACAATATTCATTAAATATGTTAATAAATGTTTACGTTAAAATTGGATTTTTTTTCAAAATGTATCTTTTTGGGAAAAAATTTATCTTTTTGGAAACTAAAATGTATCTTTTTCGAAATTACGCTGGCAACACTGATTTTAACATTTTATTACGATTTTTTGACTTCTTTATAAGTAGCGGCAATTCGATTATTGTAAAGGGTGTTTTTTTTTATAGAGTAACATGTTACGGCCTAAGTTATAAAAAAATAAAACAGGTTTAAAAAAGGTTTATTAAACACATTTTCAGAAAATCCGTTTCATAGACCTTTTTTATTTATTATAACTTCTACACACTTACAAAAATAAAAATGAAACTAAAAATAAATAGTTACCTCTGCTGTTTTTTCTTCAATGGGATTGATAATTAAGTTGTGCGGTTCGGTTAAATCATTAATTGGATTCATTTTACGTTGAATTTGATTGTTATTTGTAGACGATTTCATTAAGTTTTCAATTTTTTCGACTTTTGATTTGTTTAAGTATGCTTCACGACACTTCTTTATATTATGGAGGGTAATAGGGTCTGTGATCGATTCACATTGACTACCGACAATATTTTCATCAAATGGCGCGTTTGTTATATATAAAATATATTTGATAATATCGCATCCTATAGGTAAGTTACTTATGATGAATCGAACATCATTTATATACTCTGGTAATTTTTTTCCCGCAGCAAATTCAATTGATTTTATGATTAGATCACTGCATTCAGTACTAAAATATTGTGCAAATGTAAAAATTAATGAAATATTCAAAGAAGTTCTTAAAAAGTAGTTAATCTTGTTATGATGTTGTTATCAAACATTTAAGCGTAATTTTTAAAGGAAATTTAATTTTATTATTATCAGTATTATGTACATTAGAGATTCCCGAGGGACTGCGTTTTTGAGAATTGAAAAAAAAATTGAGTAAATTCAACTAACGTTGTAATTTTCAATCGTTGGTATTTAACTGATAACCTAATCGAAAAATGTATTTCCTTAAAATATCTTAAAAACACATTCCCGCGGGATGCCGTAATATACGAGTCTATGTACATACCTTAGAAGTTCTTCAATTAACATTTTATATAAGGACATCTGTGCAAAAAGACGAGTTTGGAAATTGGCACCCATTGTCAGCGAAAGTAAAATACTGATTACTCTTTCACTCGTTTCAGTATCGGGTTCCATTCTTTTAAAATACATGTATGCCACATACATAATAGTTACCTGTTGGCTTGCGGTCAAGTTTTGTGCCTAAAAATGAAAATATTTAGGAGTTTTGACAAAAGTATACTGCTTTAACAGTTCAAAAAAGTTGATTTTTAATTTTTCTACTAACGTTTTTATAAAATAATTTTAAGAATTAAAGTGAAATAGGAGTTATTGATTTTAGTAGTACATATTTATATTCGCAATAAGCAATTTTGTTGGAAATCAAGTGCAAAACAATTGTTATTCAAGTGAACTTCGCTTCAGGTGGAAAAAGGTGATTCTGAGACGATCGGTATACTTTAAGGTGGGTCCAGGACCCATATTTTTAGGTGTTACACACATCAGCACAAATGCATAATACCCTCTCCACTATGAAGTCGGTATAATTAAAGTGGTGAAAATAACAAACAACAGTCGTTATTAAATACCCATTTTATTTTATTCAACCTTTAATTTTCATGTTCTAGAAATCGAAATGAAGTGGAATAGAAATCGAAGGAGATGTTGATTTCAATTATTTGCACAATGACTGTAGTTTTCCCCATTTTAAAGAGTTTTTTTTGTATGAAGTACATAAAAGGAATATTTAACAAGCTCGTTTTCAAAATTTGTTTTTTTTTTAATTCACTTCATTTAGATTTATAAAACATGCCTGAATTATTCTTATTTTTATTTTAAAAATTTTATATTTTCAGAAAGCTTTATTTGAAGTTATTAAATAAATTTTAAAAGTTTTTTATATAAAAAAAGAACAACTTCAAGCTCAATAAATTACACAGTACAACACATGATTCGGGACACAATTCTGATAATTGTTTATGAAAGTAGACCGAAAAAGAAGAACTTCTGCATCATTAGTTTGGTCAAGGTGGCTCAAATAATAATTTAAAAATTAATTTGAAGTTAGTAAGTATCGTATAGGGGCATTTGTCACGTTTAAGGCTCTTTTGTTTATCATAACTCGAGAACCATAAGTCCGAATAAGCTGAAAAAAATTTAAAAAAATGAAGAATTACAATTCCTTTAATCTGTTCATACAACGTTTCGCTACATAAGCAACAGTTTCGCAGTTATAAATAAATGTATGAAGAAAAAAAATATTTTTTGCCCAAGATGTTGATACAATCTGAAATGAATGAAAATGAATTTAATTTGCTAGATTGCTTAAATGCATTGCATTGTGTGTACCCAGCATTCCATATGCATTCTTTCATTAATTGTTTTGATGTTTCATTGTTTTTACTCATACAAAAAGTACTTTTTGTTTTTCACTAATTTGCTGTGCTTTTAATGGCAGCTTGAAATAACCCCCCAAAAAATAATTAAATAGCCCCCCAAAGTGTAGGGCCTTATTTCATATGCAATAAACCCCCAATTTTGAAAATTAAATAAACTCCCAACGAAATGAAATAACACCCCAAACAGAAATGAAATAATACCCTAATTTTTTTTTATTTCATATGAAATAAGACCCCAATTTCTGGAATGAAATACACGGAGAAAACTGTTGTGCATTATTTATGCACAAGCAGTTCATAACTATAAAATGTTTGGGTACATTTTTGAATATGCAACTTTGCGCATAAATTATGCCTAATAATCATAAATTCTGCACAATCTATTAAAATTGTGCATAAGTTATACACAAGAAATGTGCACAGTTTGTGAACATTGTTCATAGCTTAATTGACCATAATATATAAACATTGTGCATAAGTTATGCCTACTTGTGCATAGATTTTGCCCAATATTTTGATATGTGTGTATCTTGTTCATAATAGATTATGAACAATGCGTACACATATGAATAATGAGTATGCATTAATTGCAAGTTAGTTTCACTTATGTGTTTTTTTAAGAGTTCCGGTTGTGTTAACAAGTGACAGAAGTTAAAGTTAAAGAAGTGAATATTATTTAACAATATATAATTGGGCAAATTAAGAAAACTAGAGGTAAGTATTGAATTATTATCATATATTTTTCAGAGAACAAAGAGAAATTAGTAAGAACAAATAACAAACTTGAATTGGAAAGTCAAGAAGTAAGTGCTATTTCGGTATCAGGAATCGATTCAGAAGATAAAATTTGGCTAAAAACAAGAAATTCGCCTTGGGAGACGGTGGAATTGAAATGAAACTCCAGCTTTGCTCTTCGGCGCCAGGACATTAATATCCATCCGCTACAACTTGTACTTTCTGACTGGCCATTATATGCGCATAGAAACGGATATCGTTTGGTAGAAAATTAAAATTTATATAATATATAAGTAAAAAAGTAATTTCAATTTTTGGGAATACAAAATTTAAATTTTCAAAAGATTTTGTTATTCGTGCTCAATTCCCAGTTTTTATTATTGATAAAAACACTTGAAATTTATTGTTTTGATATTATTACAAGTAGAACTGTTGCTATAATTCTTATACGTTTAACAGTTTTATTTGGTTTAATATCTTTAGTTTTTCTAAAATCTTTATGGATGAAGTTTCCTGATGATCTGGCCTAAGCAACCAGTGAAATGCGCATAGGAATAGCTTATCCCATCAACAATAAATTTCAAGTGTTTTTATCAATAATAAAAACTGGGAATTGAGCACGAATAACAAAATCTTTTTATAAGTAAAAAATTTATATTTTTATGTTTAGATCGATATTGACTTCCATAATTTGTACCCGGAAAAGTCAAACTTATTTCTTAACAACTGGAATTCACTGAAGGATGACATCATAGCAGTATGCAAAAAGATTGTTAAATTTCCAGCTGCTAAAAAAATTATAAATAATCTTCCAACAAACAAAGGTAAAAAAACAATTCAAACTTATGAAATAAAAAACTAATTTAATTACACTGCTATATAGTCATTTTACGGCAGGCATACTTGAAGTCGATTTTGTATAAGACGAGTGTGCTGATAACGGGAAAAATACCAGAATTGTCAAATTGACTCCAGTTTTTGAGATAAACGCTTCTAACATTTTCCATAAAATGCTTCAATAAATGGGCCAAAAGATTTATTTAAAATTTATTTTTATTGTTTATCTTTACAAAAATACACAAAAATAATAGTTTGGGGTACCCCTTTAACTAGAATAAATAAATGAAGATCATAAAAAACTTTTTCTTTTTGAAATAAGAAATAAACGTAAGTGAAAACAAATCAATAACCCACAATGTTTATAGGGTATTTCAATTATTTCTTAGTTCCGTTTATCTCAATAACCAGAGTGAATCAAAAATAAATAAGCATGCAGCGTGAAGGTCTAATATGAGTATTAACAAAAACCATTAACAAAATCCCTGCCGCAGATTTTTTTTTTTTTTTTTTGTATAGCAGTGTTATTATTTTTGAATTTTCTTCCAGATTTAGAATTAATTGAAGTCTCTAAGGTGCTGGCAGCAATTTTTAAGCCTGTGGCAAGAAAAACAATTGAGAAACAGACGTGGAAGGTTAGCACAGGCGACGCTTTGAATTGCCTAAACCCTTTGAACTTCATCCAATATTAAGCACTAGGCTATGTTTTATGATAAGAATTTTATAGAAATGTAAAAAAATTAATAACTATAAATTATATTAAACAAACATGTTAATACTGAAGTAAATTATTTATTTTATTTAAATATGTGTATATATAATATTAGTTGTACTTTGAAATAAAGACATTTGAAAATAAAATGAAATTTTGTTTCTTTAATATTAGCAGGAGGTGTAAAATTGTTTCCTATTTGTTCACAATCTATGAAAATTTTGCTCATAACCTATGCACAGTTGTTCATAGTATTTTCCCAGTTGTTCACAATCTATGAAAATGATGTTCATAATCTATGCACAGTTGTTCATAAAGGTACGGTCACATATGGCAAACATTTGTCAAAAAATATCAAATATTTGTTTGCCCTAATCTGACCACAAAATATTTTTGAGGGGCAAACAGAAAAACAGCTGATTTTGGGCAAACAAAATTATTTGCTAGCAAACAAAAATGCTCCTAATGTGACCATTTAACGTCAAATATTTTCCTCGATTTTAGGCAAATAAATATTTGTTCTTACAAAAATTTTGTAAGAACAAACAGCGGCAAATAAAAAAGCTTTAAAATAAAAATTATTGAATAAAATTGAAAAAATTAAATAATTTTTTAATTACGAAAAAACTTATTTATGTAAAACAATTTGTCCTGTGTTGTATTTTTAGCAAAGAGTTGCGCGGTAAGTAGGTTTCAAGATGTTACAAAATACATTTTTCTTAAGTAAGTAGGTAATTTATTTAATATGGGTATAAAATATGAGCTAATGTTACGAATTATGCATTGGAAGAATGGCGTATCTATATATAAATAAATAAATTTTCGAGAGTATGCCAGTTTGGGGTCAGTGGACAATCATGGACCCGCCAAAATAAAATTATATAATGAATTTAAGATTTAAATAAAACTTATTAGTGGCGAATAATTTACCGACATCGACATCTTTATGAGATTTTTTCGTCTTGAAGTGATTGTAGCAAATGACCTAGAACAAATTCTCGTCCTACCAAGACAACATTTTCAAGCTATTATAGAAATTATTGCCAAAACCAACATTTATAAGATTATTATGACATTAAAAGCTATTTACAGAAGGGGTATTTGTATAAGAGCTATGGCAAAATATGGATGGATTACAATAACATTTGTCTGTGGGCACAAAACTTTTCTCCAAAAATAAGTTTTTATGAGCAACAAAGATACGCGAAAATTGCAGAAATAGCGATCATTTTTCATATTTCAAACCAGCCATAAAATTGATTAAAAGTCCCTAAAACTATAACCCAATAAAAAAATTTATAATTTTTCGAAGCAATAATGGTACATTTAAAAAAATAAGCGCAAGATATACAGAAATGCAGTAAAATAAGTGAAAGAACTCTCAACAACTTTTATAAAAAAAAATAACATTTCAAGTGCTACGGCATTCCCTTACCACGAAGCAGGTTTGTAAGGGAGAATACTAAAAAATAACTGTATCAAAACATTCAGTGTTTAAGGCCGATCGTTACATACAACAATTTTTATATGCGCTGAATAATGCGCTTTATGTGTCAAACATGTATTGCTTCAAAGTGGGAACTCGACATATAAAATTCATGTCTTCCGTCAGCGCAATGGTAAGCGAAACGCTTATGTTTCTCCCTTACAAACCTGCTTCGTTGGAAGCTCCTTATTTTATTGGGAAGGAATGGCAAAAATTCGATAAAAGTGGCTAAATTAGCGGAAATTCGCAAAAATTTGCTAATAGCGGCATGATAGCAAAGTTTAATATGTATTTATTAAAAATCGTTAAAGCTGTAAAGAATCAGAGAAAACAATTGCATCTATCGCGAACATTCACGAAAAATTGCAAACCCAAAAATTTATTTGAAATTGCCAAATCGGTTAAAAAACAAAATGTCGGGAAAAAACAAAAAAAAAATTACAAAAGTAGCGAAAATTCGTAAAATTTTTAATATTTCAAACAACCCATAAAATTGATTAAAAGGCCCCCAAACTAAAAGGAGTGGTAAAAATTCTGTAAATATTGCTAAATCAGGGGAAATTTGCAAAAATTTGCAATATTTGTGTGAAAATACGTATTGTTTTCATTATATAACAAACATTTTAAACTAAAAACCAATATTATGTTTTTTTGCTAAAAATGTTCTCACATATACATAAGAATTATAGTCGATTCGTTTTACTTTCACTAACCCCTTTGCCACTCTAATTAAAAACGAATAAAAACATGTGGAGGTGAATTGTGGAACACAAAAAATGCTGCAGTAATCCACTTTCGAGTGAATTCGGATTCTAGAACACACCCGATTATCTCAAAAATTGCGACATGTACTTTGCGAATAAGGTCAACATCTACAGCTAGCCGGACGGATGGACATTGTTATATCGATTTAGAAAAGGATGCTGACGAAAAATAAAAATGTTGGCCGCAAGTTCGTCCAAGCAGTTTGGATTGAAATTCAGCACTTTTGGTTTAGTAGGAAAAGAGTTATGGAGCGAAATGGAAAACAACCTCTTGAAAAAATCAATATCTATTTACAAAAACTAACGTAAATTGGTGGCGGAATGCACCTTTTATCGTTAAATTTTGCACAAACTCAATTTATATGCCTAGAAATCATATAACTGAATTTCGTGAAGATCGGTCTATAATTTACAATAGATCCACTCTCTTAAACACTTTATTGCTTGCGTCTAAAACCGTAATAAATAATACTTTAGTTTCATAATGTACATATGTACATATGTTAATTTAGTTGTATAAGACTGGAAATTACTTTGCCAAATTGCCTTTATCCCTTTATTTGTTATCTTAATCCTCTTTTATTTTTAAAACTGCTGTTCTCGCTCTTCTGTACCATAAAACCACAAAAGTTTCCATATTTTGCATAAAAATGTTAATATTTAGTTTTAATAAAAAGTAATTTTATTTATTTAATTTTTATTTTTGACAATTTGATCAAATATTTATTTTTAGGCAAATATTTTTATATGTGAACACTGGGCAAACATGTTTTCCCATTTTTTATTTGAAGGTATTTTATATCTATTTGAACAAACAAAAATGGGCAAATAAATGTGCGTAGTGTGACCAGCAAATAAAATTTTTATTTTTTTTAACAAATTTTAAAAAAATACCGGCAAACAAAATTTGAAAAATGTTTGCCATATGTGACCGTACCTTAAGACATGCTCATAGTGCTGAACTTAAGTTATGAACAAGTGTGCATAGCTTATGAACAACTGTTCTTGGTCGTTTTTCGTGAACAATTTGTGCATAAGTTGTGCCCATACCGCATAACTTCTGCACACAATTCTCTCCGTGTAAGAGCCCAATATGTATAATACAATTAATTGTATAGTTTTGGTTAAAAGAATCATGCAATAGATAGCATGGTTGAGACTTCGGCCGTGCGCAAGGATTTTCTCCTCTATGATATATCAATCATCCGCTTCGATAGCATGCCTTCGGCCGGACGCAAGGATTTTCTCCTCTACGGTATAACAAACACTGGCTTCGCTAACTAAATCATTTATGCATAGCCGGCCTTCGGCCGGGCGCAAGTATTTTCTCCTCCATCGTATAGCAGGCTTCGCTAATTAAAGCTTTTCTGCATAAGCGGTCTTAGGCCTAGCGCAAGCCCATATTTAGGAGCTTAACTTAGCGAAGACGGTGTTTGGTACAACATAGAGGAGAAATATAGAGAGAAGGCGGTGTTTGTTATACCATAGAAGAGAAAGTCATTGCGCTAAAAACGTTTTCGTAATAAATTTAAACATGAAATAATCCCCAAAAAAATATATTGGGGGTTTATTTTATAATGCTTTTTGGGGAATTATTTATTATGAAATAATCCCCAATTAAGAAAATGAAATAAAACCCCAAATAAAAAGAAATAACCTCCCAAATATCGTGGTTGTTGTGCTTTGTACAAACTTTTGGAAGGTTATTTCATGCCACCGCTTTTAATTTTTTTATTATTTATTATATTTACAATAACACCAAAAATAAGAGTTTTCAACTAAAATGTTTTTGTTCAGTTATGTCAAGGAACATTAACACAAGGTAGACTCATTTTTTTACGATTTCTTATTCTTTCAGTAATGGAGACCTCACGGTCGTGACAGGAGAGGCCAAGGACAGAACGGTTCTGGCACTAGCAACGGTATACTTGCCATACGAGGCTACCGATCCACCTGGTGATAAAGTACGGGAGTTGGTGGAGCACTCGGGCAGAAGCGGCTCGAGACTGGTACTGGGTTGTGACGCCAATGCACACCACACCCAATGGGGAAGTGCCGACATCAACAAAAGAGGTGAGTCTATGTTTGATTTTATTATTGCCAGCAATCTCTTTATCTGTAATAGGGGGAATACGCCAACGTTCAGAACTAGGGATAGAGAGGCAGTAATAGATATAACATTGACGAACTGTAGGGAATTAGTAGAGGACTGGAGGGTGGCTTTGGATTTTTCCTTCTCTGACCATAGTCGTCTGTCTTTTAGTCTAATGTTTGAGAGGTCGAAAAGGTGTCCGTATAGGAATCCGAGAAGGACGGATTGGGATTCGTTTTCGGGACTGGTGCAAAGGAACCTTAGGGTTACACGGAACTGGGGGTCGAATCCGGCCGGTGTGGAGCAACTGGTAAACACCTTCACGGGTGTATTGACCAGTAGCTATGAACGATCCTCCGTTAAATTTTCCGGGCAGGCGTACACAGCCAAGATGGTGGCCAGACGAGTTGAGGACTCAAAGGTCCACTGTCAGAAGCAGCGCTGCCAGAAGTAAGATTTTACCTTATTTTTTAAGATTTTTTAACCGAAAAAAGATTTTAAGATTTTTTTCCCCAAAAAAACAAGATTTTTGTTTTGTCTGGACCGACATCATGCAAGGGGCGCTGGGCGAACTGTCGGCATGGGCTAGTGATAAGGGATTGGGAGTTAATCCGGAGAAGACGGAGTTTGTTCTTTTCACTAGGAGGTACAAGGTGGAGAATTTGAGGCTACCGGTACTGGGAGGATTGGAGCTTAGATTGTCTGATTGTGCTAAGTATCTGGGGGTCTTTCTGGACATCAAGCTGTCATGGGGAAGAAATACTCAGGAGACCCTTAAGAGGGGTCTCAATGCCTACTATGCTTGCAGATCATCGATAGGTAGGAGCTGGGGACTCCGGCCGTCAGTAGTGGGATGGCTGTTCACTTCGGTGGTTAGACCCATTCTTACGTATGGATGCTGTTTTTGGTGGGAGTCATTGGGATTTGCTAGTCGTAGGAACCTTCTTTCTAAGGCTCAGAGGTGTGCTTCAATTGGCATGACAGGTGCCATGACATGTGATGGGAATGGCGGCCAGGAGCATTCTTAGACTGAGAGAGTTAGGATTGATAGGGAATGTCACGCAGGGTCACTCACGGATCCTGAGTGTGGTTGAGGATTGTGGCTTTTGCCTGGGACCACCCGGCTCCACTGATTATGTGAGCACCAGGGTGGAATTCTGGCGGTCGCCGGAGGTAATAGTGCCTTGTAGGGAGAGCTGGTCAGGTAGGAGCAGATTATTTAGTGGATTTGCTATTTTCACTGATGGCTCGAAGATGAGGGAAACGGTTGCGGACATCAAAAGGTCATATAGGCTTCCTGACGACTGTAGTGTCTTTCAGGCGGAGGTTCTGGGGGTCTTGAGGGCCGTGGAACTGATGAGGGACAACATTGATAGGGGCTCTGAGGTCACTATATATGTGGACAGCCAGGCGGCTCTTATGGCCGTAAGGGGCTGTTATGTGAACTCAAAGCTAGTTGATGATCGTAGGAGGGCTTTGGAAGAAGTCTTAGGGGAGTATACGCTTAGGTTGTGCTGGGTGCCGGGTCACTGCGACATAGGTGAAAATGAAGTTGCTGACGAGTTAGCAGGACAGGGCTCAGAGATGGAGGACCCTAACTGTATGGAGGCGGTTAGACCTCCAATAGGCTTCTATTTTGGAAGGATCAGGGAGTGGATTCTGGGCGCGACCAATCGGGCCTGGGGAACCGGACGGACTACCGGGTATCATGGACGCTGTGGCCGGTGCTTAGGAAGTCCGATTCGGGGTTGCTGCTGGGCAGGAGTAGGGTCTGCGTTAGGACCATAATAGGAATGATCACGGGCCACTGTATGATAGGCAGGATGGCGGTGAGGATAGGATCCGAATTATCGGATATTTGCAGGTTGTGTGAGGACCCTGAGGAGTTGGAGACAGTTGAGCACTTTCTGTGCCACTGTCCCAGGTTGCAGGGCAGCAGGCTGAGGTGGCTGGGCAGTAGATTCCTGAATGAATTAGGGGATGTCTCGGGTTGTGGACTTGAGAATCTGATAGGATTCGTAATGGGGATGGCCTGGCTGCGCTGGAGGGGGCTGGGTGCTGGCCACACGTAGGTCGAATTTGGTTGGTCAGGGTTTCTTTCGGGGCTGGTCCGAAACCTTCTTTTCTATCCATCTTTCTTTTCTGACTTGTGCTTTCGCTGTTAATTTCACTTACTTTCCTTCTCTACATATCTTTCTCTAATTAAGGTGTCACAATGGACCATACTGGTCTCTGGGTGAAGGTGTGAGGGAGACTTCACACCAGCCTTTCTACCTACCTACCTACCTAGACTCACTTGGAAGTGTAGACATGCTGTTCTATAAAAATAACCAACTTTTCAAAATTGTCTTCATATAAATTGTCTTCATATAAAAATAACCAACTTTTCAAAATTGTCTTCATATAAAACAAAGAATTTAACGCACGCATGTACAAATTTTGGCTCATATACACGAAATTTGACAATTGGGTTTTAACTGGGGTAAACAGTTGACAAACAAATGGGCCAACGGGTCAACCTTGTGTAGTTGTACCATGAGTAATGTTCATTCATACATACATACATACATATATATTATTTTATTTAATTTTTCGTTTTTGATAACACCGTGCTCGAACTTGACTCTTTTTTTTAGACAAGCTGGGCACTTGGCGTTTTAACATAATTCGCTTTTGTTTTCGAGATATACCGCTATTGCAAAAATGGAGGAGGTTGCGCAACATATATTCTCAAAAACGGGTTAGTTTATTAAAATTACTAAAAATTCCGCAATCAAATTTCCTTTAAGAAAAGTAAAACTTTTTTATAATATCAGGCAATTCACATGGAGGCTTTTATGACGTCGCTTTATCGAGGTCTCTTTTGGTTTAACGGGAGCGGTGTAGAGAAGAAAGAGGGGTAAACAAAACGACTCGTTTTGTGTTTTGCATGTCGTTTTTTATATTTCTCTTTTAGCTTTTTCTTTTTACGTTTTATTCTTTTTCTTACTTTGAAGTGTGTGGTTGAAAATACAGTAAGTCCTCGATTATCGATAACAGACGGGACCGGCAGCATCCTTGATTATTAATTTTTTTTTTTTGGTGTGTTTCATATTTTATATAAATATGTAATGTATTAGTATGCAAACATGGGGAAAAAAGTAATTGGCAGAATATGCTTCCAGTACGTTGGGAAATTCTCTTTCTTCGTTTATTTAAATTTGTTTTGATTGTTCAAAAGTAAACAAAAAAATAATTTGTGTAATTTGTGAATGACGGATAATCAAGGCCATACTGTAAATAAAAAAAAAAGATATGCAACCAAAAATCATCGTATGAACGCAAAAAGATTTTGGTAGTTGCTTTAAAAGGGAATAAAGATAAAACGACGTCGATAAAGCCCTCATGTGAATTGAGTGTATGTCGTTTTGGAAACGTTTTTTTTTGGAAAAAAAATAAATTATTATCAAAACTTTGAAATTTTTGTTTTTTAAAAAGTCATACAAAATTGGAAAATGCAGCTAGACCTCTAATTTTTTCCAGACGTATACAAAACGAAAAATGTTGATTTATTTAAGAATTTCATAAAACGCAATATTTGTGTGGGGAGCCCCCCCAAGAAGTGGGGATAAGCGGAAAGTATGTCTTGAGAAAATGTTGAGCACAAAAAACTAATTGAGGTCGGTCATACATTTAATCCCACTATGGGCCCCCTTAAGGAATGATTATAATGGGTAGGTATGTTAGAATTGAATGATTGAGATGAAAAATAAAGTGGGGTTGGTCATACATTTGACCCATCTAGGGGCATCCTAGGCGCTGCAGGGGCCAAACTTAAGAATTTTTTTAAGCCGCCATATTAGTGTGGTTGAAATTCTTAAATTTGGCTGCTGCAGTGCCTAGTATCCCCCTTGATGGGTTAAATGTATGACCAAATTTGCAGTGCATATTATGATTGATCGTGAGCATACCACTTTTATTTTTGTGCAACATTGCAATTTTTAAAAATTTATTCATGCAACACAAAAAACTTCTGGTAGCACTATAAAAAATCTACATTGGTTTACAATTATACACAAGCAAATTAAAATAAATTTTTTCTTTTTAAATTGTTTATTTAAATTAAAAATACGTACATTTTGTTGTTGTGTTGTGCAAATGTGTGTATTTTTGCACGCATATGCATCGCTTGCACACTTTACACTACCCATCGCCACGTACGGAATGTGACGAAAGAAATTAAAATTTTTTTTAAATTACAGATTACATATGTATAAAGGAAAAATATTTGGTTTAATGTAAGAAAGTAAGAATAAAACAAGAAGGAGTGCTTGTTCGTCTACGCCAAATATAGTGCCACGCATACTTTTTCAATCCCACCCACATTTTGTTGGATGTTGTGTATTGACAGCCAAGATGCTTGTACATAATTTTGAAGCTTTATATTATTAAAAACATTAAAAAAATTCTCTTTAAATTCGTTTGTGCGTTATTCCTGCAATTCTGTTTCAGTGTTAAGACCAGTGATGCCAATAGTAGGGAATTTTCCCTTTTTGTAGGGATTTTTTCGGAAAATTTCAAGCGTAGGAATAAAAGGACAGATTTTTTTTATTTTAAGGCAAATGTAGGGAATTTTCAAAATATCTCATTTTCAATATGTTGTCTAAAAATACGTATATAAAATAGCATTTTTAAACAGAACCCCTATGCTATGAGCATATAATATATAATTAGGGGCCTATAAATATACGCATTTGCGGATTATACGAAGATCTAATGATCCAGATTTCTAAATAGAAATTAATTTGTAAAAAAAAACAATCACACCTTCAGAACTAAGCGAAAAATCAACATTATTTCGAATTTTTAATGAAAACTTGTAAGGATAAGGAGGGTTATATTTTTAAAAATATTTTTTTTTTTATTTTAGTTTAAGGGAACTGAAGTAAAAATTTTTTTAAAAATTTACAGAGCCTTCCCTTTTATTTGGTATTAACTTTCCTAAAAATTATTAGATAATTATGTTAAAATAAAAATTATTTAAAATAAGTATTCTTGAAAAATATTAAACTCTTTAAAAAGGACATAAGATGAAGAAATAAAAAATCAAATACGAAGCTTGACTATGTTTTGTCTCTAGATTAAACGATATATACAGGCGTTTCTGCCAAAAAGAAAAGTTTTAATTTGTCACATAGTGTTACATATTTTTAAAATTAAATTTTTATACGTGCGTGTATAACATTTACATATTTATTTTGGTTTTTTCTTGTTGTTTATAAATGCTTTTATTATAATATGTACAAAATTTTAACAAATTATGTGTATGTTTGCCTGTTGCTAAAAATTTTTAACGTAGGGAAAAGTGTAGGGAACATTTTTTTAGTTTTAGCGAAAAAAGGGAGTTTTTTCTTAGACACGTAGGGAATTGTTAAAATTTCTCCTGGCATCACTGGTTAAGACCCACCCCTTCGTGTTCGTGATGTTGTTACCCAGTCGTTGGAGGTGAAGCAACATAAAACACCTTCCGTGATACTTAAAGCAACACAAATAATTTAACATTGAGGTGCAGAAATTATATTTTAAGCTTTTAAAATTCAACCGTAATTTGACTAAACACTCGCCTATGAAAATATATTTGAAGCTGAGATGAGCGACTGGCTAGATAGTGAAATATTTAATGAAGATCTTTGCGCTGTGAGTTGTTTTTATTGCAAGAATTCAATTGAATATTATTATGCTTATGTAAATTATAAGAAAGCATAACGGACTAGAAGGAGTCGAGTTTGTGAACTTATTGCATCAAAAACAGTACTTAAGAAGTTATCTGTTGAGCAAGATTTAACTCTGTATATTGATATGGATCTCTCAGTTAGGCAATATAATATGATTAGAAAAGCTGTTAATTATATTCACGAAATGATATTCATGTAACAGAATCTTCAGTAAAAGTTCCAATACAATCAATTTAAGACCGAATTCCAATTCTAGTAATTTTTGTTGCTTTTATACAATTTTTAAGTTTTAGAATATATAGGAACTGGGCGTGTCCTCGCAACGAATTAGAAAAAATTTTACAGACACATTTAGCTTACTACAAGTGTTTTGTGTACGGAATTAATTTAAGAAATTTTATTTTTTCACTTTTTTCGGATTTTGAAAAAGGACATTTTTGAGCTTCACGTGTCCTTGAACTGATTTTAATAAAATTTGGTCAAATCATTAATGATAATACAATATTTTATGAAGTTCGAACTTTTATTCTAACTTTTATGACAATTTTTATGTTCAGCATTAATGGGAAGGACACGAAACCTTGCTCCGAAATTGTTGAAATTTAAAATTTTATTTATCAACCTAAATATGTTTGCCAAATTTTCACTTTTTACAAAGACTCCTTCTATTTATGCCTACACGTTATATGAAATCACGACACAGAAAAAAACGTCGACTGCCTCTAATTTTACCTATAAATCCCTTGTTGTTGTTGTTGTTTTTTATGTATATGTATCTGGATAACAGCAAGAGCTAAAGTATCCCAATTAGGTATACGCATCTTAATTATCAATACACAACATCCGACAAAGACATTATAGATTTCTTTATATCTGCAGAACGGCAAGATTCAAAGTTTTCAATTTAGGTACAAGCATATTGGTTACCAAAGAGTGCAGAAGTTAGCGTGGCACAAAATAACTTTATTTTTTAATAACAAACCGGAAGGTAAAAATTGTCCAATACACAATCTCTATAAAAAATGGGCGGGATTAGAGAAGTGGGTAAGAGACCAAGTTTTTAAATTAATTACAAGCATCATGGTCATCAATACACAAATTCTGACAAAATGTGGGCTGGATTGGAGAAGTGGGCGTTGCACAAAATTAATTTTGTTATACCTAAAGAACGGTATTTATATAACTTTCTGCTCTTATCGCACCATGGTGAAGGATATATAAGATTCAGCATTACCGAATAAAGCACTCTTATTTGTTTCATATTGTAAAACGTTTATCATTAATTTCATGCATAAATAAATTTTTATTATGATATTGAATATTTTGGCTTCTTTATTATTTGCTTTTATAATAAAAATTATTTTTCCTTACCTCTTCCAATTTATTTATTATAACATCTTCCCTATGTTCATAGTTTCCCAGAATGTACTCATAAATGTATACAATATTCAATTGATTATTTTCATTTAATATTATGTTCCATATCTGGTCTAAAGCATTATCTTTTTTTAAATTTAATGGCGTAGCTATTGCTGTATAAATACAAATGGCGATTCTCAATTTAATACGATGTTCGTTTGAATGTTCAAAATATCTTCGTTTCTTTTTTGTAAGATCTTTATGATAATTAAATAATTTCCGTATATCATCTTCGTTGCTCCATTTTTCTATTTGGTATAGGCATATTGAGTTAAGTGAATGAGGATCAAGGTTAAAGTGATTAAACAAAAAGGCTTGTTCAATTCTGTGAATTAAAATAAAAAATGTTGCTTTATCAATATTAAAAAAAAGTAATTTTTAAATTCGATTAATTTTTTTATTAATAAGTAAAGATTCTTTCCAAGGCCCATTGAAAAGGTCTGTGCAAGAAGCCCGATGATCATTGTTTATGTTCTTTTTAGTTGTCAAAAGTTGTTTACATGTGCATGTATACGTTTATGGTATGCCACACATACACGTTTTTTCCTTTTGCTTTGTATATGTGGTAGTAAATTTTTGACAACTAAAAAGAATTGTATTTTGTTTTTGTACAAGTAAGCAGACCTGATAGATGGGCCTTGATTCTTTCCAAACATATTTAATTGGAAAAATTTTGTATACATACATACATACATACATAAGTCATAAATATCAATTTTCATTTTATTAAATTGTAGTTTTGGCATATTTACTTAGAAGGAATTTTTGGCAAATTCAGGAATTTGTTTTCAGGTTTAAGTTTTATTTTTAATCGTTTCTTCAGCATTTTAATATGGAAGGCGTCAAAAGAATTGAAATTACCAGCAACTTTAGCGTTAGGCCAAAAACCTAATAGAAAATCAATAATTTTGTTATTCGCCATCCATTTTCAATACTTGATAAAACTTCGACATCGGATTCATCGGTGTAGCTAATGGCATAATATAGTTTTTAAAACTGGATAAACATTAATTTTTCGTAAAATTTCAAAATTAGGCGCCAATCTGCCTCGCATCTCTTCAAATAATGCTGTTGCAAATTGGAGGCAGTTTTTTTTTTAATAATTTGTTTAACCGCCAATGTTCTTTAGCTCACCAGCTTGATCACTGTTACCCAAACAACAACCATTTTCAGGTAAGTCAAACATTTTCAGCTAAATTTGTAATTAAATTTTTTTTTAGAGATTTTGTAAATCAATCAATGCCCACAAACCTACATTGGGCATAATTAGTAGCAGTTTTCACCCTTGATTGTAAAATACCGTTGTATACCTGGTTTATCTTATTAATGTAGTTGAAGTAATAACATTTACAACACTGCATTTTTCATTCCACTTAAAATGCAAAAACACCCTAACGAAAAAATTAAAAATAAACCCAAAATTGCGTGTTGTTGTGTCACATGTTAAATTTTGGGGCCGTTCTTTACTTTCCTTCTGGGCCCATATTACCTGGGGTAATATTGCGCACCGTCATATTTAGTATAGCAAAAACGTAATCTTCATAAATTCTCCGAAGAAACGATGGGTTTAAAATCTCGACTTGAAAATTGTTTCCTCTTCTTTCGCTAAAATTATTGTCTTTTTTGAAATATATTATGTTTATACCCACACCACAATAGTGGTGAGGGCATTATGCATCAGTGCTGATGTGTGTAACACCTTAAAATATTGGTCCTAGACCCACCTTAAAGTATACCGATCGATTAAGAATCACTTTCTGAGTTGATCTAACGATGTCCGTCCGGCTGGCTGGCTGTCCATGTAACCTTGTGCGCAAAGTACAGTTCGCAATTTTGGAGATAATTTAATAAAATTTGGTACATAGATTATTATTTGCACAAGAACCAAGCCTATATAAATGGACAGAATCGTAGGACTACGAAGGGAGGTAGGGTGCAATTTCTGCCTCTCAGAAACTATCATACCGATTTTAATGAAATTTAAAACATAGGTGGATAAATATTTGTACGGACATATAAGCTATGCATTTTTTTTAAATACAAAACTGCGTTTTGCATAAAACAAAGAATAATTAAAAAAAAAGTTTAAAACAGAAAAAAATATTACCTCTAATCCAGTTTATTTGACCTCTAATTTGTTTTCTGTGACTTAATTTATTTGTTTTAATTTGGCACTTAACTGTTCGTTTTTAAAAAACGTGTTTCGCTACAAATTTTTGAAAATTTAACAATGGAATTATCGGAAATGTCCATCGATAATAATGACTTGGTAAATTTTTCCGACCCATGTTTTAAGCCCATTCATGATTTTAGTGCTTTTGGATTTTCAAGCGAATTTAGTGAATTGAATTTGCCAAATAATCGGGATGTTTTGAAATTATATTTTTATTTAAGTGAGCGCGAAAATAATAAGAAAAGAACACTTTCAGGAAGGGAAGGGAAAAGTGAATGCCATTACTTTTCCCCTCTTTCCTAAAAACTAAAGACTTGACGAGTCAAACTTGACGTGTGTAAACCGGCACTTACAGCCGTACCTAAACAATGTGTTTTTTTTAATATTTTTCAATATGTAACCAAGAAACAGCTGATTTCTTAAGTAAAGTACGATAAGTTTTGCTCTTTGCTTAAGCAGATGACACTTGACGAAACTTAACGAAAAGTTGATTAAGACCATTATAGTTGTGTACATTTGATTATATGTATTTGCACATTTGCGTATGTAAGCTTAAGCACATTATAGCTAGCCCTTTAGTCTGCTTTCACACGTTTCATCTTTTGATGCTCAACTCTTGTTTTAAGGTGAGAGATGAAAGAAGAAAGGGGGTTAGTACGGAGATGCCTGTACTCGGTCAGTACGCTTTGTGTTTTTATTCGTTATTATATGCACAACGATGGCTGCATGTAATTTTTTTCTTTTTTTTCTCTTTGATTCGCTGTTAATAAAATCATTGTTGTTTTGAACCGAAAAAAGTTGAAACCGATTGCTGCGTGTGATAATATTGGCATCTTTAAAAGGGAATTGAAAAGAAGTTGAGCATCAAAATATGAAACATGTAAATTCAGACTTATAAAATGAAAATTTTTGTTGGTTTTAATCAAAAATTCATGTAAACGGTGGTGTCGATACTACAACAAATAACAACACCAAAAACACAACAATTTTTGTTGTTGTTGCTTTCGTTGACTTTTGACATTTCTCTCTCTCTCTCTAATTAAGAAAAAAAGTAGCACAGCTGTGCTTTCAACGCCACCTGAAAAATCAATTCGCATTGCTTTTAATATACAAAAGAAGAAGTAAATTTAAATAATTTACAAAGAAAAAATTTATTTTAAATTTATTTTATATAATTGCAAACAAATTCAGACTTTTTACAGTGCTGCCAGAAAAAGTTTTTAGAAAAATAGCACATTTGCACAAAAATAAAATTGGTATGCTAACGATCAATCATAATATGCACTGCAAATTAACGCATTGAAAATATGCACAATGACAATCGTGATTACCCTTAATGTAAAAATTTTGAGTGTAAAAAAAAATATAATGTGCAAAAGAATTACCTTACCAAACAATTTTATTCAGCAAATTCGATTTCTTTTTGGAAAAAGCTATTTTTCAAAGATATATTTTTTTGCATATAAATGTTCAAGTCGAGAGGCACGGATTGGGATTTTATTTTAGATACTTGGTTTCTTTGGAGAATTTTATGTAGTTTACGTTTGCTATACGACTTAAACAAAAAATCAACCCGCCCTAAGTGCGCATATTTTTTTTAATTTTTAAAGTATGTACATACTAATTTTTAAAACATATTTGACATTTACCTGGCTTCACCTTTACTTGCTGATAATTTGAACCATTCCTCCATTAGGTCCTTTGTTAAATTAACACTTAAAAAGGTTTTTTTAAAATCCGAATCAAATTTACTTATTTTCAAAATAAACAATGCATAATGTTTAACAATATCCATATCGTGAAATTTACGGAGATAATTAAACACACACTCGAAACTGAAAAATATTAAAATTTAAGGAAAAGAATATATACATATGGGCATTTCCACTGAAAAGTCTACTTTTTGTAGACTAGGCCCACGTTGTCAATCAAATCTTTTCCATTTTTGTTACTTAATACAGAGCTAGTTGCGCTTTACACTAAAATAAAAAAAGCAAATAATACAACTAAATATGTAAAAAATTTATTGAGAAACAATTATAATTGCTTGCTAGCGTTACGTTACAAAAAGTAGATTTGACTGTGGAAATGCCCGTATCGCACTAGATCATAAAGTGGGTATTTACTCAAAATTTAAAAATATTCAGTAGATACAAAACAATTTTAAATTAAAGATATGTAAGGCATATGAAAAAGAATTTTTTAAACAACCATTTCATAACCAAACTATAGACAAAATAGCACGATATTTTTACAGCGGGTAGATTTGTATGAATATAACGTTTTTATTTTCCAAATGTATCTTCTTTATTATCAAGTGCGATATGTATGTTAATATTAAAGAATCAATTAATACAATATTAAAGTTAAATGTGTATGTGCATATGTACTTACATATTTTTAATGTTGTATTTTAAAAGTTCATCAATGATCCACAAATTAATTGGTTTCTGTGCAGTATTCAGCAGTTTAGTCGCGAAAATATAAGGAACTTCGTTTTGATTGAAACCGGTGTTTACAATGAACCGCAATGTATCCTCGTCTTCTCCTTGAAAATTAGGTTTTTGATTTACGTAAAATGAAATTGCAGCTCGAATACATTCCGCTTGTTCATGGTTGTCACATGTCGTGAAGGAGTCAAGCAAACAAGTTTTAAAAACATTTATTATTTTATGTAAATCGCAGAATTCAAGAGAATTTAAGTCCAGCCTGTATTTATTATAAATAATTTTTTTATTATTTTCTGTAAGTTCTAACTGAAATGCTGCAAATTTCAGCCAACCATGTTGTTCAACTGGTAAATCGCCTAAAAACGAACAAAGCTCGTTATTGTCCCAATTGGTGTTTGTAAAAATTTCATAAAATCGTTGTTTAAATATAGAACTTGTTGGTTGTAAGTCATTTAATGAATTTTTTTTGGCAAACAACTTTTGATGTTCTTGATAGTGATCGCCTGAATTATAAAGTGTTTCTATATATGTAACATATTCTTCCATAGACATTTTTTCTATAAAGACTTTGAAAAATTTTTGGCATACGTTCACAGCTTGTTTACGTATAAAAACGTTTTGAAGTTTTCGGACACAAGCAGAGATCTTTAAAATCACTTCAAATGTTAAAAAATTTGAAAGTTGTGTGTCATTTAAATTTTCCAGCCATATATATAGGGGTACCGCCTTCCAGTTTTCTACTTCGGAAAATACAGTAAGTAAGTTTTTTGGATTATCCTTTAGAAATGCAAAAAAGTGGTCAGCCAGAAGGATATATCCTTCGTAGTTGTAAAGCAAGTTTGAATTACTGGCCTGCAGTAAATACTTTAATGTTTCCGCACATAAATCGGAGCACTTAAATGTTTTTAAAAAGAACTCAACAGACCAACGCAATACCAAATTATTATTATGTGTTAACATTCTCATGTATAGAATATCTAACCAAAACGATGGCAATTGATTGCTCTTAACAAGCTCTAGAATATTTTCAAGTGACGGTAATATCAAATGTGATTGTTCTTCTTCAAGATTTTCCAATATTGTTACATACATTAACCACGATGTTTCAATTTGTTGATTATAGGTAGCAGACAGCCACGTGCCAACCAAAGTTTCTACATTTTCCAAAAAATATTGTAAAAATTTCCTTAACAGGTAAAAACCGCATTTTCGAAATTTTCTTTGGTCAGACTTTAGTAGAAGTTGTATGGTATTAACAAAAACTGGTTCATCATGAAAATTGGATTGAGTCGACTTAAAAAGATCAATTAGTTGTATTAAAATGTCTATATCAACTTCTTTTGTTAAGTCGTTTTTTAAATTTGTTTCAAATTTTTCCTTTAAATATATCCATAACGTTGCAAGTATTTTAGAACTTTCCGGAAACATTTCCATATAAAGCTGAATACAAGCAATACAACTTGACATCAAAATTCGGCTTTCAATTAAAGGCACAATTGAAATTAATGTGCGCAACAACTACATTGAAGAAATTGTGGAATGATATACATATGTTTATTAAATAAAAGTTCATCCTAATTTTAGCCCCCATATTCATAAAAATATTTTTGATTTATAAAAGGTTTATTGAACAAATTTTCATTAGAAATTTTCATAGGAAGTATGTTCAAGCACGCTATGAGCACGCTATGAGACTCGGCCTCCCTTTCAATGAATGCTGCCGCAGCTGCAGGGAACCTGGAACTGAGGAAACAGTATTTCATCTTCTATGTGATTGCCCGGCGTTTAACTCTATACGACAGAGACTGTTCGGGAATTACCTTCTACGGGGACTCTCGGAGATATCGCGGGTGGGACACAACAGCCTGCTGAAATATCTCAACGCAACGGGCTGGCTCTAGCCACCTCAGCATTGCCCCTGGGTCAAGTTTTGATCGGGGGGTTCCGATTTCTTGACGAGTTGTGTGGTGTCAAAACGGAGCCAACGTCGGCTCTACTTGTTGCGCGCCAGGACCTGTGCGTGCTACCACGTTAACCAACCAATGTTCAATAAATCTTTTATAAATCAAAAATATTTTTATGAATATGGGGGTACATAAATATAAAAATATACAATCAAAATAAAAAGAAAGTACAAGTTAAAATTCAACTATGCCGTATAATGGGAGTCCAAAATTTAATTATCATTTTGATTTTGCTGCCATTTTTATTCTACCTGACATTTTTATTTTTAGATTCTAAATACATTCCGGTTGTTTAATATGGTACGTTACACGAAGGAACAACGTATTTTTAATGGGTTAAAACATTTATTTAAAATGGCAAAAGTTTTCAAATTTTGTCTATATAAAATATATTGTTACGATAGTTAAATTATCTAAGAATTATTTATAGTTGTAGTTATAAGTAATCTTGTAAGTTATAGTTTTATGTCATATTAGTAACTCAAAATTGTCATGTATAATTTTCAGCACAACTGTTATTTTAAAATAATTACTACATGAATTTTCCAGTCATTTCTAGAAATGGTTTTAGAACATAATAAGTTGTTATTACAGGGAGGTTCGGGAAAAATCTAGCAATCAGTCCTTTTCTGCAAATCACTTTTACTCAAATCACGTGATTTCAAATCACATGTGCCTACTAAAATCACACGTTTTGAAATCACTTGATTTTCAGAACAGGCCCGAATAATTAGGAAATATAAAAAGGGGTGACTCATGTATAATTAAGTTAGTTTATTGGAGACATTTAAACGGTTCTGTGCGTTACTAACAATTGTGAACAAAATAACCCAGCGGGAAAAAGAAGGAGTACGGATGCCTTCTAGAAGGCCTCTGTACTCCTTCTTTTGGATATACAAGGCCTGCTCGCTCCATTCCATACTCATATCTTTTTTACACACGTTGTCATTGCGGAGAAGGCCTTCCGCTCTCGCATCTTTAGCAGGTACATAAGAATGGCAACGGGATCAAAAAAATAATTGTTTTGCTTTTGCTTGTGCAAAAAAAAAACAATACAAAAAATGTTACTGCTTCTCTACTCCCTTCTCATAGACGCGAGTGTGGAAGGTGTATCTTATCTTTTACACCAAAGAGCCGAGGCCTTCTATGAGGCATTCTTTAGCAGTTAGATAAGAATCGGAATTTAATCAAAACAATTTTTAAGCAGGCCTTATAAAAGGCCTGAAGTAAGAAGGTCTTCTGAGTTTTACCGCTGGGAATTAATAAAGTTTGTTAAGTTGAATAAGTGTGTGTATTTATTTGGATTTGCAATTAAAAAGAACTCAAACGCGTTTGTTAAAGGAAAAACGTAACAATTGGTGTCAGATGTGAAATTGCAATAAAAAAAATATTTAAAAATAATAAACTTATTATATAAAATAAAAAAAACTATACAAACAACAATGAAATTCGATGAGTTAAAAGTTGAACAGCTAAAGAAAGAGCTGGGCAAGTTGGATCTGCCTACTGCAGGAAATAAAGCAGAAAAGATTAATAGAAGCGACGCAATATTGACATCACAACTTATTAATTTGATGAAAAAGAAGAAATAGAAGTTGCTACCCGTGCAGTAGCGAGCAACATGGATCTTAGCACAATGTTTACTGCTCTGATGCAGAAAATGGAAGAAAATTCTAGAAAAATGGAGAGAATGGTAAAAGCAAATTCGGCAGAAACTTTTAGAAAAATAGAAGAAAATTCAAGTACCATTTTAGCCGAAATTCAAGAAAATTCTAGAATGACAAACGAGAAACTTCAGGCTACTAATAAACAACTTGAGACGCTTCAAGAGATTTCTACTGCTATAAATGAAAAAGTAGACGATATAGAAATATAATTTAACCAGACGAAGTTTAATGTAAAAACTCAAGTTACTGATGTAACAACTCAAGTCACGGATGTAAAAACACAAGTTACGGTTTTTGATGGAAAACTACATCATCTGGAAGAAAAAGTAGATAGTCTTCAGTGTCAAGAGGGAGCGGTGCGAATTTTTCCAGAAGTCTCGAATAGAATAATAGAATAAATTTCAGTTTGACACAGTGGCCAACAAAAATGCATGGAACAATGAAGAAAAAGCCATAGAGCTGATTCTGGATTAAAAAGGGACTGCGGCTGAAATTCTAGAAAGTGTACCAATAAGTTGCAGAAACAATTATGATGACATTATGGTCGCACTGCAACGCAAGTATGGTGGTGAACAGAGGAAAGAAATATTCAGAATGGAATTACGGGGCCGAGTGCAAAAGGCAAGTGAGACGTTAAAGGATTTCGCACTGGAAATTGAGCGTTTGGTTCAGCTTACTTATCCAGGTGAAAATCATCCATTGCTAGATCATTTTAAGACCGAGGTATTTGTAAACGGTATACGAGATGCTGATGTGAAACTAGCGGTATGTTCAAAACAGAAGCCATAATTTGCAGAAACGGTATCATTTGCCCTAGCTCAAGACACCGCAAGAGTAATTTCAAAGCCTCAATCGTATATGGTGCGAAAACTTGATATTTTAAAGGAAATGAGAAGCATGAAGGAGGCAGATTGGCCATATTAAACGAAATTGCAAAGCACCTAGACAACGATCAAAATCTGCTTCGCCGAAAAGGTACAAACGAAGAGCAAGTCAACAATCATTGCAGGAACCACCGCCAAAGCTGAAAAGAGCAAGCAGTGCGGAGGAAGCTGAAGGTCCCAATATTAATTTAGTAGTGAAAACGAGTAACAGAAATATTACGCCTTGTGGTTCCATAAATGGTGAAGTCCGCATTTTGACTATCGACACTGGTGCAGGACATTCGATTATAAGAGCTGATTTGATAAAGGGAACTGTTGAGCCACTAAGCGGTGTAAACTTACGAACTGCTACGGGAGAGCCTGTCATTGTATATGGCAAAGCACGAGTGGAAATAAAAATGGCCGATATGATTGTTTTTGATGAATATATTGTGGCTGAAATTATGGACGAGGTCATAATTGGAGCATATTTTATGATTCGTTAAGGCATTAGTCTAGATATGGGACGACAAATTATGAATTGGTATGGTCTAGAAATACCGCTTAATGTTGGGAATGGAAGTGAAGCTCTTGTAAGCTGACAACAAGAGACGCATCAATGAGATTCGCTTATTACATGTGGAACCCAGCGAAGACTGGTCAACGGCGCAGAAAAATTACCCCATATTGGCGCATATTATGAAGGCTAAGAAAGAGGGTAAAATACCGACTCATTTGAGGATCCACTGTTGGAAGCGTATTGGGCGCAGTGGAATAGCCTGCGAATGGTAAATGGTTGCCTATACCGTACATGGGAAAGAACTGATGGCAAAACGGTTAAAAGCCTTATTCTAGTACCGTCTTCTAAAGTATGCGAAGTTGTTAAGAAATTCCAATTCGGTACTGGTGGTGGGCATCTTAGCGTAACGAAAATCATTAAGAAATTAAAAGCAAGCTAGTATTGGGTCTGTTGCAAGCGAGCCGTGATTAATTGTCTAATTGGAGTAAGTAGAACACCGCTCCAGCAGTACGACTTTGGTGAACTATCCGTACCAGCGAATAATAAGAACTCCACCCAAGAGGAGAAAAACGAGTCAAGACGAAGGCGTGTTAATTTATCAAATGACCAGATGAAAGCCAGAAACAATCAAGTGGCAGATTCGGAAGGCTTTAAAGAAGGCCAGGTGGTTTTACTTTTTAATCCGCAACGGAAGAAAGGACTATCTCCAAAGCTGCAGACTCATTGGAATGTCCAATACAAATTAATAACGAAATTTAATGTAGTGGTGTATCGAATCCAGAAATATAAGAGCCCAAGATCTAAAATGAAAGTGGTACATCTAGAACGTCTAGCCCAATATGGAAAAAGAGAATCTGAGCCTATTCGAGACGATCAGGGCAGTGTTACGAAAGTTAAATTATCTAAGAATTATTTATAGTTGTAGTTATAAGTACCTAATCTTGTATGTTATAGTTTTATTTCATATTAGTAACTCAAAATTGTCATGTATAATTTTCAACACAACTGTTATTTTAAAATAATTACTACGTGAATTTCCCAGTCATTTCTAGAAATGGTTTTAGAACATAATAAGTTGTTATTACAGGGAGGTTCGGGTAAAATCTTTAAATAATTAGGAAATATAAAAAGGGGTGACTCATGTATAATTAAGTTAGTTTATAAGAGACATTTAAACGGTTCTGTGCGTAACTAACAATCGTGAACAAAATAATTAATAAAGTTTTTTAAGTTGAATAAGTGTGTGCATTTATTTGGATTTGTAATTAAAAATAACTCAAACGCGTTTATTTGAGGAAAAACAATATATAACAATATTTTGATAAATTATTCAAAAACATACACAGTACGCCCTCATGTTATGCATTTTTTTTTTTTTGTTTGTTTATTTATATACATTTTTAAAAAATAAATCATTACAAATTCAATGCCTCAGCACCATAAAGGCATTGTTGTAAGTGCCCATGTTATGAATAATTAAAAAACTAGAACTGTATTATTTGTCGTTTCTTTCGAAATATGATTTGGAGATCAGGGCCCAAATCGTCGCACACGTGTTCGAACGGACTTTCGTATCGAATAAAACTTCGTCACGTATCAAAAACGGGATTGAGGCATTCGAAAGCTTTCGAATCGAAATTTGTTTAAAAAATGTAATAGATTTCATGCTTGTATATAAATCAACAGTGTTAATAGTGACTTCGGCATATCGGTTTTCGGCGCTTGTCAAAAAAGAGCAAATCAAAATTTTAAAAAATTCGGAGTACTATAGAAATTCGCAAAAATTTTACAAATTCAGAAAATTTGCAAAAATAGCGAAAATCCTCGAAAGTTTTTAATATATCAAACAAGCCATTAAGTGGATTAAAAGTCCCTAAAAGTACAAGGAATGGCAAAAATTCGATAAAAAATTTGAAATAACCCAACAAACACGGAGGTTTGATTTCAAATTGAAAGTGATTTGAAATCAAACGTTTTCTCAAACGACAAACGTTTGATAATGATTTGAAAATCATTTGTAAATTATAGCGTTCTCAACAAAAAGGGGAAATTATTTTCAAATTGAAAAATGCCTTTATTTTCAACTTGCTTTCAAACGTAATTCTCAAATGTTTTTCAAATGTGGATTATAATAGAATGTGGAATATAAATAAAACTATTTAATTTTTTTAATTTAAATTTATTATTTATTTAAATAAACTTTGAGATAAACATTCGGTTCCATAGCAAAAAGATGAAATAGTGTTCTTTCCGTCTTCTAATTCTTGGAAAGACAAAATACTTGGCTCCCTTTTATTTTGAGGATTGTAGCACCGCGATCGTTTAACAATCTTTCTTCACTTTCCTGTTTTATTATTTTTCTTTTTATTTTCGTATTTTTAAACATTGTAATTTCTCACAAATAATTTTTATTTTTCACTAGAAATAAACTGTTCACTTTATATTAAAATTTATTTTTAATAGTAAAACACATGTAACCACAAGGAAAAATAATTTAACTTTAATCGCCATTTTTAATGCTTACATTTATTTTTCGCTTTAGTACTGCCAAGTTTATTTTTGATTTGATTTTAACTTTGACAAACATTTGACATCAAATTGAAAAAACATTTGATATCAAATGTTTATTTTCAAATCATTATCAATTTGAATTTAAATGTTAAATCAAACAATTGAAAAACGTTTGAGAATTGCGTTTGATGTCAAATGATAAAGTCATTTCATATCAAAGGTTTGACTTCGTGGTTGTTGGGAAGCGGAAATTCGCAAAAATTTGCAAACAGCTGCATGAAAGCAAAGTCTAGTATTTATTAATAATTGTTAAAGCTGTGATGAATCAGATAACTAGGGTTTTTTCCCGGGATTTCTATTATTTTATTTCCCGTTTTCCCGGGATTTTTCTTGCGGGATCCCGGGAAATAAAAAATTCCTCATTGTTGTATTATAAATACTTTAAATATTTTTCTTTCCATTTCCTTCCTTATGAATTTATTATTTATATATTTCGTATCAGGCGGAAATGGAAAGAAAAATAAAAAATTTAGAGAAGTATTATCCAAAAGTAATTTTAATTTTTGGGAATACAAAATTTAAATTTTCAAAAGATTTTGTTATTCGTGCTTGATTCCCAGTTTTTATTATTGATAAAAACACATGGAATTTATTGTTGATGGGATAAGCTATTCCTATGCGCATTTCACTGGTTGCTTAGGCCAGATCATCAGGAAACTTCATCCATAAAGATTTTAGAAAAACTAAAGATATTATCTTTATTTTTTTTTTTTTTTTTTTTGAACAATAAATTTTGTTTTGGGGCATTTTCCTGAAATTCTTTTAAAAGTAATAAAGTTGACAAATTAACTTTATTTTGATGAGCCCTTTGAATACAAATTTCGAAGCTTTTGATAGCACCTTTATGTTTTATTTGTTGCTATAAATGTTTTTAAGATCGTAACTGGTCATTGCAGCATAATAAAAAAAAAAAAAAAAATGCTACATAAACAAAACCTAAAATAGCGATACTTTTTGCTACTCACTTTGTTTTTATTTAGAAATTACTTTACATTATGCTTTTTTAAACTAAATTTATGAATCTTATTTGTTCGCTAAACTGAGCACAAAAAAATATTTTTTGTTCGCTATATAAGGTACTCAATGGTGGAGCAAACGTGTGTGTTAGTAAATGCGATGTTCGCAGAATCGGAGTTTCGTTAAACAGGAAATCTACTGTAAGTATCCTTTTACTGAATTTTTAAAAATAGAAATTCTAGATATAGATCTTTGTTAAACTAATTAATAGACTCAATAAATTTATTATTTTTTCTCTCTGTGCTAATTTTTTTTTCATATAGGAATAAAAAACATTTTGAAAATTTTATTTCTTTTAATAATTATTATCATTAAATAAGTATTCCATGGTTTAATATTATTTATGTAACCATGAGAAGGATTTCTTCAATTGAAAATTTCAACAAAATTAAGCTTATATTTTTTTTTTATTTATTAGATTTCAGTACCCTAGCCCTTTGGCCATAATCGGCTTACAAATTTCTACTTTTAATTTCTAAATTTCCAAAACTACCCAGCATCATTGCAGAACAAGAGACTTGGTTTTCTTCAAATGTCTACATAAATTTACATAGACAAAATTATAGAATATAAAATTGATAGTTGTGAAACAGTAACAACCTTGTTGAAGAGCCTAAATATCAAAGGAAAACCTTTAAAGTTTACATCATTTTATAGATCTCAGAAATGTAGTTTAAACATTTTGTTAAAATTTTTGGAAAATTTGTTAAATGTTGATTTGTAAAAAAATTTATTATAAGTTGAGATTGTTGATACACTTTAAAGCATCAGTTACAAAAATTGGCATCATTTGATAGCGCGTCCTAAATCTGGTACATGTATTGATCATGTTTATAGGAATATCATTGACGACATTTTCATAGATACTATTGCATGCAGTTTAACTGACCACAATATACTTTCGATAAGATTAAATAAACTCGTTAACACATTTTATAAACGCAGTATTGCAATGCATTACAAAAAAAAAACATCAAAAAGGCATTACAAATAAAAACAATGCTAGGTATAATGAACTCAATTAACATCAATTTTGGTCATATAAGTTCAGAAATGTAGTGGGAAAACGGAACAAATCTAGTTTACCGACGCAGCTCCAAATAAAAAAAAAAGTACGTAGGGTGATAGAAAATTGAAAAATAAGAAGAAAAAATTAAATAAAAAAATTGGCGCAAACGCTTAGTTTTCGAGTTATGGACGTTTTTAGTTTTCATAGAAATGTGTAATTTTTCCACTACATTTCTAAAGGTATATATGGTAATATTGGTATCATTTTGAAGGTTTTGACTAGATCTTTCCGGATATATAGAATTGATTTAAAAATTGTTAACTCTTAAGCTCACATTACAGTTTTTGTGTACTTAGTGTATAATACATATATTTAAATAAAAGTGTAATAGGTACAAATTTTATAAAATAACAAACACCAATGTCGCAAACATACACTTCATGTTTAGCCGCCCTTCGGCCGGACGCAAAGATTTTCTTCTCTGTGGTATAACAAACACCGGCTTCGCTAACTAAAGCTTCTCTGCATAGGCGGCCTTCGGCCGGGCGCAAGGATTTTCTCCTCTATGGTATAACAAACACCGGCTTCGCTAACTAAAGCTTTTCTGCATAGCCGGCCTTCGGCCGGGCGCAAGGATTTTCTCCTCTATGGTATAACAAACACCGGCTTCGCTAACTAAAACTTTTCTGCACCTAAAAAATGCTTAAATTAGCCTAAAGAGGAAAATAATATGCGAATACAAAAACAAAATACATATTTGCAATCGTGAGCAAATTACCTTTAATTTGAGTACCCACACATATCACTAAGTAGGTGGGGCAGTTTTTTAATTCCAGGGGGCCCACGGGCCTCAGCGCCCTTAAATTTTAATTTTGGTTTTTTTCTTTTTTATTCTGAATTGGGTGGCAAATTTTTTTTATTTTTTTTTCGTAGCCCTTTAACCTGCACTTCAGCCAAATCACATATTTCTATGAAAACTAAAAACGTCCATAACTCGAAAACTAAGCGTTTGCGCCAATATTTTTATTTAATTTTTTCTTCTTATTTTTCAATTTTCTATCCCCCTAGGTACTTTTTTTTTATTTGGAGATGCGTCGGTAAACTAGATTAAAGCCTGGAAAACTATGCATTTAATTTTTAATTCTTTCAATTAATTTATATTTTATGTATTTTATTCGACCTTTATTATTATATGTAATACAATTAAATTTTCAAGCTTGAGGTCTTTTTTTATTTTATATAAAAAACTTTAACGTTTATTTTTAACCAATATTTCGGCACTTCTTTGAGTGCCTTCTTCAGGGTTCTTTTTTAACAAAAAATTAACAAATTTAACAAAAATTGACAAACTTATGAAAATTTTTTTGGAATTGAATAAAAAATATTTTTCAATACAAACTTGATCTATTACAATATACAAAAATTTTTTACCTTCCGTTTCTGTTTTTATAAATTAAATGTCTATAATTTTGTGCTACATTCTCAGTGTCAGACTTAAAATTAATTCTCGACATTATCGGTACATTTATGATTTGTAACATTTCTAACATAAATCTACGTTTATAATTATTTTCTGTGTTTAAAACAGTTGAATTTTCAAAACCTGGATAATGGTTTAGATTAATTTTTAAAATTTCTATCACCCTCTGCAAATTTTATTTTGTTTGGAGGTGCGTTGATAAACAAGATTTGTTCAACAAAAAAAACTTACATTATCTGTTATTGGAACATCATTATTTCCAAAAAGTTTTACCGTATACAATATTTTGTAAACAATGGAAATAACGACGCATAAATCATTTTCATCATCACGGTGACCAGCTATAAAATTAACCACACAGACTCCAATGTCTTCTTTTAAATAACTTCCTTTAGCAATCCATGCTTTAAGGTATCGATGTAGAAATGACAACACAAGTTTTTGATATTCCTTTTGATTAAATTCTTCAAAATGTTCATGAAAAAAAGTAAACATTTCATCGAGTTCGAATGAAAATTTGGATATATTAAGACCATTTGAGAAAGATTCAATAATTTCATTTTGATGTTTAATGAAATTTTGAAAGTTATTAATGTGATTATTAATTTTTTCTGGCTCCATTTTATATAAAAAACAAACAATTAAAAAAGCACGGCATTAACCAATAGGGATGAGCAAAAAAATCATAATCTCGATAAGAAGAAAAATCGATATATATCGCCGATATTTTAGATATCGAAATAAAGATTCAATGTAAAGACCTGTACAGATATATCTGTTTATATCTGTTTCTACACACAAAAAAAATCATAGGTAAAATTACCTAAATTTTTTTGGTTATAACCAAAAAAAGTATATAGTAAATTTACCTAAAATCTATGGTACAAAATTAAACTTATCTAGGTAATTTTCCAAAAATAAAAATATAAAATAACTTTGCTATCATTGGTAAATTTTCAAAGATTTTAAGTAATTTTAACAAAATAATTAGATAATTTTTCGAACATAGAAATTACCTAAGTTAATAGTTTTATTAGCTAAGAAACTTAGATACTGCCATGCTACCCTTGCGCTTAGTTAATTTTATACCATATATTTAGGTAATTTTACCTATGATTTTTTTGTGTGTATAAATTATTAATTCTGGGTAACTTGTTGCACAAAGAGTTAACTTTTATTAATTCAGCGCTTATACTTAAGGAAAAAATGGCTATACATATTTATTTTATATAAGCAGTGTTTGTATTGTGTGTCTAACCCAACAAACATATATTGAACAAGTAAGAGTGCTATATTCGGCTGTGCTGAATCTTATATACCCTTCACCATTGTGCGAGCAGAATACAGAGCAACTAGACAAAACTAAATAATTTTTACATATATGTACATACATACATATTCACAATTCTAAAAACTTCATTATAAATTAAATTTAAAAATCTAAAACTGGTAAATATTTTTTTACAATCGTTTTTAGAACATAAAAATTAAAAAAATAATCCCTTTGAAAACCCAAGATTTGAATCATTTGAATTCGCCTTGATTAAACACATTAAAATAAACTCCACCACACATATAAAGGGTATAAAAAACAACAAAAAACCACATTACTAACACTGCATTATCATAGCCGTAGAAACCAAATTGTATGTCTGAATTTACACGTTTCATCTTTTGATGCTCAACTTCTTTTCAATTCCCTTTTAAAGATGCCAATATATTCACACGTAGCAATCGGTTTCAACTTTTTTCGGTTCAAAACAACAACAATTTTATTAATAGCGAATCAAAGAGAAAAAGAAAAGAAAACAATTACATGCAGTCATCGTTGTGCATATACCAACGAATAAAAACACAAAGCGTACTGACCGAGTACAGGCATCTCCGTACTAACCCCCTTTCTTCTTTCTTCTCTCACCTAAAAACATAAGAGTTGAGCATCAAAAGATGAAACGTGTAAAAGCAGACTATGTCCCCTTTTACAATGTGGCAAGTGGAAGGCAGACAGACGAAGTTTGTTGGTGAGGGGTTGTAGAGGTAGAGTGTGTAGTACATGACTATCTGTACTGGACATTTTTTGTTTCTCTTTTCCACTTTTTGCAGTTTTCTTCTTGTTGCTTCATATCATTTTTCTCACATCAATGTCGGTTTAGTATCATTGCCTGTTAAATGTTCATCTTCGTCGACAGCGAAAGAGAACGAAGTAAGAAAATGAATACTCTCTGTCTGTCTATTAATTTCGCGATTGTGAAAGGTTTAGGCAAGCTCAAAAGAGAATAAGAAAAATGTCTGCCTTTCAATTTCAACGTTGTAAATTGGGACTATGCTATGTTCAAGGCGAATTCAAACAGGTAAACTCATCTCGTCAACCGTTCATCAGCTGTTTCCACGGCGAATTAAAAAATAAGGTCAAACGTCAAAATATGATTTTGTTTTGAGAAGAAGATGAATGAAAAGTGTTAAAAATATTATTTTTATAATAAAAAAAATTCAAAACTGCGAATGATTGAAGTGAATTTATTAATTTCTTTTATAAAAAAGTGATAATTTTAATTTGCAATAAAAAAATTTTGACAACTAACCAGAAAATTGTATAAACAAAATACATGGGGCTTTTTGTAGTTGTAGAGATGAGTTTACCTGTTTGAATTCTCCTTAGTGCCGGTTCACACACGTCAAGTTTGACTCGTCAAGTCTTGAGTTTTTCGGAGAGACGGGAAAAGAAATGGCCTTCTCTTTTCCCTTCTCTCCTAAAAGTTCAAGACTTGACGAGTTAAACTTGACGTGTGTGAACCGGCACTTAGGTATGTTTATGTCATTTTGGTAATACAGTGGTTATGGTAATGCATCGTTGATAAGGTTATGTCGCTTCTAATTGGATCTTTAAAAATTGAGGTAGTCGTGGTTTTTTACTCATATCTCAGCCATTTGTGGACCGATCTTTTTGAATTTCAATAGCAAACAATTCCGGACCATATGTGACATAAATGTACAATAACCTGGCTCCCATCTATATGGGGTCTTCGGAAAACCCATTTCAACAGACAGACAGACGGACATCGTTAAATCAACTTCGCTTTTCATAACGACCCAGAATATATATACTTTATAGGGTCTAACATCGATATTATAGAAATTACAAACTTATATATACCCTATTCACCACCTGTGGTAAAGGGTATAAAAATAAACAACTTAATATGAGGGACTTAAAGCACAAGGGGAATCGATTAAAAGATATCCACCCGTCCGGCTGGATGTCCATTTAAACTTTGTGCGCAAAGTCAAAATCGCAATTTTTTCGGGATTGGCGGACTATACTTTCTTTTTTGTTTAAATTGGATATTTGTAACCAACAAATTAAATTTTTTATTTAAAAGGGATATTTGTAAATATTTGTAAATAAATAATTTTTTCCAAAAGATATTTGTAAACAAAAAATTACTTAGATTATCAATAACCAAAAATAAATAAATTTTACTTTAATTGGTTACCACAACCAAAATATATACAGTACTTTTTGTTTATAGTCACTACCTGTTTATTTTGCCACTATGAGATAATTTAATATAAAGTATTAACGTTATAGTCCATTTAGCGATATAATAACATTTGCCATATATGCGATCTATCAACAGTCATCAAAGGGAAAATTAAAGCAAATTAATAGCGTTATAGTCACATTAACAATATTTACTAAGTTCTTTTTAGATTTCGAAGCCACAATCCATCCAAAGAAAGAAAGAATTAAATCGTTTAATTTTTGTCAACAACTCAGTTAAGATCTTGTTATTATTTTAAACATTTTTTATATATATTTATTTGTTTTTCTTTATTTTCTACATTCACATACCTTGATTTTATTCGAATTCGGTTATTTGTCTCACAGTGGCATATATGTGAATTAGCCTTATAGTCACATTTGCTATATAGTCCACTTTGTGGGCAACTAAAGGATGTGACTGTAAGCGAAAAGTATTGTAAGTATAAAGATAATGGTTAAAGATTCTCAATTGAAAATATAGGAATTTTTCTCGTAACTTTTACAAAAAATAATTTCAGTCCCTGAGCTATTTTTTGAATTAAAAACAAATAAGTAAAACAGCTATTTTTCAACGTATTTAACTCTTAAAAAGAGAGTTTTATTAAGCCGTCATAAATTAAAACTTATTTCAGGAGTTTGATTTTAACCGACATTTAATTAAATTAATTTTTTGTACATAGACACCCAAAGCTTGTAGCTGGTCAGATCACTACAATTTGTAAAACAGAATTTTAGGCCAACTATTTTATGACTGCGAAATAAAGCTCTATTTTTAAAAGTTCATCCGAACTTTTATTTTTTCGTTGAAAAATGATTTTTAACTGTGGAGTTGGGATCGTTTTTTCTAGATCACCATAGGTTCTTAAAGAGACCTTTAGGACGAACCTTTAGCTATAAGACAGTATACATAGGTCTCCGTTGACTCTAATATGGAGATTTTTAAGGCTAAAATTATATGAATCACTCTTATTTACGGTCCCTGCTATTTACCCTTAAGTAAAAACTATTCATATTTATATTTTTAAATACGATTATTTCAAAAGGTAATATACGATGCGGGGGGAGGGTCGAGCCGTTGGAATTATAGATTGGGCGGATTTGTCAGTCACGATGTCGCAGTGGTCGAGTGAGCATCGCGTTTTCGCTGTGGAGACATTTTTTAAGGGTAATGATTCATACGTAATAAGGTTATGTTAGGTCACTTAAATAGCCACGTCAACAAGAAAAACTACCTTTACTGGTCCCCAAGTACCTGCAACCCTCGATTGAAACATCAAATACCTTTACATTGCCCCAGGGTAACTGTTTGGTGTGCCTTATCCACGCATGAGAAAATTGGGTAATTTTTTTTAAATTCTCGAAAAACAAGGCTCCATTTTAAATAGTGTGTTCAAGTCGACGGAAGACATGTGGATGACATACTCTTTAAAAAAATCCGCATTTCCATTCTATCGTGCAATGCTCTTAATAAAACTTTGTTTCAATTATTACATTTTTTATTTAAGTTTGAAAATATAAATCTGCTACCAGATACCCCGTATTTTTTGAATTAAATAAAATTTATTTATAAAACATTTATTTTTATCATTTTTTTTAAAGCATTAGGTATTGGTTAATTGTTTTGCTTTGTTATTTTTGTCAAAATAGGTTTTATTGTGTTTAAAACAGTAATTTTAATTTGCTGTTTTTTCATAATTTGATTTCCGATTTGTAAGGGACGGTAACTAAATTGTTTATTAGTACTTTTTGACCGCCACAGCTATGCTAATGAGAATGGAGAAGGAGGCAGTGTGTTAAAAATTAAGGTGTGTGAGTTTCTCCTTAAATTTTCTCATACTTATGAAAATGAGCAAAATTTTATAATTTTTTTAAGTTTACCCTTTAATTGGCTTATATTTAAAAAAAGGGATGTGCATAGTAGGCAAACTTGAAATTTTCCGAGTTTAATCAGGAACTTTTTCTTTACAAGCCGTCTCCTGAAAATGTCCGTTCTCACGTGATGCGATTACATACATACATAGCTAGATGAAAAGGAGGGGGTGTGTTCAAAATTAAGTTCTTTGAATTTGTCTAAAATTTTCTCATACTTAGTAAAATGAGAAGTGGAAAGAAGGCAATATATTAACAACTTTAACCAGGAATTATATAAAAAAATTGTCAAATCGCGCCAGATTATATACATGGACCGTTTAATTTTTATATATGTATATTTTTAAAAGAAATTTAAAGCTGTTTACGGATGGAAGCTTCGGTCAAATGTGAACCGTTAAAAAAATTCGGTCTTTAGTGAAGTATTTTTGAGGTGATTTGAAAATAAATTTTCGGATAGTAGTTTGTAAGGGGACTATGTAACTATATACCGATTCTCACCATTCAAATACGCTTCGTCCTAATGAAAATTAAAACGTATTTAAAAATGTTGATAAAACTATTTACAAAATTGCAACAAGGTCTTTACTGCCCGTGATACCAGAGATAATTATTGCGACATATATTGCAGTAATTGTTAAAATTATGTTATCTTTAATGTAGGCGGCAATTTTGTGTATATATTTATTGCTAACAATTTATGTTGCAATAATTGTTAGGCCATTTTCGTTGACAATTATTGCTTACAAAAAACGTCAATTTGGTTGTCAGTTGAAAAAAGAAGCAAAAAAGAAAAAAAATAGAGTGCCCCGGTAGACTAGCTGGTAGCGAGCTAGTCTATAAGCGCCGGGGTTGCGGGTTCGATTCCCGCCTGAGACTCTGGTTTCTTTCCTGCAGACGAGCATAAAGCTTCGCGGGATAAGCTTAGGAAATTATAAAAAAAATTGTGTGGGAAAGAAATTAAGTTTTTTGAGATTGTAGCAAATTATAATTGTAGTAAAATAATTAAATTAAAAAATTTAATAAACACTAAAATAAAATTGCAAAAATTATAATTTTTTCCTTATTCGATATTTATTGTTAAAATTAATATTAATTTGTTTAAGTTCGAGTTCTTTTTTATATAAAAATAATAATAGAAACTGGGAATTATTTCCTTCTGAAGGTTACTTTATATTATATTCAACATTTTTTATTATTCGAATTTATTCTATGAGCTAAATTTCAGTTATGTATTTTATAAAGCTTTTTTGTAATAGTCATATTCCTTCAATTTTTCAGAAATGACTTTATACACTATCAGACTATTATATTGTATTTTCTTGTTACATTTTACCTTAGCTTTCCGTTGGAAAGCAATGAGGTATATTGTATGAACAGAAAAATTTACAATTATTAGACATCAGCAGAATGTAATGCATTTTCTGGCCCGCTACGGCCTTCGTCAGCATTCTTTGTGTCACACTGGATAGTGATACTTTATAAATTGAATGTATTTAACTCAACTATTTTAACAAATAGAAACTGGGAATTATTTCCTTCTGAAGGTTACTTTATATTATATTCAACATTTTTTATTATTCGAATTTATTCTATGAGCTAAATTTCAGTTATGTATTTTATAAAGCTTTTTTGTAATAGTCATATTCCTTCAATTTTTCAGAAATGACTTTATACACTATCAGACTATTATATTGTATTTTCTTGTTACATTTTACCTTAGCTTTCCGTCTGAAAAATTGAAGGAATATGACTATTACAAAAAAGCTTTATAAAATACATAACTGAAATTTAGCTCATAGAATAAATTCGAATAATAAAAAATGTTGAATAAAAATAATAATTTTACATTAACAAAAATAAAAAAATTAATAAAATTAATATATTTGTATTAAAAATGACCTCAAGCTTAAACAAATAAATATTAATTTAAATAATAAAGTCGAATAAGAAAGAATTTATATTAATAATAATAATTCTTGTAAGATACCGCCATTTTTTAAACTGCACCTTCTTTCTTGATTTTTTCAAACTATGAGTTGACATAAATACGTTTTCCCATGCCTTTAACATAAGCTGAGCAATAAGAAATATAGCTCTGTTATTCTGCCGACGTTATTGCAAACTTGCTGGGATAATTATCTTTAGTGTAGACCTAGGGTTATGGGCAGACAACCAGACAGATGGACGGACATGGGAAAACCACTTAAAAGTGTTTCTGAGTTGATCAGTTTACTAAAAAATTGGTATATTTTGCTATGTAATACACACATCAGAACAAGCGAATTTAATTTAATTGCTTTTTTCATAATTTTTGGATTTCTGTGCTACATAGTGATTTTAATAATATATGTATACTTAATTTGAATAAGATCACTTTTGCGTGCTCTTTTGCACATTCATGTTTTTAGAGCACATTAAGTCATCGTCCAGACCTGCAATTTTTGTTGCACCAATCCTTGATTTGATTGGTGAGATCAGTACCCCTCCAAATTTTCTCACCTCTCTCGCCAATAAACTCAAGAATTGCTACAACAAAAATTGCAATTTTTGACGATGACTTAGCAAAAAAGAGCACATGAACTCTTTAAAAAAGCACGTCTGACATTCTTTAAATACATAGGGATAAAAATCAAAATTTTTCAATATCTTTACAAGATGATCTTTTCTGATGTTGTACCCTTTTCCATGGCTCAATTGATTTAGTGCCATCTCTATTAAAGTGGCAGCAAATTCTATTATTATTGTGGCAGCACTGACAAAATTGCATTTTTTGAAAGCAGCGTTACCATTTGTCGAGTTTTTGCAAGTCTTCTTTTTATTAATTTTTTTATATTGGACAAAATAATTTCTAAATACATTTTAGTGTTTTCTTTTAAAATTTTGGCAAATTCGTAGAAAAAAGTATTTAAAAAAATTATTTATTTTTCAGAGATGGTGACATTTGCTAGATGCTTTAAGTGTGAACACATGTTTCACATTTTCAACATCTTTCGAAATTCATGCAAGTGTCCAAAGGGTATTTTGGGAAAATTTCAACATTTTTGAAAATGAATGGTAGATGTTAAATGTTGACAAGTGTAAAGGCTATTACCCTGTAATAAGTGCTTATAAAAAAATTTTTTTGAACAAAAATCAGCCATCGATAGCAAAGAGGATAAATCGGGCAAAACGGCGGGCTTGGTCAGAGGTCTTGCGGGCCCATGGTGAAATTACTAGTAATATCACCATGTACTGATGCTTTATTAAAATCTAACCACTTGTGTAAATATTTAATTTTGCTAAAAAATTTATTTAGTTTTGAATAAAATTTCACATTCTTAATAGATTTTTAACAAAAATCTTGAAAATTTTTAGCATTTTTCAAATCTTTTTAACATTTCTGCCTTGTCTAATGCAAGATCAAGATGAATTCATACAAGGTGGTCTTATTTTGAAAACGAATACAACACTGTTAATTACTTTAACGTTGTTTCAAAATAATACAACACTGCAGTAAGTGCTGGTTCACACTCTTTAATGGCGTTTTCTTTTCTAAAAAAAAGTGTTGCATAAGTGTTACATGTGACTTGGCAACATTTTTAAATGCTCCCATAATTTTTAAGAAGTGTTTCATATTTTACGTTTACAAAAGAACAAAAATTTCGGCATTAAACAATAAAGTACAATTAGCGCAAGGTAAATTCAATTACAGATGGTGGCAAGACTACAACAATCCAAAGCAAACAGAAACAACAGATGTTTTTGTATTGAATTATTAGTGTCTACGGCTCGAAACTTGCCACCACCTTACTCTGAATATGCCTTGATTTAGTGCTGCACTCATGCCCCTTTAATATAAATGAGTGTTGAAGATGTAGCATTTCTTTTAATTTTAAAGGGAACATCATCAGAAAAGAACGCTTTACACTTTTAAAAGAACACATGTTTTTCAGAAAAGAACATACAAAAATGTAAAAGGCAGAATAAATGCAGAATTTTACTCAGAAAAGAAAATACCATAAGTTTTAGCCGTCAAGTCTTGAGTTTTTAGGAGATATGGGAAAAGAGAATGCCACTTATTTTCCTCTCTCTAAGACGGCTATGACTTGAAGAGTGTGAATCAGCACTAACTTGGTGCCACACGACCAAGAATTGTCTTTTAATTACTTTTAATTTGCATTAAGCTGGGATCACACGATTGCCGCAAATGCACCAATATGACACAATTATTATTGAGCTTTATTGACGCACAATAATGAAATTGCCCCAACCAAATTTTCTGAAATCACACGATTGCCCTGTTTTTTACAAATTTAATTGCCGCTAGTTGGTACAAAGCGAAATGGTTACAACAATTGCCGCAGAACAGTCACACGATTGTTCTTACTTATGTATATTAACTGCGAAAACAGCTGTTGTGGTAGCTTTTTTATTTGTTTGAAAGTTCTTGTTGGATTGTTCATTGAAAAAAATTAAATGATAAATGATACAAATCATATACTTAAACAAATTATTGTTGAATAGTTTTATTTACAATTTATTTCTTAAAAAATAAATGTGTTTTATTAAAAATAGATTGTGTTTTTAAAAATTCTTGTGTTATTTTACAAAATAGTTTGAGTCAAGCTACAATGTTATGAGTTGTTTCTTTGTGTGGTAATTTTTTAAATTAAATTTTAAATTAAATTGAGTGCAGCCTGTGTCACAGCTGTCAATTTTACCAAGAGGCAGTTTGTGTGAACAACATGAATGTGGCTTATTGAACGTGTGGTCGCAGTATAGTGCCGGTTCACACACGTCAAGTTTGACTCGTCAAGTCTTGAGTTTTTAGGAGAGAGGGGAAAAGAAATGGCATTCCCTTTTCTCCTAAAAGCTCAAGACTTGACCATGGTGAAATAATTAGAAGGTGGCAGCACTACGGAATCTATTATTTTTTGCTCAATTCATGGTGAACTTTCATTATGTCAAAATCATTTGTTTGTTTTTTGATGTAATGTCACTTAAATACACAAAAGATTATAAAAATTATTCTTCTAGATAAAAATACAAAATTGAAAGTGTAGTGTAAGTGAATTTTGTGTATGTATGTGAACTGGTGTGGTTGGGTTTGTTGATTTGTGAACCACCCAACAACAGCTAAAGTGGAATATGAATAACATCGTTGTACCGCTACATAACTTTTCCACCAAAAACTACAACTTTAAATCATCCGCCCATGCTAAAAGATTGTTTTTAAGAAATGGTTTCTTTTAAAGTTTTAAACCTATTATTACCGGTGTGCCAGAGGAGCATGTAAAGGGTAGACGTGGACGCGTCTATATGTCACCTAAAAATGCCATGCAAAGTGGTACCAACAATGAGAACACATGACAAATTGATTTCGACAGTCGTGAATGTTGAGGGAATCCCTTAATGGGATGCTTATCATCGTAAGTCAAATTTGAGATAGTGTAAAGGCAAATTTATTTAAGTCCTCCGTTTCATTGGAAATCCCTTGTCTAATATGCTAGTCAGCTTTGCTTTCCATGATAAAGCCATTACTTTCTTAAATAATTATTTCAAAGTATTCTTTGTTCTTGATATTTGTGTCATGTAAAATTGTCTTCTTTAACATTGCCTTTCTGGCTACTACCTTACTGTTGCTTTTGGTCTTTATTGCCTAAAACCAAACTAAAAGCTTTTGTTCCCGGGAAAACTTCGCTTATAGTTCATTTAAACTGCGGGGAGCTTCCACTTCATTACTTTGTAAAATTTCTCGATGTTAATATTCAGGTTTATGACGATTCATTAAATAAAAACAATAATATTTTGGTGTGGTGAAAACCCATATTTTTGACATAATGGACTATTTTACACAAACAAATTTGCCTGTTTTTGTTGTATTGTTGTACAACAACTCCTAGTGCTGCCACCTTCTAGTAATTTCACCATGGACTTGACGAGTCAAACTTGACGTGTATTCACCTCAACAGTGTCAAAATGTTACTTCCATGAGTACTTTGCTACCGTTTCACACATGGTGAAATAATAAGAAGGTGGCAGCACTACGGAATCTATTATTTTTTGCTCAATTCATGGTGAACTTTCATTATGTCAAAATCATTTGTTTGTTTTTTGATGTAATGTCACTTAAGTACACAAAAGATTATAAAAATTATTCTTCTAGATAAAAACACAAAATTGAAAGTGTAGTGTAAGTGAATTTGAGAATTTTGTGTATGTGAACTGGTTTGGTTGGTTTTGTTGATTTGTGAACCACCCAACAACAGCTAAAGTGGAATATGAATAACATCGTTGTACCGCTACATAACTTTTCCACCAAAAACTACAACTTTAAATCATCCGCCCATGCTAAAAGATTGGTTTTAATAAATGGTTTCTTTTAAAGTTTTAAACCTATTATTACCGGTGTGCCAGAGGAGCATGTAAAGGGTAGACGTGGACGCATCTATATGTCACCTAAAAATGCCATGCAAAGTGGTACCAACAATGTGAACACATGACAAATTGATTTCGACAGTCGTGAATGTTGAGAGAATCCCTTAATGGGATGCTAATCATCGTAAGTCAAATTTGAGATAGTGTAAAGGCAAATTTATTTAAGTCCTCCGTTTCATTGGAAATCCCTTGTCTAATATGCTAGTCAGCTTTGCTTTCCATGATAAAGCCATTACTTTCTTAAATAATTATTTCAAAGTATTCTTTGTTCTTGATATTTGTGTCATGTAAAATTGTCTTCTTTAACATTGCCTTTTTGGCTACTACCTTACTGTTGCTTTTGGTCTTTATTGCCTAAAACCAAACTAAAAGCTTTTGTTCCCGGGAAAACTTCGCTTATAGTTCATTTAAACTGCGGGGAGCTTCCACTTCATTACTTTGTAAAATTTCTCGATGTTAATATTCAGGTTTATGACGATTCATTAAATAAAAACAATAATATTTTGGTGTGGTGAAAATCCATATTTTTGACATAATGGACTATTTTATACAAACAAATTTGCCTGTTTTTGTTGTATTGTTGTACAACAACTCCTAGTGCTGCCACCTTCTAGTAATTTCACCATGGTTTCACACACGCTCTTTGTCAGCTTTTTTTTTAATACAGTGGTTTCCCGGTTTAACGAACTCTCGATGTAGCGATTCGGGATTTAACGAACAGGAAAAAATGTTACTTAGGTACTGTGTATAACGAATTAAAATCCAATTTTGTACTCGATGTAACGAACAAATAAAATAATAAACAAAAAATTCGTAAAACTTATTGAAATAAATAGATGGACTAGTCAGGCAAACAGTTGTAGTCTTGACACACACTTCCAGGCATATATTTCGTTTCGCTTACAATGAATTATGTACGATTGCCTTCTATTTTTCATTTTTTTTAGTTTCTGAAAAACAAACAAGGTTAAATTACAATTTGAATTTTTTTCGTAGCCTACTAAGACTTTTTGATCTTTTATTTACTAATTTGGTCACTACCTGTTGTGAACTTGTGTTGTAAACTTGTGAACTTTAAAAAATAGTTAAAAGATAAAGATTAACGTCAAAAGAAAAATTGAACATTTTAGATGAATATACAAATGAGACCGGGTTATTTTGGAAAAGGCTTCCTGACAGGACATGCAGAGTAAAACAGCGCCCCTGGTCGGTAAATGACAAAAGATAGAATAACTTTGCTGCTATGTGCCAACGGAAGCGGTTCAAAATAATCAGTCCACTACTTAACGGAAAAGCACAGAATCCTCGCTCGTTTAGAAACAAAGTATTACCATTGAATTAGGCATTGTCACATATGTATGTAAACAATTTTTGACAAATTTGTAGAATCAATTAACGGCAGAAGACATTAACCAGGACGATATCTGCGAAGTTTTTTGGGATGGGGACGAAGATGAAGAAATTAATGCACAATAATAAAACGATGTAGCTGATGAAGGGGTAAAAATTAAACACAGCCATGTAATCAAAAGCTTTGATGTATGTATCAACTGGGGACAGGAAAATAATATTGATATATCCAAGACATTAATTTTACGTGAGCTTCAAGAGAAAGCAATTGAAAAAAGTTTAAAGAAATCACAAACACAAACATCAATAACAAGTTTCTTTAAATAATTATGTACTTTTTTCTAATTTTTTTTAAATATTTACTTTTACCATTAATTATGATATGATGTGAATTGTTCTGTTAATTTGTTGTTACTTGAATAAATATTTTTTTTAGTACTGGATTTAACGAAATTTTCAATTTAACGAACAGGGCTAACAATCAATTGTTCGTTAAATCGGGAAACCACTGCATGAAGTTTGAGATTTACTATGACAAAAAATTGTCAGGTGAAGACCCCAGGTTACGTAGCAAGCCAAGACCACCTTGTATGAATTCGCCTTGTGCCAGATTTACCTCTAAAAAGTTTTAAGATTTGGTCACACTGGCATGATATATTTAATTGACAAGGTGGCCACAGTTAAAAATTATAGTACACAAAACTTAATTCCACATGCTATCCACATGACAACAGCTGTTTTTTGTGGCCACCAAATAAATATTTTAATGTATAAAAAAAAAAAAATTGAAACGAAAAGTCAGCAAAACTTTAAAAGGAGTCCTGAAAATATAGAAAATAAATGTCAAATTATTTTTAATTATTGAGCTTAATAAAGTGGTTAGTTTTCTTTGATATAAAAAATAACGAAGTTAAAAGTTATTAATTTTGCTCTTTCACCTCTTAAATATGAAAATAAAAATGCAGTTCTAATCATATCATTATCAAATAAATAAAAGTTTTTTGCGGCCATACTTCTGAAAAAATTTGTAATGGAAGAGAATAGTGATGCCCCAACAAGTTCAAATAGAATAACAACAAAAGCAAATATTGAGTCCAACATGGATTCAGTGACAGTGGATAAAGATTATGGAAAATATAGCGCCAGAGATTCGACCACACCCGAAACAATACATCTTTCCGCCGATGACACCAATAAGGATGGTAATGTCAATAGTATACAACGCTCAATTTCACATGAATCTAGCAGTTCTGCCATACAAGTGTATCAAGAAGGTGGTAGCGAGGACGGCGATCAAACTCGTTCGCAAAGTCAACGGTGTCAACTATTACAACAGCAAGAGTGTGGGGATAATGAACGTAGTTGTTGGATATGTTTTGCTTCTGATGAAGATAATCGTTTAGCAGCTTGGGTTCAACCTTGTAAATGTCGCGGATCTACCAAGTGGGTACACCAAAGCTGTCTTTATCGTTGGGTAGACGAAAAACAAAAAGGCAATGCCCTTCGTACGGTTAGCTGTCAACAATGTCAAACGGAGTATATAATAGTTTTTCCTCAAATGGGAAAGTTGGCCAATATTCTGGAAGCTTTTGATAATCTAATAAAACGTGTTAGTCCATTTTTGGCGGCTGGTATATTTGTAGGATCTTTATATTGGACAGCTGTAACATATGGTGCCGTTACTTTTCTGCAGGTATTACTGGTACATAATTGTTTTATGTGCATATTATTTAATTTTTTTTTTTTAGATTGTGGGTCACAAAAAAGGTTTGGCTCTTATGGAAAATGGTGATCCACTTATTTTACTTATTGGTCTTCCTGCCATACCAGTTTTCTTGGTTCTTGGTCGTATGATTCGTTGGGAAGATGCTGTCATTCGATTGATTCGTAATCGTCGTAATGTTGCACGTAAATTGCCTCTAATGAGTTTTATTATACCATATCCGTAAGTATAAATATTTTTTTAGTCTTTTTAAGTTATTCCATCAATAGCATATTATATCTTATATGTATATATTTCTTAATAGTTCCCATGTATACACATTCTAAATAATCATTTTTATATTTAAAATACATAGGCATTTTTTTGTAGCTAGTCCCAATAATTAACTTTGAAATTGGATTTTTTCTTGGTGTTCAGGGCAATGTCTTAAATCTTTGTTTCATAAATCGTTTCAAAACTTTTCCTTATTATCGATAAATAATGCAAAACATTTGATTAAAAATATTATTATCAAGTTTTGTGAAAGGATACTTACATAGAGGTTTAAGTTGCTTGCTCCCGGCACAACATTTGGAAGTAATAAAGATAAAATGTTCTTAAAAACTAAACTTAAAGCAAAAAATAATAAAGGAAAGGACCAAAACAAATTATTCCCTGTAAATATTAAAACGTAAAATTTCCGCAAAAAGTTATTTACACATATAGAAATCAACTCCAATCGAAAGCGATTTCGTTCCACTTTCGATCAGAATTGATTTCTGTGCCACATAACCTAAGAGTGAGTAGTAGTGAATACAATTTTACATTTGTTTAATTTGTGCAGTATCTTATGCATGTTATAGTTGGACCTTAAGACATCTTGAATAAAAACATTATTAAGATTTTTTTTGCACTTGATCCTCATTGCCCTTCAATTGAATTTTCTGGAAAATACTATATTAACGACCCTGTACTAAAACTCACTTTATTTGTTATAAATTACTTAAAAAATGGATACAATATTGACTGCAATGTGAATGAAAGCCCACTAAATTTTAAGGTGGAAATCGGTATTTTGTCCCATACAAAGTCAAGTCTTTTAATATTTTTTACTAGCAACGCCCAGTGTGCTTCGTTACCCGGATCGTAATGAAATAAAACAAACTTCCCAGCTAGCATTTTGTTTCATAATCGAATATTTTAGGAATCAGTTTCAAGAGCAAATCAACTGCATATCACCTGTTTTTTCGATCATTAATTATACTCTCGTTGTGAGAAAATGGTACCCTAACTATGAATCTCCTCAAAGTATCATTTGTGATACAATTTGTTTGCTGATTTCTTTTTGAGCATATAATGAATGATTGTGAATCCTTTTTCAATCGCTCAAGTGATAAACCAGTTTTTAATTATCAATCTGAAAAGACTCAGCTGGGTTAGAAAAGTTTAAAAAGTTGTAAACGTATAATATACATACATACATACATATAATTTTAAATATTTCGGATATCGTCAATAAGCAATTGTTGGGCCGTAGGTCAATGCCAGACGTGTAAATATTATTCGATTAGTGTTGTGTATAGTTGGTCTTGCTTGCGTTGTTCTTCGACGTTTTTCTTCATTTCGAATATCCCGTTGTTGCTATTTGAAGTTTTCTAAAAAACGTGACACTCGATATCTAATTTGTTCGTTTTCTGTTGTGCGTTACTCTTGAATTTGTTGTGAACGTAATGTTTACACGATTTTTTCTTCGCGTACAGCGACCAATATTTTGACGTGAATGCGGCATTTTGAATAAACATTTTCGTAATAAATTGGAAATGCTAAGTTTTAATAAATATTGACATGCAAATGTTTATTTTCAAGCTGTTTATGATGAAAGGGTATAACTGCTGATCGTAAATGGGTTTTGATTTGGCCGATTATTTGTTTTTTTTAGTCAATTCCATAGTAAGGGAGTAGCCTTTTTCCGCCTAAGTCCGCCAGGCTTGTACTTTTCTGTCGCTTATGATTGACAACGTTAATTAGTTTCAAAATAACGTACACAAATTTAAAGACTCCCTGATATTGAAAAACTTATTATATATGAGCTACCCGCTTTTATCTCATAAGGTTTCTGCATACACCCTTCGAGGTTGTTAAATAAATAAGGTGACCCAGCTAGTATTTTCAATCGTCTAGGAGTCTACTGGGAATCTCACAAAGTGTGTTTTCGATCGTCGACGAGCTCATTTTTTAATTACAGACGATTCCGCGCACGGGAGAAACTGTTACACGTGCTGATTCGAGATGAGAGATTCTTCCATAACGCAGCGAATCGTTTATGATGCATGTAGGGATTATCTAACGAGTCTTTCAAAAAGCATGCCAAGAGTCGTCTGTTGGGATTATTTTACAACTCGTGAAATGCTCAGCCATATAACTGAGCTACCTAAATAATTTAGATGTTTTTATTTTTGTTACCCGTCAGATAATCATCAGAAGATTCTTTGGGAGTTGTGTATATAACATAATCGTCAAACAAACAGCCTAGCTGGAGACTTTTATAAACACATGTATTCAAAAAATAATTAAAACCAATAATTTTTTTTTTTTTCAAAACTTGCCATAGAAAATATGTATGTGTAAGGTTTTGTGAACATCGGTGCAGTAGTTTTTGAATTTATCGGTTGCAAACAAACACATCTCTTATATAAATATAACTGTGGTCATATGGCAGGGTAGCTTAAGCCAACAAAGGACAAAAATGTAAAATTTTTAACATTTTCTATATTTTTTTTTTAACTTTTATTAGCCTCTACTGAAGTTGTTTGTAAGACGATAATTTACAGACTTAAACCAAAAAACTTCTCGTATAAATCTTTAACAATAATGAGGCTATCTCGAAAACTTCAATATTCAATATAATATATACTTTTCTATATATGGAATTTATGGCACTTAATCTACGTTGGGTTCCAAATGTTTGTCCAGGATTTATTATTGAGTCTAATTGCAATCATTTAGAAGCTGCAGCCTCAGTTTTTGTTAAAATATACTGCTTAAATGGGCCTCCTCCGGCAGCTCGGCATTCTGCTTTGTTGTGGACGAGTTTTTTTCAATTAAAATTTGTAGTCAGCCCACACCTTCAACCAGCCTTCACCTTTACGCATTGGAGGTCCAGATTTATTTAAGTGATCCGCAACTTTGTTCCACTCATCTTTTAAATCGAATTTGTGCAAACCCTTGTTGTTTCAAATTAACTAACTTCTCAAATTGTTTTTGGTTGGTGATATGTATTCTAAAATAATAAAAAAACTAATTTAAACACAAATTTGTTACACATAAATAAATTAATTTGAATACTAACTTTCTTATATTATTAATTTTATTTGGGTTTTTACATTTATTTTTAATGCTGTCGTGACCAAAAATTCAAACGACAAATTTGCAACAAAATGACAGACGGATACGACATACATGGTACGAAAATTGTAGTAGATTTGCATACAAAATTGTATATTTGCCGTTTTCGACAACCAAAATTCCATTTTTTAAAAACGTCTAATTTTCGTTCAATCACTTGTGTTGTGAAAACAGCACTTTAAAATACAAATTAGTACGAGAAAGATTTAACTATACATTTCTGTTGTGTTAAACGATGTCCTGTCCGCATTTTTAAAATTAAATTAAATTGTTTATTTTTGTTTCACTTTATAGAGAGGAGGACGAAGAACAAACTGCACCAAATCCCGCAACACCATCACTTTCGGACCCTGTATCAGCTACAAGAGTTTTTTGTGGTGCTTTGCTATTGCCAACAATATCATCAATTGTGGGACGTTTGCTATTCGAATCAATTGAGAATACCTTACATCGCACTTTACTAGGTGGTTTAACATTCATAACGGTTAAAGGAATTTTAAAAATCTATTTAAAGCAACAACAATATACTCGTAAAAAGAAACGTCATATAGTAGATTATACCGAAGAAAATGTACGAAATTACGTTAATCGTAATTCTTCTTCGTCTAGAAATCATGGGGCTGCTGCTGCAGCAGCCGCAGCGGCAGCAGCTGCTGTCGGTGCTCAACAACAACAGCAGCAACAACAACAGCAGCCGCCCCAGCAGCAACAAGCTTATGTGCCAAGACCAAATACACACGATAGTATGGTATAAAAAATATAAATAAAATATTTAACAAAATAACGATAATTAACGGAGAAATGGGTAAGAGAAAAACATAAAAAGAACTTTAAAACATTTACAATAAAACAAGTTCCGTCGTAAATTAGTAATTTGATTTTTTTATATTCATATACATATATATATACATATGTATATACATATATACATACTCAATAAAAGAAATTAGAACCGTGCTTAAAACACGGCACATTCATATGGTATATGCATCAGAGAGAGAGAGTTATACTGGCAGCCAATTTTTTCACTATGGAGTTTTTTGAACTTATTTATTCTACATGTCTAACTCCATACAAAAAATTACAGCCAGCATAACTATCTCTGATGCAGCAATGTACTTTATGAATGTGCCTTAGTTTAAAGTAACACAAATGTTATATAAATTTGCTTATTTCAATTTCAATTTCAACTCCAAAACCCAATAATATATTTAATAAAAATACTAAGTGCTAATTTCTTACTCCATAAAAATTGTATATTTCACTAAATAACACATTCGATACGTGTTAGATTGGCGGTAAACTGGTTGATTTGGTTATACAAACGTTGTAATTATAAGAGCCAGTTTTTGACTTTAAGATCAGCAATTAAATTAAAATCTAATTTTGTAAGTCGTTTTTGTACTGTTACAGTTACAGGCTTAACTTGTTGGCTTAAACTTGTGACAGCACGAAATTAGTTTTATATTTATGATCATAATAATTACAAGGTATACTGGTCTGTTCTGAAAAACACGTGCTTTTGAAATCACACGTGTGATTTTGTGGTGTTTTGAAAGTCTTACCGTTGTTGTGTTTCTCGGTGTGCTTTCTGCAATTGAAGATCACACCAAAACACATAAATGTAAAATATCACACGTTTGATTTTATTAGGCACATGTGATTTGAAATCACGTGATTTGAGTTAAACAGCCCAATTATGAATAAAAATTTAAAAATTCCCCGGGAGTTTTTTCCCTTTTCCAATTTTTCCAATTGAATTAACATGGGAAAAATGGGAGAAGGGAGACAACTCCCGGGAATTTTTATTTATAATTGGACTGAAAGTGATTTTCAGAACAGGCCTGATAGTAAAGTTATCAGCAGGACTTTTAAAATCACCTGTAATAAATTCGCCTTGGTCATTAGGAAATAAGTTCTCAATTCTCAAACCAAAGAAAATATGAAAAAAATATTTAAAAAAGCGTTAAAAATCAAATACAATTAATTTTATTTTTTTGGAAAGATTTTTAATTTAAAAATTTTGTGATACCAAACTTTCACTAAAAATCAATTTCAAATTAACAACAACAGAAAACAGTGAGTTTATCTATTCTTACAGTCCCGACTACAATAATTTGATTTTTTGATTAATATCTTTAGTTTTTCTAAAATCTTTGGATGAAGTTGCCTAACGTTCTGGCCTAAGCAACCAGTGAAATGCGCATAGGAATAGCTTATTCCATCAACAATAAATTTCAGTTTATTAATAGTATGAAATGGGAATTTAGCACATTTAAACGAACCCTTGGTAATTAACTTTTTGAATCCCAAGAAAAACTTTGATAACTAATATGCATTTCATGTGGCAGTGTAAATAAAACTGAACTGGAAAAATAAAATAAAGAAAGACCGCTTTCAGACTCGGCATGTTAGTTGCACAAGTTACTTGCCGAGTACAACAAAGTCTCTACAAAAGGTTTTTTTTCTTGTCCCGACCTAACCGCTGACGCCTACAAGCCAAGAGACTTGCACAAGTAACTTGCCGATTGTAAAAGGGGGCTAATTTTTCTTTACCCACTTACAACTACAATTAGAGTTGACAAAAAACAAAAAATTTCTTAATAACGAATTCGTCTGCGCCTCGCAAATCGAATTGAAAGGAATTGTTTGCCGCTTTACCTAATGCATGGTTTTCGAATCGATATTAGTAATTATGGAATTGACTACTGGATATTATATATTTAACTTCCAATAGTCAACAAATTTGCTTTAACCTTAAGTTGATTCTATGTAAAAACCGTTATTAAAAGAGTTTCTTATTTTCCTTTCAAAAAATTTCAATATCGCTCCTAATTTCATCAAACTTTTAATGGTTGTTGTAATGTAATGGTGGTTAAATTTATTGGTTTTTTGTTTTCTTTATTTTACTTTTCTTTTTATATAAATCGCAATCACTATAGTAAGTCTGGGGTCACACTTTGAAAGTTTTCTTTCAGAAAGTCTGATTTTATGGGTGAGAGAGGAGAGAAAACGGCATATTCTCTTCCCCTCTCACCAGTAAACTCAAACTTTCTGAAAGAAAACTTTCATAATACACTGAGAAAAAATGTCGTAAAATGTAAACACATGTGAAAAAATGTATTAAGAAATAAATGTAAAAAAGTCAGTCGTAAAAAGTGCACAGCCTGCAATGCACATGTAAAAAAAATAATAATAAGAGATTAAATAAAAAAAGTAGAAAACCCTATTTTTTGTTACAACATGAATACATGCAAGGTGAATTTACACCAGGTGACCTTATCTTGCTACGTAAGCAACAGCTGATTACTAATCTTGTGTCAAATTTCACTTAAAATTATGAAATTAATAATTTTTTAAATTATTACATTTCAAAACAAACAATTTAATATTAAAAAGAAAATTAAATATTTGTTTGAATTGTTTACTACTGTGTTGTATTATTTTTGACACAACGTTTTTATTATATTTGTGACTTTAGGAAACCTTATAATTTGTTCATCTTGGGTTATAAAATGTATAAATAAAATAAAGTACTTATTTTTGTTATGTTTAGTTTAACAAAGGTTATCCTCCAACAATAAATTTCAGTGTATTTATCAAGAATGAAAATTGGGAATTTAGCACAACAAACAAAATCTTATTAATGAAAAAATTATGTATGTATTCCCAAAAAATAACTTTGTTAAAAAAAAAAGTAAAACAACATTTAATACCCACAGGTTTGTACAACTGAACTTAAACTTTACATTTTTTATCAAAAATGATTTCTTTCTAACCGATTTCATTCTCTTGAGCCCCAATTAAATAATGGCCTTTTGAATTTTTAAATCTTATTAGGTATGATAGAGACCGAGGCAGTGGCAGTGGCAGTGGAAGATAATTGTATAGTGTAATTTAGAAACTGTTATTTGCTTAGTAAAAGCAAAAAATAGTTTAATAAAATTAGGGGTTACGTGTAGGTAGGTAGGTAGAAAGGCTGGTGTGAAGTCTCCCTCACACCTTCACCCAGAGACCAGTATGGTCCATTGTGACGCCTTAATTCGATAAAGATATGTAGAGATGGAAAGTAGGTGAAATAAACAGCGAAAGCACAAGTCAGAAAAGAAAGATGGATAGAAAAGAAGGTTTGGGACCAGCCCCGAAAGAAATCCTGACCAACCAAATTCGCCCTACGTGTGGCCAGCACCCAGCCTCCTCTCGCGCAGCCAGGCCATCCCCATTAAAAATCCTATCAGATTCTCAAGTCCACAACCCGAGACATCCCCTAATTCGTCCAGGAATCTACTGCCCAGCCAACTCAGCCTGCTCCCCTGCAACCTGGGACAGTGGCACAAAAAGTGCTCAACTGTCTCCAACTCCTCAGGGTCCTCACACAACCTGCACATATCCGATTATTCGGATCCTATCCTCACCGCCATCCTGCCTATCATACAGTGGCCCGTGATCATTCTTATCATGGTCCCAACGCAGACCCTACTCCTGCCCAGCAGCAACCCCGAATCGGACTTCCTAAGCACCGGCCACAGCGTCCGTGATACCCGGCAGTCCGTCCGGTTCCCCAGGCCCGATTGGTCGCGCCCAGAATCCACTCCCTGATCCTTCCAAAATAGAAGCCTATTGGAGGTCTAACTGCCTCCATGCAGTTAGGGTCCTCCATCTCTGAGCCCTGTCAGGGGTTGCGTATAGGACGTCAAATATTTAATAGGTGTGGACAGAATTTCTTTCAGTAAGGCAATGAATTTAAATGGCTTTTAGTTTCATTTGAGTTAATTTTGCCTTAAATTACTATTTTTTCCAAACCTAAAGAAATTGTTTGCGGAAGAGGATTTGATTCGAGCAATAAAATCATCCCACAAACAACTACCTATTCTGCTGACCTGAAAAATCTTATGTTTAAGAAGGGATAAAAACTTTAGAAACGTTGGACAAAGTGAATAGAGCTCAAAGGAGACTATTTTAAAAAATAAAACTATTTTTTCAGCCAATAGCCTATGTTTAATTGACTCGATCCTTAGATTTAGTCACAGTGTTATACAGTTCTGAAAAACGTGTGCCTTTTAAAATCACACGTGTAATTTTGTGGTGTTCTGAACATCACACGGACTATATGTTTCTCGGTGTGCTTTCAGCAATTAAAAAATACACCAAACAACAAAAAAACGGAACCCCACAATATCACACGTGTGATTTTTAATGGCAAATGTGATTTGGAATCACGTGATTTGAATTTAAGTTATTTTCAGAGCAGGCCTGATAGGTATTTTGCCAATATGTCAGTAATTTATGGAACGGTCTGTAACACAAAATAAATAAATACATGATTCTGAGGAGCTAGAGACGATCGGACATGTATTGTGCCACTGTCCTAGGATGCAGGGCCTCAGCCAATAACGGCTAGAAAATAGATTTCAGGAAGAACTGGGGTGCATCGCTGGATGTAATCCAGTTGATCTACTTGTTAATAGTTCTACGTGGTACCTACTAACTTTGTTAATTCTATCCACCTCTTATTTCTTCTCTTCACTTGCTCTTTCTATACCTTTTTTATTGAAGGATTTCACAATGGACCGCATTGGTCTTCGAGTGGAAGTGTGCCCTTAAGCACATAACCCTTCTTTACCTAAACTAACATAATCTAACCGAACCTAACCTAACATAGATATATAACAACCCATAGTATAATAAGTACCAACAGGTAGGTTCATTAGGGAGAGTTGTCATTATTTACCCATGTAATGTAAAATTAATTTATTTGATCTTTGACGCTTGTTTTAATTTTTTCCCTTATTTTCTTTTGTTTGGCGTTATATAGATTTTAAAATTGAGAACAAAATTTCTAATGACTATACCTTGTACTTATTCTACCATGATAACATCCTAGTCTTCGTCATATCTAGGGTCTCCGGCAACCCCATTTCAACATCGATAAATCAACTTCGCTACTCATAAAGACCCAAAATATGTATACGGCATGACAAAATTATACACATACACTTTAACTTTCGATGAAGGGTATACAAATTATACTACATATTGATAAAAGAGATACTTATATGCCATGGTGGATTCGTTTAATTTATTTAAGAGGACTAAAAGTAGTACATTTAATTTTAAATTAAAATTTTTTAAAAAAATTTATTGTTTTATTTTAATCAAATTGCTGGCATTTAGACAGACCATTTACCTAAAAAACCAGTGCTGCCAACTTCTCATGACCAAAGAATAGGTCCGTATGGTTTGTTTTGAAAATAAAAAGAGAGCAAGCGAAAAAAAGTTCCAGGTGGTAGAAACCTTGGTTTTAGATGCTTCGAAAAGTAACCAACCATCAATTCATAAAAAACTGGTACCACAAAAACTTCTATATTTTAAAGTCCTTAAGAATAAAGATCTTATACAGAAGAAGGAACTTAGGTATAAATATAATACTTTCAGTCAAAAAGGCTCTTAATCTTCAACTACAACAAACAAAAAAAATTTGACATTTTCTTCCATTTTCTTTACAAAAAACTTACACTTAGAATAATTAAATCCAAATAATTTCATTTTTATGCGCTTTGCAAAATAATCATTTTTTTAATATATTATATTCAATTAGTATAGGTTATAAGCAAAAAAAAAAATAATAAAAATAAAAAAACAAATATTTCACATTATATATAAAAAAAATAGCTTTAAATAAATTCTCAAAAGGAAATAAAATAAATGTATTTGTAACTTTTTAATACATTCGATATTGCCATTATTTAATTTGTTTAATTCTTTTAATCTTAAAAATTTCGGTTTTTACACACACCTTCGTTAATTAAAAGATTAATTTTTATTTTTACCTAATGTTATATTTGTTGAATTTCAATGTTTGCAGTGAACTTTCTTAAGTGCATAATTTATTATTAAAATTAATTAAATAAAAAAACAATAAAAAATTAAAGTGTTTTATTGTATATACACACAACATCGCCTAGGCTTATAAATGGATAATATATACATTAGGGTGGGTCACTGATGTATGAGAAAAAATAAAAGTTCTCGAATCATATTCTAATAGCAATATTTTTTTGTATTACGCTAAAACAAATAAAAATTGCAAAAAAAAGTTCAAAAAAGTGTCGTCTTGAGCCCGCGCATGAGCTCCTAAGAATTAAGAATATTTGAAAAAAGTCAATTTTTTAAATTTTAATACTTTATTTTCTATCAATTATTACACTGCTTTACAAATTTTAAATTTGGAAAAATACCAAGAACGCCACATGCTTAGATAAGTTAATTGGGACCTCCTGAACACGAAAAACGCTGTAATTTTTTTTTCTAAGTACCGTTTTTTAGATAACGGTACTTTTGTGTTTTTCGGTGTATGGTCCCACTCAAACCCTTGTGGAGCCCAGCCGAGAAGTCCGATCGAGATAAATGGTACATCGTTGCAAAGGTAATTGAATACCTTTTTTGTCGATGTGTCGGAAATTTCTATCTGATAAGAACTGGCTGAGTTATGGTACCTCAATATTCAAAATTTGCCTATTTTTTACGTTTTTTTGAAAATTTTTCATTTTTATTTCGTTTTTTTTCTACGTTATAGTAAAGATCTGGAATGTTTTATTTTTTTACCTAATAGTTTATTTAATTACCAACATTTTAAGTGTAATTTGAAAAAAATCGGATAAAAAATAAAGTTTTTATTAAGGATTTTGGGAACGACAATATTGTCATCTTCATTGCTCACACACTATATTCGGCGTAAATTCAAAAAATTTAAATTAAAATGACGAGCGACTTGAACTGTTGCGTTTTTTTCGGATGCATCTTCGTAAATGAGGAACCAACAATGGTCCGCCATCATTTGTTCGTCCCACCAGCCTTTGTAACGTCTCTCGATTTCTTCCATTTCTTGGTGAAATCTTTCACCTTGTTCATCACTTTCGGAGCCCAAGTTCGTGGGGAAAATATCCAAATGACTGAATAAGAAGTGTAATTTAGGTGTCATATTTGAACCTTAAGGTTAAAAAGAATAAATTTTAAAATGATAAAAGCCTTTTTGATATACATGTTTTCACTCAACACTTACCAATGGCATTTAATTTTTGCAGTAATGTATCGATCTTCTCTGCGTAATCAGGACTTCTGTAGTTTCCCAAAAAGGAAATGGAGGAAGTATTATCTTCTCCAGAGGAATGAGTGGGTCATTTTTGATATTGTACTCTCCGTGCGTACGGCCACTTCGCTCGGGCTCGGGAAAATACATAAAGGAAACATATGAAGCAATGAAAGAACTTCTCGATCTCATACATTATGACCAACATCAATGGAAAGTTTGCTCTGATTTTAAATTAGTTGCCATACTATCTGGATTGCAAGGGGGCAATACGAAGTTTCCCTGTTTTCTATGTCTATGGGACAGCCGTGACCGTCAGAATCACTACACCCGAAAAGTTTGGCCCGAGCGAAGTGGACGTACGCACGGAGAGTACAATATCAAAAATGGCCCACTCATTCCTCTGGAGAAGATAATACTCCCTCCATTACATATAAAGCTTGGGTTATTTACAAATATTGTAAAAAAGTTGCCAAAAGACAGTCTTGCCATGAATTACCTTAAACAAAAATTTCCGAGAGCCACAGCGAGCAAAATTGAAGCTGGTATATTTGATGGACCTCAAATTCGGGCTCTGTACGGTGACCAATAATTTAATGAGTGTTTAGGTCCAGCTCATTTGGAGGCATGGGAAGCATTCCAGGACATCGTTCACAACTTTTTGGGAAACTACAGAAGTCCTGATTACGCAGAGAAGATCGATACATTACTGCAAAAATTTAATGCCATTGGTAAGCGTTGAGTGAAAACATTTATATCAAAAAGGCCGTTATCATTTGAAATTTTATTCTTTTTAACTTTTAAGTTCAAATATGACACCTTAATTACACTTTTTATTCAATCATTTGGATATTTTCCCCACGAACTTGGGCTCCGAAAGTGATGAACAAGGTGAGAGATTTCACCAGGAAATGGAAGAAATCGAGAGACGTTACAAAGGCTGGTGGGATGAACAAATGATGGCGGAATATTGTTGGTTTCTCATTCGCGAAGATCCATCCGAAAATAAACGCAAAAGTTCAAGTCGCTTTAGTTTAAATTTTTTGAATTTACGCCGAATATAGTGTGTGAAGATGAAAATATTGTCGTTCCACAAAATCCTTAATAAAAACTTTATTTTTTATCCGATTTTTTTCAAATTACACTTAAAATGTTGGTAATTAAATAAACTATTAGGTAAAAGAATAAAACATTCCAGATCTTTACTATAACGTAGAAAAAAACGAAATAAAAATGAAAAATTTTCAAAAAAACGTAAAAAATAGGCGAATTTTGAATTTTGAGGTACCATAACTCAGCCAGTTCTTATCAGATAGAAATTTCCGACATATCGACAAAAAAGGTATTCAATTACCTTTGCAACGATGTACCATTTATCTCGATCGGACTTCTCGGCTGGGCTCCACAAGGGTTTGAGTGGGACCATACACCGAAAAACACAAAAGTACCGTTATCTAAAAAACGGTACTTAGAAAAAAAAAATTACAGCGTTTTTCGTGTTCAGGAGGTCCCAATTAACTTATCTAGGCATGTGGCGTTCTTGGTATTTTTTGGCTGTAAACCAGTGTTATTAATTAAAACTAAAAATATTTTGAAATAAACTTAAAAAAAATAAAAATTTGGTTCTTACACAACATAAAACAATAAAATCCTTTTTGGTCACAAAATCTTGTTTACTGTCAAATCAGGGCATCTCTCGTCTTGATTCAAGTTTCGCCTATATTAAACCATCGCTTGACTTTTTTAGCGCAAAGAGTCATGAATGCTTCTGACACTATTTTCACGAACCTAAAAGTCGTTAAAATACAGTAATATGCTTTTCTGCAATACAATGCTATTGTTGCTATATTAAAAATTTAACAAAATTGAAGGTCAAAGCGCGGGCTCTTACACTAAAAATAAATTAATAATATTTTACAGGGATCTAATTCAGACAAAAATACAACATATTTACGCTATTAGAAGTCGATTAGAGAAAAAATATTTGTTTGCCCCAGCCTAATATACATACATATTGTTTTATACTCTGAGAAACTTATTTAATATTCATCTAAGACCCCTTGGTGTATATATGTATATTCTGGGTCCTGGAGCAATTCCAAGTCGATTTAGCCATGTCCCGCTCACTTTTGAACGACTCAAAAGAAAACATTAGTGTCAAACTCTTTCTAGTTCTCCTAAGCAATTTGGGATTGCAAAAAAACAAAGCACAAAATGGTCTCACAGTAATTTGAACCATGAGAAAAAAACCAGGTTTGCAAAAAATATAACTTTAGCATCGTATGTACCGAATAGGAATCGTGCTGTTATTTACTATGTCTACTTTGTATCTTAGTAAAAAACAGACGTTAGCAATACAAATAAATCTGAAATAATTTACACTATAACTCAACCAAGGGGGTGGGGTGTTGATACACTTAAGCAAATGTTTCATGAGTATACAGTTTGTCACACAAGAAATAGATGGCCTGTTGAATTTTTTCAAAATGTAGTAGATGCTGTTGTAGTCGCATCACAAGTTATATGGAAAAACTTATGTACATATATCCTATTTGGAACCAACGTAAAAAGAATATGAAAAGAAAACTTTTTTTGCGAGAAGTAGCAATTGAGTTGGTAACGCCTCATATACAAAGACGCAACAAGAAAGGTGTAACGAGTTATCACTTAGCAGCCGGGGAATTTTTATTCATAATTGGGCTGAATATGTTATTAAAATAAGGAAACGATTTGTAATAATGTGAGGTCAGCTTTAAAAAGATTGGCCTACATTTTATAGATACCATATAAAGCCCACTCCTAAAATATTCGAATTCTCGGTAAAGGACATTAAAGATTCGGCACAGCCGAATATATCATTCTACTTTTTATAATTGAAAATTATCCTCAGTTAGAAATTGTGGGTGATAGCTTTTTCGCAATAGCGACTAGAACAGAAAAGCTTGAAGAATGTAATTGAACATATTTGATACGCCCATTTTTTCATCTACAAAAATCTGGTCACAAAATGAGGGTATCAAAATGACCCATTTAAAATATAAATTTTTGACAGTATTTTTAAAAGTAGTTTCAATTGAATATAGACTAACTCAACAAGTTTCCTTTACAAATTTGGCTTAATAAATATCTGTTGCATTTTGACAAAACATTTAAAGTCAAATTTAAAAAGTTTAAAAAATGTTGTTACTCAGGCATTTTCATTCAAAAACATTGTAGTCGGGACTGAGAGAGAAGATAAATTCACTGTTTATTGTTGCTGTTTTTGCTTAAGCTTTGCTATTGTTACAGGTAAAACTGAGGTTTATAATTCTTATTCGCTTAACAGTTTTATTTGTATAATATCTTTAGCTTTTCTAAAATCTTTGGATGATGTTTCCTGGCGATCTGACCTAAGCAACCAGTGAAATGCGCATAGGAATTGCTTATCCCATCAACAATAAATTTCAGTTTATCAATAGTATGAAATGGGAATTTAGTACATTTGAAAGAAACCTGGTTAATTAATTTTTGAATCCCAAGAAAAACTTTGATAAAAGCAAGTTGTATTTATGGCCTTTAGTACTTCAATCGTTTATGAATATGGGGTTAATTTTTCCATTGCATGAAACAACTACATATGTACATTTCAAACTCTGTCAAACTCAGTGGGTTATTTGCAAGTATGGGCCTGTTCGGAAATGCATCACTGCGCTGCATCAGAAAAGCAAATTTTTTTTAATGCCGATAAAAAATAATTTAAATTTTTTTTTATTTGTGTGACTATTATTTTTGTGGAGTATTTGACAATTTTTTGGTTCACATCTACTTCACTGATATATATTTAAGCATTTGAAATCACTGATGCAGCAGTGATGCATTTCCGAACAGGCCCTACCTTTCAAGTAAGTTTTGGCAAATCACCATGATAACTCCATTAACGATTTACAATTGTGGAATTTATATTAAACAACAAAAAGCACATCGTAAATGTTACGGTTGTTCTTCAACGTATTGAAAAGTTTCGCACAACTTTTTAACAACATGACATTTAGCCATCAACAAGGCAAAGATATTTTCTCTACGCAAAGAAAATGTTTTAAGTACATATATACACATTTTTGTTCGTTGAACTTTATTTTCCATTGTTTTTAACAATTGCTTAAATATATGGTCCTGAAGGTATTGGGATGCTTCATAGCTTTATTCAAACCCCTTTTGATTTCAATTTCGGTCGAATGTTTTAATATCTTTTAAAAGCATATGTTACTTAAGGGGGTTTTCAAATCCCAATAAAACTTAAAATTGTAAAAAATAATACCAAAAATTAATTGCCCTTAAAATAGGGTCCGCCAAATAACTTTTTTTTTTGGAAAATGCTATAAAAAAAACTACTGAATATTTTCTCAAATTTCTTTTTTTATTTGAAAGTACAATCCTTCGGTTAATAATGGAAAATAATTTCATTCAAATGGCTGCATCGGCAAGGTCTTTATGCAAAATTCGTCTCAATGATGTCTCCGAAATGTTCAATTGTTGAGAACGACGGTGAATTGACTTTCTGCCACAGCAGCAATATTCTAAGGTGTACGCACTGTTTACGTTATTTGAAATTTAATTCGGGCATATTAGCACCGACAATGTGCATTCTGGACGTCCAAACTTGGTCCACTTTTTCGAGTATTGGTTGGATAGGGCACACACTTCGAAAACCACCTGAAGAAACTTCCCACCATGCTCTTGTTTACAACCTCCAAGGTAGTAGAAAACCTGGAAACAATCAACACTACAGGAAATTAATTCCATATACCATAGTCTGTTAAGAACCTTCAACACCATCGAGGAGCTCAGAGATATACCTGCACGTCGACAAAGTTGTAGACAACTTATAGACGGCCTATGCCCTGTATAGAGGCAGCTCCTAATCATATGACGACGAGCAAGGCAATATTAGGGTGATCGATTATTCGACTTTTTTCAATAACCGGTTGCTATTTTAAAAAACCCGGTTTTCGGTTAAGCATTTTAAAAATAACCGGTTAACCGGTTTTAATTCGAATACATAAAAATACAAAAATCAAATTAGTTTTTGTAATAAAAAGTTAATTAGAATAAAAACAAACCAATTCACGAAAGTAAAGGACCAACAAAATACATAGATATGACTTAATTTCTAAAATGATGATTGTATAATGTATTTTAGAAACTGTTAAATAATGTTTGCTCTAGCCAAACGTTTTTCAAAAGCAAAAAATTCTTTAAGAAAACGAGTGGTTACGTGTAGGACATAAAATGTATAATATGTGTGAACATTAGGGCCAGTACTTCTTCACTATTTTTGCGAATATCAAAAACGGCATAGTATAGTCGTGTAGAACATTAAAACTTATTAATAAAAATATGATAATTTTTTCGGATTGCTAAAAAAGTTCACGCTTGCTATTTTGGAATTTTTTCACTGCTTTAGATTTACAAATTTTTCTACGGTTTACAACTCATAGCGGTTCAAAATTTCTTGGAAGGTATTAGAAATTTGCTTCTCTGCGTGGGGTTTATTTCGCAAAACGACAGAAGACAGGTGTGTTCATTACTAAAACATACTTGGCCACTCCGTGGTACTATGCCAAATATTTGGTTATATCCCTAGTGAACATACATAGATAGCTTTAGAATTTTAGAAAAATGTTGGTTTTAAAAAATTATAGGAATTTAATAAATTAATTGTTTCAGATATTCTGAAAAATTTATTTTAAATAAGTTTTATTTTGTTGGTGGTTAAGCATGTCTATATGAATCAGTAGACTTCAACCATATTTTTGAAAAGTTGCAAACCAAACCTCTTATCCAGGATTATATGTTTCAATTTTTTTTGTTTCAGCATTATAGAAACAATAGTAATATGAACATGTTTTTTATATAATATTTGTCAATTCGTCGATCACAATTTAAACCATTCCATGAGATTGTTTGATTCCTTCGATTTTGTTTTAAGTTGGTAATTTAATAAATAAAACTGAAGAATTTTTCCATATCGTTAATTTCGGCGGTATGGTGTAGTTTACAGAATGAAGATATACTAAAACTACTTAAGAGTTTTTCATTCATTATTGGCAACATATTTTAGTAAAGTATTATTTGCAGTCTCTTAAAAACTTCTCGGATCAGAGTCAAGTTTTATTTGGCGTATATTTATGTCAAGCTTGTAGACTAATTAAAAGTGATAATAAGTCATGACGTTGAAGAACCTTTGGAACTTATCATTTTAGGGCCGTTTAAGCACCATTGTCTTTTAAATCAGTTCGATATTATCACCAGATATGACATCTTTATAAAGATATATACAGTATTTAAAATACTGTCAAATTGCTAATTACTTTTTAAGCTGAACTTTTTGTTGTAGTATTTTGAGTTTTTGTTACAAGAACGCACGCTTATATGTATTTACATTGCTCATTATGTTTTTTGACTTTTGTTACATTTTGTTTTGACATTTTTTATAAAAAGTTTAAGTTTGCCAATTATTCGATTAGAAAAATTTTTAAATTACGGGCACATTTATAACAAAAGTAAGGAAAACGTATATAAATTAGACATTACTAAAATAACCGGGTTATTTTACTTAAATAACCGGTTTATTCGATATTCGAAAAATAGACATTTTAAAATATTCGACTTGGGCAAAACTAAAATAACCGGTTAAAACCGGTCGAATACTATTCGATCGATCACCCTAGGCAATATATGTATATGTAAATATACATATATATCTACAACAATTACTGAAAGATTTTAATGATATTAAAAATGAAGAAAAATTAAAAAAAAAAATTTTTATGTATCTCTACATCAAAAAAAAAATTCAAAAAATTATTCAGGGGTGGCTGGAGATCGCAAACGTAAAACGCAAGAATTTTAAAAGTCGTTTTAAGTAAGATTTCTGTAATAAAAGAATGTTTTGACAAATATTAAACAAACATTTCCTTATTAAACATAATTTTAAACAAAAAATTATAAGAATTAGGTTTTAAGTTTATTAAAAACAACTTCCAAATTCTTGCGTTTTGCGTTTGCGATGCTGGAACACCCCTGATTATATCGGTTCAAAATTTACAGAATGAAAAACGATTCTTAACCACTGTGCGCCGGGTAAAATCGAATTGAAAATAATATTATTTCATCTGTATTAACATTGTTCCTTTTAATTACAACTTGTTTCAAATCGTATAACCAACATTTTACATACAAAACAATTTTTATTTCAAATAATGACTTCATCAGACGTGGCTAACTATAAAGCTATGTTCACACCTATCAAATGTTTGACGTCTAACACGTAACCACTTTTGCTTTTGCAAAACGTTTGCACGATCAAACATCATTAAACAGTTTCTTAATTACATTATACAATTATTTTCTTACAAATAAAGTTAAGTTAATCAATTTACAGTTCACGCTTTTTTGGATTTTTTTTGTCAAATATTTATTTGGTCTGAACATAAGTAAGTAAATGCAATGATATAAAATCCAATAATAATGGCTGCCTCAAGTCATACTGAATATCCTATTTTAAACACTTTTTTGCACTCCTTCAGTTTAGTGGCTGTCCAAATTGTTTTAAGTATTTATACCCACACCACAATAGTCGAGAAAGTATTATGCATGTGACCTGATGTTTGTAACACCTTAAAATATTGGTCCTAGACCCACCTAAAACTGTACCAATTGGCTCAGAATCACTTAGTGAATCGAATTAACGATGCCCGTTTGTCTGGCTGGCTGGCCGTCCATGTAACAGGTCGCAATTTTGGAGATAATTTGATGAAATTTGGTACATAGGATCTAATTGGCACAAGGACCAAGCCTATTGAAAATATGTTGAATGGGTCCAAGATCAAGCTTTTTTCCGGAATAGGGTCTTTGTGTTCATAATTGTTTAGTATTCAGTTTAAATTTGGTCCAAACTTATTTTTTGTAATCAAAATCATTCACCAAATTTTATTGGAATCGGTCCATATTTGACCATAGCATACAAATACTACTCCCAAAAATAGCTTATAATGCCTTAACTTCCTTATAAATGTCGGTATAAAATGAAAATTGGTAATTATAATTTTTACGATAGCTATTATGTCTTGACATGTCCTGATAAGTCCAAAATTTACCATAGGTCCCATTCTAAAATCTCATATTGATGAAGATATCTTAATAATATTCGCCACAAAGAACTTTTACATTATTCTTTACCACATAGCATTATTTTTTAGGCGAATCCCAAATAGGGAACACTAGCAAAAATCATATGGTCGGGCTTGACCGACTTTACGTTCTTTCTTGTTTTTATGTGTACTCATGTACATATTCCTACATATGTACATTAGGGGCATAACCAAATTTTTGGCATAGTACCACGGAGTGTCCGAGAATGTTTTAGTAATGAAAACACCTCTCTCCCTTCGTTTTGCAAAAAAAAAAACCTCACGCAGGGAAGCATATTTCTAAAACCTTCCAAGAAATTTTGAACCGCTATAAATTGTAAACCGCAGGAAGATTTTTAAATCTAAAGCAGTGGATAAATTCCAAAATAGCATTTAAGTGATACGTATAGGAATAAATACAAATATATGGTGTACACACAAAAAAAAAATATTGTAATGCCAAACAATTTGAGCATTTGACGATTATACTGTTGGGGTAAACAAAAACTTGTTGGCGTAAATGAAAACCTTTTGTCGCAAGAAAGTTTCAAACAATATTTTTTTTACCGCAACAACATGAAAGTATTTGAAGGTTTTTAACAGCAAAATTATTTGTTGCAAATAGAATAACTTTTGTCATTAAAGGTTTTGCTTTGAAATAACGGCACATTGAAAATTGCTGTTGACGTAAATGATTTGCATTTGCAGCAAATAACAAATTTTGTTGCCATAAAATATTTATTTTTTGAATCAAATAATATTATTGTTGTCGTAAAAAAATGTGCATTTGGCAATGGAATTAACACTTTGGGTCAAAAGAAACAGACTTGTTGCTGCAAATGCAAAATGTTGTTGGGCACAATCCGAATGTAAATTCTATTTGAATCAAAATCAATTTCTTTTGGGATTACAGTCTTTTTTTTTGTGTGTACATTTCTTAAAATTTTCGTGAGATAAAAATGGTTGTTTTCAAACATCAATCCGATCCCTGCGTGAACTTTTTTAACAATCCGAAAAAATAATCATATTTTTTATTAATAACTTTTAATGTTCTACTCGACTATACTATGCCGTTTTTGATATTCCCAAAAAGTGTGAAAAAGTTATAGCCCTAATGTACATAAGTATGTATGTATCTTATAAACAAAAAAATATTTATTACAAATTTTTACCAGTGTAATTTGAAATACAATGTTACGAAGAATTTTTTTTCTTTTTAGGTTCTGAATTATTTACTTTCGACAAAATTAGAATTGTGTTTTAATTAACAAAATAATTTTTGAGAATACAAAATTTAATTTAAAAGATTTTGTTAGTCGTGCTTAATTCCCAGTTTGTATTCTTGATGTTGAAGGGATAAGCTATTCCTATGCGCATTTCACTGGTTGCGCAATAACTTTCAGTGTTTTTATCAAGAATAAAAATTGAAAACTAAGCACGACGAACAGAATCTTTTAAATTGTGTTTTAATTTAATTTTTATTTTAAACTCTTTTGGACTCTTATCAGACTTCTTATAAAAAAACTCAAAGCAGCGGGAAGAGAAGCGGGCTTTTACCACAATAAGGTGAGGAGAAGTTTTTTATTTTTTAAAATTTTTATTTAAGCATTAATAAAAGCAGCTCCTTAGTTTGTTAACAAAAATTGTTATTTAAAAAAATAATAAACAATGTTTATTTTTGGGCTTAAATCTCGTTGACAAAATGATAGCAAATAAATAAGAAGATAATTTAAAAGATAGAGAACATTTAAAGTGTGTATTGACCCTAGAATCATAACGATAATTTTAAATACGTTTATACTAACGCCACGTAAATTTAACGTACTGAAGAATCTTCTCCTAAAACGCATAAGGTAATGCTATTTTTATATCCCATTTGTTTTTTTTTACATGTTGCTTATTAATTAATAATAATTTATTTTATAGAGCAAGAGAAACAATGAAAAACACCAACCGCTACACGCTTGCGTAGCAACAATTTAAAAAAACCTAGTAAAATTTACCTACGTTGTTGTTCTAGGGTTAATATTGTTTATTTATGGTGAGTGTATATTTTACACTGTGCTACAGTATATAAATAAAAAAAATTACTTTGAAGATGAATAATACTAGAATTTAGGCCCTTTAATACTTGGTAATTTTTAAAGGAATCCATGCAACTTGGTATAGTTTTAAACTTAAACCCTCCTAGAAATGTAATGTTAAGACCTTTTTTAGACTTATTCTAATATGTAGGCAGGAAACACTTTTTGGTAGAGAGCAATTTAAAGTAACATATTTTAACTTTCTCCGGGGTTAGTAGTCCACCCCGTCGAATGCTTTATTATTATTCTGGCGTGGCCATAATCACGAGTCGACTAGCAATGCGGAGCGCCCAGTGGTGTTGCCGAGCAAAGAACTATCTGTCTGGCCGTGATGTCAACCGGGTGCCATCTTAACAATGCTGCACGCAGATATAGAAACTATTGCCCTCTCTACTCCCAACTGGACATTCAGTCGTCATGACAGCCACTTTCTAGAACCACTCCCAGATATTTTGCGCTATTGGATATCTGAAGTTCTTTCGCATTTGACCTCGGAAGTCTGAGGCTCTCAAGCCTATACTTCCTCGTGAAATATAGGAGACCCTACCCAGTAAAAATTATAAAGCCGTTAATGATAAAGAATGATATATACAAAAAAGCTATTCTTTTAGTGCCGACAACGAAACAGGGTTTAAAGCGAAAAAAATTAAAATATATTATAGTTAACGAAAATGATTGAAAAATGCATTTAAACCAGTTAAAGAAAAATATTAATGAATTTTTTAATATAGTTAGCCCTTAAAAAAGCCCTTTAGGAGTACTTTGTTTGCATGTTAAAAAAAGCGCTTATTGTCAACAGAAAATAGTCATCCAAACCGGGAACACCCCATACAAAAATCAGGCATCCGATCAGCAGGTTTGAAGCGATTTGAAGTATGAATTTATACATAAAACCTGCTCCTTACGGAGCACATTTTTTACTGGGTATTAGGTATGTATATACATATATTCTTGAAACTTTAAAAAGGGAGTTCTCCCGAAATATTCCCCACCGATTTTTTTTAATAAATCGACTTTCGGGAATCCATATTCTTTTTGATTGAGTAGAGTATGTTTTTTTTAGAAAAGTTATAAAAATCTGTTTAAGTTGCTATGTTATGGCTGTATCCTACTCAGATTTAAAAAAAATTAGTATTAACTCTCAGGATAAGCGAAAGTGCTTCCCATGCATCAATTTTTGAGACTTATTTCTGTAGAATTTGTAGGCTTGTGTTTTATCAAGTACAAATGCTTCTTTAATGTAAATATGTACATACATACATATGTATGTTAATTGTAAGTTATGTATAAAAATAAGAAGAAATTATTTTACATTTAATAAGAAACAAGGAACCGGTTATAATATTTAACTTAAATGTTTAGTGTCCGATTCGGTACTTGGAAATTAAAATAGAAACATGTGTGACAATTTAATTAGAACTGAATTGTTGGTCATCTTAAGTGCTAATAACCATGATGTACAAGTATGTACATACATACATATATATGGAGTTCATACACATCATAATTTCTGTATACATATGCAAAATAGAAAGATGCAAATACGAGGTGTGTTTTTGATGATAAATTTATTATGAATCGATTTAAGTAAAATATTTGCAACAGTTACCTATGCATAACACATTTGTTTAAAAAGGGCTAAATTGGCCAGCTATATACCAAGCCTTGTACATACTTACATATACATACCTACATACCTATGTGTGCAAATTTCCTTAAAAACTAAACGCAATAAACATTTCTTACCAAACCTCGTACATGTATGATGTATGTATGTATATGCATTTATTTATTTATTTTTTGTTTTTATCACTTATAGGTATAGTTATTGTTATCAACTACATATTACAAACTCAATGATTTTGAAATAGAAAGAAAAAATAATATTCAATTTTATTTAGTAAAAGTATTTTTTCAATAATCAATTACATACCTATTTAACATTAAAAAGTTGTTTTGACTTTTTTTTGGTTTGTGGTCTAAAGTTAACTTGTGTGTATTCGTGCATTCAATTTTATGCGGATTTATAAATGTGCACACACACCGCTATATGTACAATGTACATTGTACATAAATTTGTTTAAATATAAAATTAAAAAAAAAATGCAAAGTAAAGGTACCGTTAGAAAAAAGGGTAACATTTCCGGTTTTTTTGATTTTGTGTTGTTTTATTATAATTTCTCCTTTTTTTGAAAGCATAACAAAACAAAAATAAAAAAAATTTTTAAAACACGATTAACCAAGATCTTTGCTCCAATGTCTAAGCTCCTCTTTTAAAGGAACGATGAGAGTACTAAAACCTTCGTTAGTTAGTTCGACATGATTAAAAAACGACAGAATTTTTGTTTTGTTTTTAGTTTGCTCTTACTGTTATTTGTTGTTGGTGTTATTGTTGTTTAATTGTTGTGTCTTTATTTTCTTCTCGTGATTTGTGTGCTTTCTTGTTAAAATCATTGTATGTACTAAATATGTATGTATGTATGTATTACTGATTGTACACGTGGTTGTGTGTATTTTTGTTTTTTTTTAAGTGACCATATTGTTTATTTTCTAATCGTCGAAAATGACTGTTTATTAAGGAGAAAATTGTAGGTACCCCACCTGCAACTCTTCTTAAGGAGTCTTTTATAACTCACGTTTCTGATCAGTTACAACTCATTTTCAAGACATTTGGTGCTATGATTCCGCACATTCTGTATATTGTGTTTTTCAAACAAATCACTTTCTAAGCATTTCTGGGAATCATTTTCAAGTCATGTTTTAAACGCACAACTAATTAATCCGCTTTTGTTCATCTAAGATAGTCTTAAAAGACTCAGTTGGATGATTCAATCTTCCACATGCTTATTAGGTTGATGTCACGTTCATTTGGAATTTTTTTTAAGAACTTGAACGTTTTGGTTTAAGTCAGGACGAATTTATTAAGTGTAGCTATCGGATTACAAACGTCAAAAGCTGTACGATTACTGTATGTGTCCAACTAATGTGCAGACTATTTTGACATTTGGCATGAAATTGCAAAAGTAAAATGCCTTGATTTTTGTGTACAAAAACATAACCCGGACTTGGCGTATATGTATGTCTTTACAAAGCACCTACTTATTGGCGTTACACTATCGGGGGACATAGATTTTGTCAATACCTCCCACCAGGGCTAAAAAAGTTGGTACAATTGTACTTTTTTTGTACTAGTACCTATTTGACATTCAAAAATACAGTGGTACACTAAAGGTAAATATAGTACAATGCACTATGGTTCTGGCGACTACTTTCTTTGACCAAAACTATTTTAGGGTAAAATTCTTTGCCGCTTCTTTTTTTTAATAGCTTAATGTCATGTCTAGAAAATTGGGCAGTTCCACGCTTATTAAAAATAAATGTCCTTTTTAAGCTACTTCTTAACCAAATCTTGTAAAACTTTGCATGCACATTAAGCTCCGCTATAAATGCAAAATTATGATGAACATAATGGACATAAGGAATAATTCTTTTTTTGGCTGTTATTTATATGCGTAAATCTTTCGAAATGTTCTCTTGATAATTTTTTTATATGTATATGTATATTGTTTGAAAACTTCTTATTGCGATGTTTTAGATATTAGTTCAAATACATATGTTTGAATATTTAAGCCGGAATGACAATTTATAAAAATGTTTAATTTTCTCGAAACTCGCATGAAACGAAGACTAATTTAATTTCCTAATACTCCAATGTAACAACTTCTGAAAGTCTTATGCTTAAAACTTCACATTTTTTGGATTGTGTTTTTCTCTTAAATTAATCTTTACACCGAAAATAAGAATCATGATAGCTAGGACATACCTAATACCAAAACTTACTTATTCTTCAGAAGTTTTCGCCGGGTGTTAATGACAAACGAAAACTAAACACTACGCTTAATAACATTATACGTTACATTTTTGCTATACCCAGGTTTGCGAGTGTAACAACATACTCCAGACGAATCCTTGGAATGACTTTTGATAACTATCTGAAGTTTAAAAATTTCCTTTTTCTACACAAAATTATTATTACTAAGGAACCCAGCTACCTATACAAAAAGCTAACATTTACAGCATCTGCAAGAAATAATAGCATTATCACCTTTACATATACATAAGTAGAAACAGCGCATCTTTTAACCATTTTTTCGTTTACACAATATATCTCTGGAACCATCTTCCTACATATATTCAACTCACCAGCAACGCAATGAAATTCAAAAAATTATTAATGACGTACTATGCATAAAGTTATAAATTATAAATGTATAATCTTCTTGTTATTATATTTAGTTTCAACAAATGTTATTTTACGAATATTATATCTGATAACTCATCTGATTCTTGAGCTGTTATTCATAAGATGTTATAGGTATCTTGTTGCTTTAGAAAGGCAATTATTAATAATAAATACAAATACACCAATATCTTTATTTTTTAATTATTTTAAATGCAATTTTTTAAGAATTTGCCTTGTATCCCGTTAATTTAAAATTACATATTTAAAGGGTTAGGTATGTTTTCCATGCTTCTTATAGGTACATATTTACATGTACGTATTTAAGGAATATACACTTTTTATGTATTATAAGTACGGTGACCATATTTTTTTAACAAAAAAAAAGGACATTTCAAAATTAAATAAACATTATATGGAGCATTAAGTTTATTGTATGTACATATGTATATATAATAAAATAATTCAAAGTAATTTATATACATACATGCATACTTATATTATTGTTTATAAAAACAAAATTGCCTAGAAATTCACAAAAAAGGCTATAAACATCAAACTAATTAATTAAAAATAATTAAAATCATAGAAATATCTATTAAAAATAAGGTACAAGTCTTTAAACAAAAAGTTTTATAATTAAAAACATTTAAATAAACCTAAAGCTTTTATTGATATTTTTCTGCAGAGTGTATTTTTTTAAATATCACTGTTATTTGATAAAAAGTATTTAAATTCTGCACAGTCCATTTGAAAATTGCACTTTGTTATTAATCCAACTGACAAAAAATTTTACGCATTGAACATACCTTTTTCAGTGTTGCCAGGTTATTACTGCTTTGAATGATTATAATTTATATTTTTTTGATGTTTAAATTTTGTGGTGTTAAGAAAACAAAAAATCATTATTTTGGAGCTATAAAAAAAATTGTGATAAATAGTTAAAAAAAAGGAAAATTTACCGTCCTTCTTTTTGAAAAAAATCTTAAAGGACATCGTGCCTAAAAAAAGGACTGTCCTTTAAAAATAAGGACGAATGGTCACCGTAATTATAAGTGAACATACATATATGTTTGTAGGTAAATATGTATTTACATAAATAAAACTGTATTTGCATAGGTATAAATTTTGAACATAGATTTTGTTAGTATTCGCTTTTGCAAAAATTTAATTTGCTTATTCGCTTTGGCATTCGCATTCGATAAACACATATTCGCAACGCCCCTACATAATAGTTACAAATACATGTGTGCATTTGCTTCAATCTTAGGAATTTCCGGAACAAATCTTAATTTAAGCTGGTCACTCTTAATTTACTTTAGGTTTGTTGAAGTTTGTTGATCACAAGCAGTGTTACCGTCGGATATTTTCAATAAGTACCAAGAAAAGGGGATATCTAAAAAAAAGTGGCACCGAAAAGGGGATTTTTATAAAAAAAGTGGCACAACTTTTCAAATTAAAATAAGTACACCACATTATGTATTTTTTACGTTTTTTTCTATTGATTATAATTTTAAATAACATTTTATAAATGGTATAAAAACATAACAAAAAAACATATGTGTAGTAATTATATGCACTAAATAACAATTGATCGTATTACAATAGACATACATACTTATTAAAATAAATATTTCTCTCGAGAAGTTATTTTTATAAAATATTTTCTTTAATAAATAGAAACTGGGAATTATTTCATTCCGAAGGTTACTTTATATTACATTCAATATTTTTTATTTTTCGAATTATTAGACACCAGCAGAATGTAATGCATTTTCTGGCCCGCTACGGCCTTCGTCAGCATTCTTTGTGAATATAATATAAAGTAACCTTCGGAAGGAAATAATTCCCAGTTTCTATTTGTTAAAATTGTTGAGTTAAATACATTCAATTTATAAAGTATCACTATCCAGTTTGACACAAAGAATGCTGACGAAGGCCGTAGCAGGCCAGAAAATGCATTACATTCTGCTGGTGTCTAATAATTGTAAATTTTTCTTTACTTACAATATACCTCATTGCTTTCCAAAGGAAAGCTAAGGTAAAATGTAACAAGAAAATACAATATAACTAATAGTCTGGTAGTGTATAAAGTCATTTCTGAAAAATTGAAGGAATATGACTATTACAAAAAAGCTTTATAAAAATACATAACTGAAATTTAGCTCATAGAATAAATTCGAAAAAAAAAATATTGAATATTTTCTTTAATGTTTTGGTAAATCAAAAACGTTAAACTCGTTTTCTGCCAAACATGTTTTTTGAATTCTGACATTGTTGCAGCAATCAGAAGATATTTATGTAATTTGTTTTATTAAGTAATATATTTCTTGTACTTTTCTTTCTGAATAAATTTTCTTTGATTTATTTAAGACATTGTATTGCACAGGTTTTAAAATTTTTTTAGAAGTTTATTTGCCTATTCCACCAGATTCTTATGTTTTTTAGAATGCTATGGCCAAATATGAGTACAGTTTTCTCCCATCACGTCAGATTTATCAGAAATCCTAAACAAAAAAAACGAAAATATCACTTTTTAAAATTCGTTATATTTAATCAGTTTCGCACTTTAATACAAATAAATACACGGCATTCATAAATGCTACTAAATTTAAGTGCAAGTGTTTTAATTTCTTTAGTATAGGATATTTAGTTTTTATCCAAATTCGTCTATTATTGCTTCAAATTATTGTAATCAGCTTTACAAATAGAACAAAACTATACCACTCGATTTTGTTATTAATTGTGGTACAAAACATCTTTCGAAATTACAATAATTGGTGTATCTGATAAATGTGACGTGATGGGAGAAAACTGTGCTCATTTTGTCTTAAGCATTCCAAAAAATATAAGAATCAGTTAGAATGGTTAAACAAACTTTTTCAATGTGTTATTTATTAATGGTCAGTTACATACATACATATTTTTTTACAATTAGTTGTTCTTAAAACGACTTCTATACTTTCGTAGAATGTCTTCACTTGGAACCCAATTTTCAAGACTAGTATGGGAGTTAAAACAAAACAGAATGAAAAAAAGTATCTTTTCCTAACGTAAAAAGTATCAAAAAAGTGGCAAGAATTACAAAAAGTATCACATTTGGGTGCATTTTGTAAAAGTGGCCAAATAGTATCCAAGCAGTCGAAAAAGTGGCAGATTGCTACTTTAGTGGCACCAACGGTAACGCTGATCACAAGTTGCATGTACGATACACAGTACATACAACAAAAACGAAACATTTTTTACGAATTTGGAGTCGTCGCAGTAGAGTAGTCAACTACAGATGATGATAATAATGAAACAAAAAAAGAACATTCAGTACAACAGTCAAAGCAAAAGAAAAAGAACACACAGCAACTCAATGATTGCCATACAAATACAATGTTTCTGACGACTGTGTTCAACACACAAACGAATGGTTGGTTGTTGGCCTGTTGTTTGGTTGGATGGCTGCTTGGTAAAATATCGTTAGTAAATGTACATTCAGATGATATTCACAATAAAATATAAGACAAAAAAAGAGAAAAGTCTCACCGAAATACATAATAATAAAAATAAAATCATCATACACTAAACAAAACATAAAAAAACTAAGAAAATACTACTTATACATACATACCTACATAAACTTACTAAAAGTTACACTGGGACACAAAAATGTATCGGATGCTTTTTAATTTTGACGAAAATGCTTCCCCGATATAATTATAGCTTGAAAATTTTCAAAAACAAGAACAATTTATCATTACAGGGTTGTATTTTCCTTGAAATATGTAAGACTTGTGTGATAGTGTAAAGTACCCTTAAATATTTACATAAATAATTTGCTAGTTAAAATAAGTTCTCGTTGCTCTCTATTTCAAAATATGGCTACATATAATTATTTTTTTTTATTATATTATTTAAATTAATGATCATCTTAAACTTTGACGCTTTCTGACAATAGATAAATTTTGCAGAAATACATTTTGTTATCTTAAACTGGAGTGGGGCTAATTCCAGCTAAATAATACATGATTGTCTTAAGCCCCTTTCTTAGGAGTCGAAGCTATTTTAATCTCTTCTTTAAACGAAGCTTCTGTTAGCTAGCATTAACAGAAAGATCAGCCAGAAGGTGCAATTCCACCATAGGTTTCAACAAAAAGAAAAAAATCTTTATCCAGACTGTCATATACTTACGCATAGTTATTACAACACACATACAGTGTATGTAAGTATATTAAGGGTCCTCATGATATCGTTTATAAGTCTCGTAATCTGTGCAAACTGTGCATTTTTACGCCCTCGTAAATGAACTGTCAAAAATTGTATGAGAATTCATTTACACAAACTTGGTAAATTTGCCCAACAATTTTGTCTCGTAAACTTGCGCTGTTCAATTGTGCATTTATACACACAGATCTTTTAATGATTTTAACGTCGTTTTCAATGAAAAATCCAAGTGTCTATAAATCACAAACAATAAATTCTAGCAATAATTTCAGTAAATTTGTCTTTTGGCTTTCTTTGAGCATTTTTAAAAGCAAATTTCTCATACATATTAATCACAAATTTAAACACAAATTTTTATATTTTTGAATTTGAATTTTTAATTTATTTTTGTAGTGACGTTTCTTACAAACTGACATTAATTGTTTAAAATTACACAAAAGTGAAAAAAGGGGCTTCATGAAACAAGACTCGTAAGTTTGCGCATTTGCACAAATGGCAATTTTAAGCGACATCATGAGGACCCTTATTATGTTTCTATGAGTAAATGTTAACTATGTAAAAAAAGAAAAATGAAATAAATAAATCAGTCGTATTTAAATTTGCAAAGATAAAGCGTCTCGGTTATTACAGTTTTGGCGACGAGACGTGTAAATTCACGTGTGTAATTTTTGCATTTATGTTGTTGCGCGGTGTATTCTTTTTACAATACAAGAGACACCAATAAAAAATGCCAAATCAGGAAATTACAACCCAGATGAAAGAGATGCTATCCTTTTTTTAGTTTTGAGTCATTTGAGCCATCAAAAACAACGTGGACTCGCTGGGTAAAACGCTTTAAAACAGCGCTAGAGCTGTATGATTGTAAAGCCGGAAAATATCAGTGGCTGTTGCTTCATTGCATTGGAACACCGACATATAACGTGCTGTGTGATGAAGTACTTCCGAAAATACCGGAAGAAATGCAGTACAACGAAATTTGTGAAGTATTGGAGGAGCACTATGATCCTAAGCCTAACGAGTTGCTAGAGAATTTAAGGTTCAATTTGAGGAAGCAAAAAGCTGATGAAACATGTGGGGAATTCGCAGTGTCATTGCGGAGATTGGCCTTGGGGTGTAATTTTGGTGCTCAATTGGAGGTAGCATTAAGAAACCAATTCGTTTATTAGAACGAAAATCGTTAAAAGTAGAAGAAGCGATAAGTATGGCGACGGCGTACGAATAAGCTGAAAAATTGTACCTATGTATGTACGTTAAATTTTATGTACATAGAAAACATTCTTTACTTGTTTATTATATTTTTATTTATTTAATAACTGAAGTTTGTTGTTTAATTAGTAGCTTTTATTAACCATAAAAGACCCTAAGAGCTCGGTTATGTAATTAAAGAAAATCAAATAAAAGGAGGGAAAGAGCTACAACAGAAAACGGTAGACAGAATGGCGGTAAATAAATTGTTCGAGAAAAATAAAGAAGATACAAAGTCAAAGAAATTGAGTGTTACAAACGTTAACAAAAGTGCAAAAAAATGTTTTAGATGTGGCAATACCACACATTAGCAGATCATTGCAAATATAAAGATGTTACTTGCCATTTTTGTAAGAAGAAAGGTCACCTTTGCAAAATGTGTTTTAAAGAAAAATAAAAACAAATGCATCAAATAGAATAGAGAAGAACTAATACGGTTGGAGACCTTTTTAAAATAGAAGAACGTGATGAAATTCATACAATCAATGCAAAGTTGTTGAATAATCGATTTAACGAGTTATTGTGGAACGCCTTTTAAATGTTTAGGTTATATTAATGTCAAGGTAGTTAGAAATCGAAAACAAAAGAGATCAAATAAAATTATATATAGTTAAGTCGAATCGTAGGCCACTCTGTGGTAGGGAGTGGTTAAATCAAATAAAAATTGATTGGTGCTCACTCTTTAACAAAAGGTATCAGCAACCGTTCGTAAATAATATAGAGGCATTTAGTGTTGACGTTTTGAAAACAAAATACCCTATGGTATTTCCCCCTCAGTCGGAAAAATCAAAGGTTTGCAAACGCGAAAATATGTTAAGGAAGGTTCAACACCGAAATTTCTAAAAGCCAGAGGAGAACCTTTTGGTAAAGGTAGAGACCAGCTAGTGGGCCCGCCTATAGAAGTTGTACCGAAGAAGGATGGTGATGTTCGCATATGTGGTGATTATAAAGTAACTTTAAGCCCCGTGCTGTTAGTCGACGAACACCCATTGCCAACTATTGATGAGTTGTTTACAAGATGGCTGGAGGCGATAAATTTTCTAAGATCGACCTGTCAAAATCCTATTTACAACTAGAGGTACATGCGGAGGATAGCCATTTGCTAACCCTAAGTACATATAAAGGGTTATATCAACCTACACGTTTAATGTTTGGTGTGGCCAGCTCACCAGCTAAGTGGCAACGGCTAATGGAACAAATATATGGTCATATTCCGGGGGTTTCAGTCCTTTTAGATGACATCAAAATTACCGCACCTGATGATGAAAGCCACATGCATATAATAGATGAAGTGTTGAAACAACTTAACAAATATAACATGAGAGTTAATTCAGAGAAAACGGAATTTATGAATTAGTGTATTACCTACTGTGGGTATGTAATAAATAAACATGGCATTCAACGCATGCAAAGCAAAATCGAGGCTATACAAGAAATGAAGAAACCTGCCAGTAAGGACGATGCTCGGGCATTTTTGGGGCTCGTAAATTATTATGGGCGATTCGTTAAAAACTCAAGCGATATGGTTTTTCCCTTAAGTCGGTTGCTGCAGAATGAAGAACCATTTGTATTTGATCAACAGTGTGCAGATGCGTTTAAAGAAATAAAGCACCAAATGCAGCCAGACACAATCCTCGTTCATTATGACCCTAAACGGCCAGTAGTTTTAGCAGTTGATGCATGCCCTATAGGAGTGGGAGCTGTCTTGAGTCACAGTTCGGAAAGGCCAATACAATTCGCATCGCAAACCCTTAATAAAACCCAGCATACGTAAGTTTCATCAGTACTTATACGGAAGAAAGTTTATTCTCATTACAGACAATAGAGCTATATCCCAAATATTTTCCCCTAATAAGGCATTATCAAGTCTGTCATCTACACGTATGCAGCGCTACGCCCTATTTCTGGAACAGTTCGACTTTGAAATAAAATGTAAAAAATCAATGGAAAACGCAAACGCAGATGCCATGCCACGGTTACCGAATCGGGAAACGTATACTTTTATTGAGGAGGTTAACGCCATAAAAGAGGAAACAATCAATAACTTACCAGTAATAGCAGATGAGCTAAAAATATAAACTAAATTCGATGAATTTATGTATGGTCGGCAAAGCGATAGTAAAAATCGTTTTGGTATTGCACAAAACGAGTTCAATTTACATGATGGTTGTTTGTTAAGAGGAATGCGTGTTTATATTCCCAGAACGTTGCGCCAAAGAGTGTTGGACGAACTGCATACTGTACATTTTGGTGTTTCAAGGATGAAATTTTATCAGGAAACTTATTTTTGTTTTTTCTTAACCTACTTACAACTACAATTAATGTTGTGAAAATACCAACCAATTATAGTGGGGAACGTAAGAAAAGATAAACTCACTGTTTATTGTTGGTATTTTGTTTATGCTTTGATATCGTTGCTAATAGGACCTTTTGAGTGCTTGCAATTCTCATTCACTCTGCAGTTTTATTTGCTAATATCTTTGGCTAGTGAAACTAGCTTATCCTCCAACAATAAATTTTAGTCTTTTTATCAAAAATAAAAATTGGGAATTAAGCACGACAAACAAAATCTTAATAAATCTATTTTGTGAATTTTAGTCAAATCGTACCATAAATTAAAGAATTAAAATATCACGACAACAGCGCCTCCTATCGGGATTTAACCTAAGAGAAACCTGGCTCTAGGCTAAAAAATGTAGTGTCCAAGATTGGTGTCAATAGGTACAGCGGTTCTTGAGTTTTAGGAGCACATACCAGGCACAAACGTTTTAATATACATACATATATAGACTAGCTGACCTGGCAAACGTTGTTTTGTCATATAACTTATTTCTAGTGAATATTTTGGATTTTAATTAAGAAATAATTTTACGCACTAAATGTCAAAATGTATAGCCTTTAGTTCCTTCAAGTCTTGAAACTATCATCGGATAATTATTAAAGAAGACATGGGTAGGGAGTGCTTTTATCTGTTTTTCCTTTTTTTCACCCTAATTGTTAGAATTTCACAAAAATATATATCTTACAGTTCATTTCAGATGTTACAGTCAGTGTCTGCATGCCAAATTTTAAGAAAACCAATTGAATAGTTAAGAAGATAAAGGGAGAGAGAGCTTTTACGCCTCTTACCCTATTTAACGCCCTAAATAATTGAAAGGCTATAGTTCCTTCCAGATTTTATACTATTTCCCTGCCAAATTTCAAGGAAATCGGTAGATAAGTTAAGAAGATATAGTGAGGGGGAGCTTTTACCCCTTTTGCCCTATTTTACGCCCTCTAGCAATTTGAAATATACTTTACGACCTATTTTCATACCTAACAAATAGACATACAAAATTTCATAATAATCTGTCCGTGACCGTGAGCGTGAAACGAGAATTTTATATATGTACATATAAGGAGCTCCATAACAAAACGGAACAATTCCACTTTTAAAATTTTTGGATAAATGAACAAAAAAAAAGATGAATTTAAGCCAGTACGATGAATGTCAAATAGTTGCGTTTTTGTCCGCTTCAATGGAAATGAATTCGTTAAAACAATGACTATAAAGCGGCTCATACAGTTGCAATAAAATTGTTCAGTTTTACGTATTGTACAATTATATCGCCAATATGTATGTAATATTCAATGATGGCACAATATATTGGCAACAATCAAAATACTTTTGATTTTTAGATTTTAGATGATTTTAGAAATGTGTTGGCAACATTGTACAATACTGTTTATGTTATTTCTATAGGTTATGTTCATCTTTTTATTGAATGAGTGAAAACATAGTGCGACTTATTGCATAATATAGGACAAAATGGAAATAATATGGTGAATATTATATAAATTAATATTGCAAGTGTATGGGCCGCTTAAGGAGTTTAGTATGTACAATATTATTCAGTAAAAAAACAATAAACTTAAAAAGTGGAATTGTTGCGTATTGTTATGGATTTACTAAATGCCTGTTCAACAATTTTGAACGTAAACGTAAGTATGGAATTTTAGATTTTTTTTCTTATGCTTATTCCGCGAAGCTCTACGCTTGTCTGCAGTATACCAGAGTCTCTGACGGGAATCAAACCCGCAACACCAGCACTGATAGACTAGCTCACTACCAGCTAGCCTACTGGGACACCCAATTATATGGAAACAAATTTTAATCTTAATGGTTTTTATATTTTATATAATTTTCTGTACGAACGTAAACGTTCAAAATCGTTTATAAGGAAATCAATTTTTTTTGCATTATTACATTAAAAAAAATAAAAATAAAATATCTAACTAATAATACATAATTCTTTTAAACTTTGTAGTGTACGTCAATTTTTAAAATTTACTGTATAAACAATATAAAAACACCAAAACTTAAAACACAAAACGAGGTAACAATACAATCAACAACACAACGAAAAACCGTTCGCATTTAGAGTGCAACTCAACAACAGAAATCAGAAATCAGTTATTGTGGTCTTCGTCGTTTGACGGTGTCATTCATAAAAGTGCTTTTGCTACGAACGGATACGGTTACTCATTCAGTCACTTCTCGTTGTGTGTACTGTTTTCTTTACAAGCGAGAAAACATTGTGAATATATAAAATATAAATAAATAAGACAAAATACATTAAAAAAATTAAATAATTAAAGAAAAAAACAAACAAAGACAACAACAAAATTTTCAAATAAAGTACATAAAGATTTGTTTATAAAATAATAAAATATAAATTGAACTTAACTTTTTGAATGGATGGTTGGTTGACTGTGTTGCTTGTGGTCTGGCTTAAAAGCTATTAACTTGACTTATAACTTACAATTTAAGTTTTTTTCTTTATAATTTTTGAAGTTTTTATTGTGTGTTTAGACTTATTTTTATATTTATGTATTTTTATTGCTGTTATTGTTGTTCTGTTAAAAAACAAACAATTAAATAAGCAACACGACAAGCAAATGTTGCTGTTCTGTGTGAGCAGGATTTATTTTGGGGGGACTCGATTAAACTAAAAAAAGCAGCAAACAAAAACAACTACAAAACCATGGCATAAAATGAACTTTAGACTATAAACTGTTTCTTTAAGCAAATTTATAAGACCAACAACAACAACAACACCAACAATATTTAACAAAATCTTAAAGGGATATATCGCTTATAGATGAGTATGTCCAGATGAAAAAATGTGACAAAAAAGCAACAATTTAATATGAACCGCTTAAAATACACGTTTAAAATGATAAAGAATCGGGTTTGTTAAGTAAAAAATTTTGTTTTTCGATTTTAAAATGCACTATCAAAACCCCTGAGGTTTTCGTTAAAACAAATTTAGAACTTTCCTTGTACGGAAAAGTTTGATGTTGAAATTCAGCCAGATTAGTCCACAAATGGCTGAGATACGACCAAAAAACACGACTCCCTCTAATTTGACCTATGTATAAATCCCTTGCTCTTGTAGTTTTTTAATTTTTTGTATGTATATCTAGAGAACGGCAAAAACCAAAATTTCCAAATTAAGTGCAAGCCTCTTAAGGTTCAGTTAGCCGATAGTAACAGTAACTTAACCTTACCGTAAAAAAGAAAGACCAATCTATTACTTACAGATTGAAACGTAACAGCTTACTGCTAACTATAATCGTTCTACCCGTTTCAGCGGACACATGGTCAGACGGACATCGTTAAATCCACTTCGCTACTTATCAGGACCCAGACTATATACAGATATACATATATGCCAAATAGGGTCTAAGATTTTAACCTTCGGTAAAGGGTATAAAACCCGTAAAAACTTAAAAAAATTTCTAAATACCAGAAATTAGATATTAGTCAAAATTGTAATCGGTTCAAGAGCAGAAATCAGTGAAAATTTTTAAGAAAATTGTGGCATCACTTAGTTTAATAGCAAATCTCTACTACAAGTTCATGCACCCAATATTATCATCTTTACTATTAAGTAATTATTTGCCACATAAACAATTTGATTTAATTAATTTTAAATTAACTAGTTAGTTTGGGTGTTGAAGATTGAACAAAAAAATGAGAGTGAACAACACGTGTTTGACCGACTTAAAGAAGACTTATTATTTGTTTTATTATTTAAATAAAGGCATTTGGTAGTTAATAATAAATAATTTATGAATACAAAAAAAAATCTTTTGTTAAAAGTTAAATAAAAGCTAACAGTTTCTTTTGTTATAAAATATTTAAAATTTAGACATACATATAAAGAAAAAAATTGCTCTTGTTATACAATTTTTGCAAGTGTTAAAAGAAAAGTTCTTGAAATGTTAAATATAAGAAAGTGTGTTGAAAACAACAAAAAAAAATTCCAAATTATAATTCATTTTTAGAGAAATATTTTGTGAGTGGCTTTTTAATTTAAAAGCAAAAATAAGATTTTGAAATAAATAAAATAAACACACTTATAAAAATGTAAAACATATCGCACTTGATCAACAAGATGTTATTAACTTTTTATTTTTCCACTTTTTCGAAAAAATCGACACGTAATATTCATATCTACCTGCTGTAAAAATTTGCTATTTTGCCTACTTTTTGGTAATGAAAAGGTTGGTTTAAAAATTCTTTTTCATATGCCTTAAATATGAAATTAAAAATTATCTTCTACTGAAAATTTTGAGTTAATACCCTCTTGTTGATTCAGTTCAGTTAAAACTAACTATTACTTTAACTTCCAGTTAACAGTATGTTTAAACAGGTATAACTGACAGTTAATTATAACTGAACTTACGGGTTATTTCACCAAGTTCTGTTAAAACTAACCTTTAATTAAAGTTCCAGTTACCAATATGTTTTGACAGCTATAACTGATAGTTAATTATAACCGAACATGGTGAAATTGGCCGCAAGTGCGATACATGCAAAAAAAAATGTTTTCAAGTGAAAAAATATATCGTTACCTAAAACGCAAAAGGCCCTATGTTACATTTTGAAAATTTAAGAGGATAAGCTATTTAAAATTCTAAATTGATAAATTGCCTTCAATTGCTTATAATTATTTTTTTTTTCCTATTTTTCGTGTAAATCCTTCCAGTTGTTTTGACATTTTGCATATTATGCAAACTGAAAGTTTGGCCTTTTAGAGTCACTTTTTGGGTTAGAGATTATCGATTAAATTAACTTTAGGCTCCGTATTTACTTTTTGAGTTAATTTTGTTTAAATTTTTTTTGCTAGCTTAAGCGGCCAATGGTGGTGGTTTAAACCTAAACTTTAACTGTCAACAAACACATGTTTAACATAAACAACTGTTGCAAAAATATAAACAAAAAAAAATTTTTAAAAAATTAAATAATGCTAAGCACTTTTATACAATTTTCCTTTCTATATTTTTTATTTTATATATTTTTTCTATAAACACAAAAAATTTCTAACTTGTAAACAATATTAATTTCGCGCATTTTCTCTTTCTTCTTTGAAAACATCCATATTGCTTTGATAAAAAGTTGACATTTGCAAAAAAATTTTGCCATTTATTTGTGCTCAGTATGGTAACACTACACGGTTTAAGCCGTCACCCAAAAATATCAAATTCAATTGATACAAGATTAAGTTAATGAACCGTTTTAAAATTTTCAACGCCACAATCTATGCAGTGTTTGAAATTTTAAAACGCTATTTGAATTTCTGTAGAAAGCAAAAACAAAATTACAAAGTATTTATGACTTTGTTTTTGCTTCCGATGTAATTCTTTGGCATTGCGTTGAGTTTTACATGATTAAAGCCTAATTTTATCAGCCTGCGACGACCTTCATCAGTATTCTTTATGTTTTACTGGTTTGTACTACCACGTAATTTTAATGTACATATTTAAATTAATAATTAAAAAAAACAATACAAGCATGCTTAAATATGGTCACCTCCAACAAAACAAAAAGAAAATTTTAAACATATTTTGTTTAATTTAACCATATTATTGTCACCGACAGCCATATTATGGTTAAATTGATCCTCCATCAAGAATCCACAATCACATTATGGTTGCCACCGAACATGTTATGGTTAATAATAACTATAACTTGTTAAACACTTATAATAGCATGCTCCTCTTGGGAAAGAGAAAAATACTATTGTTAACCCGAACATGGTTGCCGGTGAAAATAATATGTTTAAATTAAGCATAATATGTAACGTTCAAAAATTTTCTTTAAAAATAGTTTTGTTGGAGGTGTCTATAGTTAAACATATTTTTTCTTTGCATGAAGTTGTTAAAGTTAATTTTGTTAAAACATTTAATTATTAAATTCATGCAATGCGTGGAGGCGAAAAAGCGTGGTTTCCTTAACAGTTATCGTAACAAACCCAATTTTCCAGGAGGCTAAAATAAATTAAAAATTTTATAAAAAATAATCTTTTCTGTTTTACAATTTCAAGATTTGTTTTTGATGTTGTTAAGAAAATTATTAACAAACATAACACTTCCAAAATCCATAATTTACTTATGAGTGTAAAATAAATAAAACAATATAAAAAAACTTTTCTGTTTTGCAATATCAAGCTTTGCTTTTGATTTTGTTTTAAACATTATTAACAATATAAAAATAATAATAAAAGTAAAATAAAACAGCGAATAAAAAAAGTTAAATAAATATGAGCAATACAATGACCGCTCATGAACCCATAAACTACTTGGATAGCATCCTTAACGAAGAGGAGAAACGCTGTGAATACAGTCATCAATGGCGCAATTTTACCATCTCACGTTCAGGTCGCTTTAAATCAAAAAACAAACATCGCAATGCAGTCGATGGTAAAATGTTTGATCATACAGCAGCGGTAGCCACAGCATCTACGACATCATCATCATCTTCTGCAGCAGCCACAACATCATCTTATTGTACATCCTCTTTAGATAAGGATAAGGTAAGTGGGTAGAAATACACAAATTTATATAATTTTACCTTTTTGAAAAAATAAAAGTGTTGATCTATATTTTAACATTTATAATAAACATATGTACCTACATACATACATGCATGTATTAAATTCAACATCATTAGGATTTCAAGCAGGGGTGGGAAATATAAGTTAAGTAAAAAATAGAGCAACACTCAGGTTTTGGTGATTAATAGATAAAAAAACGATCGTATTTAAAATGCATGTTCATTATCCAGCGAATTTTAAATAAATTTTTAAATTATAATCTTAATTTTTTGTCGAAATTTAAGTAGGCACGCAGAAAAGTACCTACTATGTATTTTTGTGTACTCTTTTTTACTGCTCAAAAACTGAATTGTAAACAAGTAAGAAAGTATAGTCGGTCAAGCTCGACCATATATAAAAACAATTTGTCAGGGACACACCCTAACAAAATTATAGTATGAAGCTTAGCCTCATGTAAAAGTTCTTTGTGTCGAATATTATTTAGATATGGGACCTGTGGTTATTTTGGACCTACCAGGACAATATTTTGTCATGTGATAGCAAGAACCTATCGTAAAAGTTATTATCGCCGATTTGTATGTTACTACCAAGGAAGTTATGTCATTAAAAGCTTTTTTCGGGAGTACTATTTGTGTGAGCAATGGTCAAATATGGACCGATTCCAAAAAAATTTGGTAAAATAAATGCGTCTGGACCAAATTTAATCTAAAACCAACATAAAAAGTTGGCTTATGGGCACACATACTCTATTTCTGGAAGAAGCTTGTATGGGGGCTATGTGAAATTATGGACCGCCCCATTTTGCAATAGGCTAGGTCCTTTAGCCAATTAGAACCTATGTACTAAATTTAAAAAAAAAACTCCAAAATTGCGACCTGCACTTTGCGCATAAAGTTTACATGGACAGCCAGCCAGCCTACCAGCCTGCCAGCCAACCAAACTGACATTGTTAAGTCGATTCAGAAACTGATTCTGAGTATACTTAAAGGTGGTAGGGAAATATAAAGGGTCTAGGGAAAATATTTTAAGGTGTTACAAATATCAGCATAAATGCATTATACCCTCTTCACTATTGTGGTGTGGGTATAAAAAATGTGGACTTAGTCCCAATTTACACTAGGGACATTTCTTGCCGGTCATAAGAATTTTGATGGCGAGGGGTCGAAAAGGTACGTGTGTAGTACATGACTACCTGTACTGGACATTTTTTCATTTCTCTTTCTTACTTTTCATAGTCTACAGTTTCATATGTAAACGCTTCAGGTAAGATTAAAAGAGAATTCAAGAAATGTCCGGCAAGAAATGTCCCTAGTGTTAATTGGGACTTAGCTGCTTTACGAGTAAGAGAAACGATGTGTATTAATGTATTTGAAATCTTTTGATTTTTAGTCGGACATTCCCTAAGATTAAATACAAAAGGAAAGGTTTCTTAGTTTTTTAAAAAATTAGTGCTACTTTTTTGCTTATTGTTTCTGTAAATAATTTATATAGATTTACCCCCATATTCATAAAAAACTTTTCAGGTTAACAAATCGAATTTTCTATGAAAATTTGTACCTTTTATAAACCAAAATTTTTTTTATGAATATGGGGGTTAAATTATAAATTACTAGCTATTTGGTCCCGGCGCTGCTCGGGATTTCCTAAGTAAAAAATTAAATACTGAAGAATTTTGTTAATAACTCAATGGTTAATCTTCTCGACAAACCTGAAGACCATGAACTCTAGACAATTTTTTCTCAAGCTTTCGACTTATGTTAGTTCGGAGTAAGAAGCACATGTGTGCTACTGGCACAGCAAGGTTTAATCGAAAAATAAGTGTCCGATAAAAATGATGATGCCATGATAAAAGAAATTCGGGGAGCAACTCGACAAGAACAATGAAATATTGGTTGTTTACTGGAATAATAAACGGTGCGTAAAAGGGCTCACAAATCACCTTACTGTTAATCCAATGAAGCCTGTTCAAAGATATAATAAAAAGGATACAAAACATATTCAGCCCTTCGCAATATCACAGTATAATAAATACATGGGAAGTGTAGATAAATCAGATTGGCATGTGAACAAATATCCATTTAAAATAAAAGGGAAAAGTGGTATTTTAGGTTTTTTACAATCCGTACAACTCATATGTTATTTACAATATGTATCATGATAAATTACAATATTTACATTTTATTCGTATGTTTTCTCAACACTTTTTACACACGAATTCTGAACTTTCCGATCGAAAAATGCAAGGTCGTCCAGTGCGAGTTTCAAAGCAAAATAGTTAGGAACGTAACAAAGCATGTGCTAGCAGGAATTCCTAATGGCAATCAAAAACGATGTGCACTATGTAAAAAAATCTACAAAATATGTGTGTTGAATGCAGTGTTGCCAATGAAGAATTCAGAAAATACACATGACTGTGTCCCAAATTACACATTTAAAGGAAGATTTCACATACAAAACGAAAAAAATTGCTTTGATAGAATAAATTCGAATGTTTATGCTCAAGCTTAAGCATCAAAAATTATAAAAGTTCGCTGTAAATTGTTCTATATAATGGGAATTTACCAGCTCGATAGTATTAAAATTAGGTAGCACAAATATTTATTTTTTAATGATACATTAGGAACTTACCTCTTAAGTGCTAAAATCTAAAAAAACTTACACACTTTTTTTATTAACTCGCGCAAATAACTAATGTGATGGAAATGACAATCACATTTAACAGTTTATGGTTAAACATTATTTGTTCAAAAAATTTTTAAAGAAAAAACTTGGCTTTCAAAATGAATGAAAAAACAGAACTCAAAGTAATATTACACACAGATCACACATGAACCAAATAACACATGAGCTACACATGACAGTTGAAATTACACACAATATGTGGAATTACACACGGATTGGAAACACTGGTTGAATGTGATCGAGGAATACATGTGTATTGTTTTGTTAAATATCTATCCCAATATGACTTGGTGCCCAATGTTCCCAAGTGGGAACAAATATAAAAAACGCAATAAAAAAAATATACCTACAAAGTTTAAAACAGTTAAAAACGTGTTTTATTATTATAATTTCAAATTTATTTTTCGAAAATAACTAAGAAACTTTAAAACAAGAATTGGGCGTTAATGGGTTAAGGCCTCAAAACTGTTGCAACTTTTAAATCAAAAATTTTCCAACTCTGATCTTGAATATATACTACATATGTATGTACCTATGTTAATATATAAAACGTTTTGCTATATACATATAATATTGATGACTTGTTTGTTCATGTTTTTTTTTATTATTTTATACAGTTTGGGGTTTATTTGTACGTTTTGTTTCTTTGTTTCGAAATAAAAGGGAGTTTTAAAATAAAATTTAATCAAAATATACTTTAGGTACATATTTATTTCTATAGTATAAAATTTTATATAATTAAATACACATGTATATTTATATGGCTTCTGTTAAAATATATGTATATGTACATATGTATGTACAAAAATACATGTATAATTTTTTTTAAAATAATTTAGTTTTCTACGAATAAAACAACTCTAAGTCAAAACCTAAATCTGACTCATATTTTTCTTCTTTTTTTCTGTAAGACTGTTTGGAGACACTATTATTAATTATACAAGACCTAAATACGTTTTGTTTTAACAAAAATATTGGCAAAAAAAAAACAACAGCAAACGACGTTTACAGTTGTTGTTTATTTTGACGATATTAAAATTTTTCCTATCGCTAATAAAGTTTTTTTTTTGTATGATCTTGAAATACAATTATTTCTAGATACAAATTTAAATTTAGATAACGAAAATGTTATGATTCTCTAATTATGTGTATAGTATTGTTATTATGTAGGTACATACATATATTGAAAGTACAGTGATTGAAAAAAATGTCCACAACAAGAAATATTGCATAATTATCTTATAAATTTTAGCATTGAGATACAAATTGGAACGCATAACTTTAAGTAAAAATGCTGCCACATAAGAGACATTCCCGAAAACAATAATATCGATACTTAATTCAGCACAAGTATCTGTAATTTATGGAATGATTAATAACCTCAATCGTGTAGTATTAAAATAAATAATTATTTTGTTTTCCGTTGGGACAAGAATACAATTAATCATAACTCGATATAAAACCGTAATTGACCACACACAGAAAAAAATCAATGTAAAATCGTCGAAAAGAAGGTTGATTTTACTGTTTTCGGTGGTGATTTTGCTTCATTGTTACTTAATGTTAATTTAGCATGTTTTTACAATAACTTGCGAACAACATTGTTTTCTTTTAAAATAATTATAATTCATGTTAATTTAACATTGCAGTAAAGTTAGAGCAAAATGTCATTTATATTGAAATAACAATCCGAATCACGTTGAATGGAAGTTATTTTAAGTTTAAACAACGTGAATTTCATGTAGAATCAAATTGGTTTGGGTTTGATAAAACAGTGTTACCCTTACCCTGTAACACATGTTTCACTTACTTTGTATTCTCCTTTGTTAAGAGAAGTATCAGCAGAATGACCCGATATGGTTTTCGTCATCATTCTAATTTGAAAACTTGATGTACTATTTAACTAAATAATTTTAATTAAAAGAAAACGGAAATTGTCTTCTTTTTATAACATATTTTAAACATGAAAATAAAAAATGTACATTCTTTAGTATGTATGCATGTTAATTTAACAAGATAAACTTTTGATTTTAATATAAAACAGGTTTTTATGGATTCAATATTGAACAATGTTATTTTAACAGTGAATAATATTAAATTAACGTGATTTAAGGTTATTTTAATATATTTAATTTAAAATCAATGTGAAATAATGATAAATTTAAATAAAGGGCATACTTTTGCAGAAATTTACCATGATTCTCAAAAAACATTTCGCCATGGTATTTACATTGGTATTTTAAATATAACTCTTAATTTTGGGACTAATCGATTATCTTTATATGTCTGTGGCATTTTGACAAAACATCTTAAGTCGGTCGGTGGAAAAATAATGAGAAATTGACGGGAAGACTACTTACTTTACTACTAGAAAAAGTACTTATTTTTGTTCGGAATGTCCCAAAAGTAATCCCTTATAATTTGGCCAATTATAACCTAAAATGTATTCCCACGAAAATTATTTTGATACTAAAAAATTACATGTTTCTTTTAAACTTAAAAGTTTTATAAAAATATGTAGTTACAAAAAGAGACCAACATTGCAAATTAATTCAAAAAGGTTTAAACATGAAAATGTAGACAATAATACATTTTTCGAAATGTAAGAAAACATTTAATAAAGAGCGTTTTGGCTGCACAAAATCATTTATAGCTCTAAAGGCTCAGTAAGCCGGGAGTAACAGTAACGTTGCAAATCATTTTGTTGTATGTAAAGCAATTAGAACGATTATAGTAAGCAGTAAGATGTTACGTCTCAATCAGTAAGAAATAGATTAGGCTTACTTTTTTACGGTAAGGTTAAATCACCCGGCTTACTGAGCCTGACCACTGTAATACAAATGTGTGTAATGTAAATGTTATGTTGTTCAAAAAATATCGTTTACATTAGATCGATATCGCTACAAGTGTTCTAATAACAAAAATATATTGTGGAGGTAATTTTCGAACATATTTATGTATATAGTTACATACATTTGATTGATTTTTGGATTTTCCATGGATTTCACATCAAAATTATTGTTAAAATATTAAAGGGATATACTGCAAATTAATTTAAATAATTATTTAAAAATAAATTATAAGTAAAAAACGTTTTTAAAAAACAAGCTTTTATTTTAATGCGCTAAAAAGAAAAAAAAATAATTTTTTGCTTTAAAACTTTTACCATCAACTTATAACGTCATTACACAATTTATATGATATAATGAAAATTCGTATGATTAACATTAATTTCAACTTTTTAAATTTGACTTAAGATGTTTTGTTAAAAAACCACAGATAGGTATGTATATAAAATACAAAAAATGTTTCCACCTATGTCCATTTTAGACTCTGAAACAATCCAACCGATGTGGTCCAGATCGGTTTCATAGGAAAGGCAATTTTGTGAAGACGACTTTAGGATATACATTTTTTTAAAACACGAGGGGAGGTAGGGGGCAATTTCGCCTTTCCGAATCTATCTAGTGGATTTTAATGAAATTTAAAACATATATAGATCCCTAATTATATGGACACAATAGCTATAGATTTTTTAAAAAACAGGACCACGAAGGAAGGATTGGGGCGATATCTGCCTCTTCGAAACTACCTAACAGATTCTTATGAAATTTTAAACTTAGATAGATCCATATTTAGACAAACACATAAGCTATGGATTTTTGTGTAAATGGTACTACGAGGATAGGAGAGCGTAGCAGCACATGCCGGGTATCCGCTCGTTTAAAATATTGATAAATCAGAGTGTTGATAAATAAATTAATCTATTCAACATTTGTGATTTATCAGAATTCTGATTAAATTAAAAATTTTAATTTTTAATATTTTAATCAGGCTTAAGTTCATTAAATTTAATTTTCATTAAATTATTTTTATGAAGAAAGGAATTTTACAACATGAAAATTAATTAAAATTGTTATTGATAATCATTAATTCTTGACTGACCTGAGATTCGAACCCAGGCGGCTGGTTACCATGACATGTTTCGATCGCAACCACTCGATCTCCTCAGATGGATTTGCCGTCTTACACTCGCAGCCATCGACGACTGCTGACGTCAATAGTCAAACATCAATCCTTATACCAAATTGTATTTTAACCTTTGGTAGATCGAAATTTGCTTTTTTTGAATGATTATCCATTTTAATTGATTTTACATGTTTTTCCTAACTTCTGTTTTTTCCGTACTTATGTCAAGAATTCTTCTTGAAGTCCAAAGTACATAAAATGTAATGCAAACATGGACCCTGCCATTGTTAAAAAGTGTTTGTAGTGAGACGACATGTCTGCGTTTTTTAATGGCATGTTTTCGTTTTTAAACGAAGTTTCAACTAATCCTCTTGTGCATACAATGGAGTAGTTTTAAGACTACTCCTTTGTAATCCAAAGCTGGGTTATATGGTCCTGCCCTAGGACATCTTAATGTTAAAAATAAAATGTTTTTTCCATACGTTTTGGTTACTATAAAAGTAGTTCTAGTCCCTTGTTTTTGGCGCCCTATGCTCCAGTGGGAGTTAAAGGAACATATATATATATATAGTCCCTTGTGGGCTACATTTTACACATGTGTTTGGACTAGTCCTATTTTTTGCAGGGGTGTAATGCCGAAAAGGAGACTAAATATAAAAATGCATAACAGTTAAAGTGCACTAATAAGTACAAGAAAGTTAAGGAACTTCTAGAAATAAGATGAGGTAATAATAAAGCCTGACACTGAAATCTGTGTGGAGTTTTACTTGAGTCATATTGTGTGAACTTTAATAAAATAATAGATACAATTTGAGAATTTAATAATTTATTACAATAAATAACTCGAGTTAGGATAAAATTAATTTTGAGTGTTTGTATCTATAGCGACTAATAGCTATATTCAGTGAAGATTTAAAACTTTTAACTGCTCTCCAGAAAAAAATAAAAAACAGACTTAGGCGGGCATGTTCTACAAATCGAAATGAATGAAAACGACCCTGTAAAGAAAGTTTATAAAATTATTCCCTTTAATATACTTCATTCTTTAAGTACCAATTATCTATACAAGATCCATTGTTAAAAACAGGAAATACTAAAGACATTTTGTAAATAATTGAGATCTTAATCTCGCACGATTTCAATTCCACTCCATTTCGAATTCTAGAACATGACCGAGGATTTTGTGACTTGTGACTCCTGAAATGGCTGTTTCCAGATAATATAAGCCAGAAATATTTTCTCTATAAAATGTAATCTTACTACAAAGGTAGGCCCCAAGATTACATACAAATTCCATAAAAGACCCACACTGGAAAAACTACTTTTTTTTTTAAAGATAACACAGAGTGATAGTAATTGCTAATAAATCAATAAATGGTTAATACCTGGCTTAGTTGAACTAAGCTTAAATGTATGTATGTATATGTAGTTTAAACTTAAAATCTGTAGATCAAAGTGCTGGGAAACTATCGATAGTACTATCAATACTATCGATAGCCTTTAAATATCGATAGGAAAAATATCCATTTCAATATTATTATTATTTAAAATACAGCTATGAAGAAATGTTACAGCAGCTATACACACACACACACACATTTTTTTGCCGCAAGTTTTTACTTGCTTTTGTTATTTTGCGCTGAATTACAGTAATGAAGAATGGCTGGTGGGTGGATTGCTTAGCTGTCCTTTTTTTACTGCTAATTAAAGGTATGTATATCGAAATTTGTATACACACACACAGTTGAAATAAAATATCTTATAGTCCCTGCTACTTCGCTTCCTTCAGAAAGGTGCTTATCAGCAGAACAATTTTTTAAAGACTATCATTTAAAATAACATACGTAAATACATACATACGTCTCATACGTTCAATAAAGTGATAAAAACAACGAACTGTAGCCTGATAAAAAGCTAGTTAAAGTTTTTCTGCTCAGGTACAGCCATTCAGTCGATAGTAATATCGTTAGTATCGATAGTGAAATCTGAACTTTCGATAAATATCGGTAGTATCCCAGCACTAGTATATCAGTGTCCCATGTATTATATGTACCCGGTGGTGAATGTTAAATCATCAACGACATATGCTGAATTTTCTTTGGCGTTATACATGAATTTTTTAAGCAATTGCCCAAAATATCGCTTCCGCGCAGGGCTGCCGTTTTTGGTTATTTCTAACCAATATTGGTTATATTTTTTTTCAATGTGGAGATGTGAATATTTTTTTCATTTTGGTTACTTTTTTCTAAAATAATAATGTGTATGAATATGTTTTTCTTGAAACAATTATTTACGAGCTCAAATAATTTGTACTGTGTACTACGATTTTTCATTATTTGTTACCAAGGCACGGAAGTTTTTTATAATTTATCGAAACAAAAAATCCCTTTCAAAACAGCAACCAAATATCAAGAACGCCATGTTCTGAAATCGAAATCAAATGAAGTTTTAATCAATGGAAACTTTTAATTATTTTTTTTAAATGAGCGTAGTTTTTCTTGATTTTAAGAGTAGTAAAGACTTAAGGTAAGAAGTGCATAAAATCATGGGGAATCGATTTCAGAAAATTCCTTTTAGTGCTTCTAAAAAATTGAAAATAAGTTTAATGTTCAGAATTTAGGTTATTTTCAGAAGTATATTTTAATACAAATTTGAAAATACACATATCAATATAATTTTAAAATTTATTTAATTTTCTTTAAGAAATGACTGTAAGTTTTAACCCTAAGTCTAGACGAGCAATTTGTTTGGCAATTATTGCTGTAGCAACTATCAAATTCTATTGCCAACACTAGTTATTAACGTGTGGACTGCATAAATATGTATTTGAACACATGTTCAGCAACAAATGTTACAATACATTAGCTGCGTTCGTTTACCCCAAAATTTGTACAAATTTGTACTGGATTTTACTGAAATGCGTTCGCGTACACATAAATTTGTAAATTTTCCATATAACTCACCTACTAGATTTTACTGGGATTTTACTGGAAAAGTAAACGAACGGACATATTGCTGAGCAATAATCTTTTAACACAAGCTGTCAAAATCAATTATCAGTAACAAAAAAGAAAAATTTTAAACTTAAAACGTATAAAATTTAAATATAAAATTTACAAATTAATAATAAAAAAATAATTAAAAATAAATTGGCTGCCAAAGAAAATGTAAGTTTCGACTTACATACAAATTTATGTTTTGTGTTTAGACATACGTTTACTCCACTCGGAAAAAAATTATTAAACATAGAACATTTCTGTGACGTCATTCTGCCGACGTTATTGCTTATGTTAACAAATACAAATTGCGCGTATAGACGTAGGGTAAGAAATTTTAAATTTTACTGTTTATAACTTGTCGGTATGTATATTTTTTAAAATAATTGTTTGGTAAAAAAAAAACTTTGGACTGTCAGTCACATACTTTTTCCCCATTGAATGTACATACGTTACGAAAGGCGAATTTGTTTATACCTATTCGCCACAATATTTTTCAATGATTCACAAAATATATCAAAAAGAACCATTTTGAAACAGTTATTTATAATCCCAGTAAAAACTTCGCCTACAAAATAATGTGTTAAGTAATCAGAAAAACATAAGAGCTCTACTTACAATTTTACTGAAAGAACCAATGAATTGTATATGGGAAGTCCCAAAATTAACGCATTCAAAAGTAAGTCATTATTTTTTTTACATTAATACATCCAGAAGAAAGTAGTTATAGAAGTTGTTATAGGTGTAGTTATAGAAGAAAGCTACTTAATAATGAGTTAAAGAAGCTATTCATTTTGAAAAAGTAAGCGAAGTTTTTACTGGGATAAGAATTTTTAATTTGAAATAAAATTTACAAACAAGAGAATTAAGTTTTTATAATATTTTAGATACCTTCATATGTATATGGTAATTGGAAAATATTTACATAAAATGCATTTCGCATATCGCCAATCGTTTTCAATTTCGCCATATCGCCAAACGAAAATTTACATCGAAATAAGGAAATCGCCACATTTGACAGTCCTGCCAATAACAGCTAAAAAGCGGAAAACAATTTCCTATTTTTGTTTTTTATAACTGGCATATTAAAAAATATTCCATTATTAACTTTCAATATACTGAATTTTGTATGGAAATTTTACGGGTTTTTTTCACGAAAAAACTCTCAAATATATAAAAACTTTTAATTAAGTTTCTCGTTATTTTTTAACATGTAAATGAATTACATTTCATGTTTGGGTTTTTGATTTATAATTATAATTTTACAAATAACCTTTGAATTGCAATTCAACTTAAAATACATTTTAATGATTTTCGCAATTTATAAAAGCCATTTTAAATTCGGTTATATTTTTTTTTCATTTGGTATCTTTTTCAAAAATGTTGGTTGTAAAAATTGAATTGGTTGTGGCAGCACTGCTTCCGCATATTAGTGAGTCCTTACAGACTATATCATCGATATTGAAGAATAGCGGATAATCATATCAGCAGAGTTCAGTTTTATATCAAGTGATAACAGACAATGTCCATTACTTTCAACTTTCTTTTATACAGTGAATCGTTCATAAAAATGCCTGCAAAACTGTATTTAGAAGTGTCGTTGTCGCGTACTTTCATCGACAGTTTGTCAGGAGGAATCATAGATGAAAATATCAATTTGGCAAAGTCGCTCGAAAAACGCCACTGGGTAGTTTACAAAATAGCATGTGTCAGCACTAAGATAACTGTTGTCAAATTCATTTGGTTTGTATAGGCAGTTTAAACCAGTGTTCGTAAATAAACACTAAATATCCGTCTTTAGTGTTCGGCTCGGTAGTTTTGTGGAAAACACAAACGTTTCCCTGTTAGTTATCTTTCGAACACAAAAATAATACTGTTTTATCAAACTCAACAAAAGATGAGAACATTTAATTCCGTTCAGATTTTTTTTAAATCCACAAACTTCATTGTGTTCGGTTCGGCTCATTAATGTTCGTCCTTTTTGGCTGATAAAAAAAACAAACATTTTTTACAAAATCAAGATACACATACGAAAAAAAAGCCAGCAAAAAAATTTGACTCAAACAAAACCTATACACAAAACACACACAAGCTGTTCGTGGTGCGGTCATTGCTAAAATTTTTTTGTTTGTTAATTTCTTTATCAATGTAAAAATAGAAACATTATAGAACATTTAAATATAATGTTTGTCTACAGTATCACTACAATTGTTCTGTTTTTTAACGAAGATCAGAACAATATATAATGTTCGGCTCTTTCTTGAAAATGGTTACGAGGGGTTTAAGGGTTGTGTTCGTCTACACAATCACTAAAAAAATAGATATCGTTCTTGGGTGTGTGAGCCGAACGCTAAATAATGTATTGTTTATTTTCGAACACTTGTTTTAACGCTTTTAGTTTTGTTGGTATAAACACATTTTAAGCCAAACAGATAGTTTAACTTGCTCTGATTTATTGGCTCTAAGAATTCACTTTAGAATTTTCTATACACCCTAAACACGATTTTGAGGAACTCGTGAACAAAAAGGTTTTTACCCATCTTTTTTTTTCCCAAAAAAATTTGGGGTTAAGTTTCGATGATAAAGAACTATTTTGGCCTCAATTAAATAAAATATTTACTGAAAACTGCGTCACATTGTATACAAAGCGCCGAAAAATGGACTTACAAATAATTAAATAGTTTGCCAAACCCGAACGAGTGATTTTGTACAATAAAGAAACCATTTAAAGTGCTAACGTTAGCAACTTTGCAATTAATCTAAAAATTTTGAAAATGGCATCTTATTAATTCCAAAATTTTTTTAAATCGATATGTCATGTCTAGACTTTTTCTAACACGTAACAGGATTTTTTTTATTTTATTTCAATTCAGCCGATTTTTTTCTTTTTTCTTTCCGTCTGAATTTTACTGCAGCTGTTGATTTTATTACCTTCAATACTTTTCTTTATTTTTTATTTTTATATAATTAAAATACAAAAATAAAAAAAAACGTTTTTTTTTGTTTAAAAAATAAATTTTTGCAATTATCTACTTAAAATGCAATTTTGAAGTCAAGTTAAAAAATTTTTTTTAAACAATGTTTGTTTTTTTAATTTATTTGTTTTTGTCTTCTTTTGCTATTGTTGTTGTTGTTTTACTGTTTTCAAACAAAGAAAAAAATAAAAAATCCTATTTTAAAATAAAATTAATTTTATAATGTGTACTTATTAGAGCAATTAATTTATGAAAAAAAAGTTATAAGTTAAAACTGATTACCTATTACCCTATATTAATAAAATTACTAGTAAATATCTTTATGGAAGGTTAACAGACAGAATATACATACATATGTACATACAGACAGGCCTGTTCTGAAAATCACTTTAACTCAAATCAGGTGATTTCGAATCACATGTGCCTACTAAAATCACACGTGAGATATTTAAGTGTCCCGTTTTTGTGTGTTTTGGTGTGATCTTCAACTGCCGAAAGCACGCAAAAAAAAACTCAAAAGCGGTATGACTTTCAGCACACCACAAAATCACATGTGTGTTTTCAAATCACGTGATTTTCAGAACAGGCCCGATAGTTATAGCTTTTTTTAACTCTAGTTCACATAAAAAACCATTTCCCGTCATCAGTAATGGTGAGCGCCCTAATTACTAGATTAAAGTACTATTCTTATGTCAAATTAATTTTTATTAATGTTTTTACAACCTTGCCTTACTATCCCCGTAATTTCACCAAGTTCAGTTAAAACTAACTAACTTCCAAAAAAACCAATTTAAATTAAAAATCTATATATAAATCGGCAAAGGTAAAACAGTTAAGAACACTTTCCTCTTCTGATTGTCAACCGATTTGAACAAAATATGCACCATTTGAAAGTTATTTACTTACAAAAGTGCACAATATATATTTTATTAAAGTCTGTTCGATAATTTCACTAACACATATGCAGAACACATAAATAACAAAAGTAGGGTTGCCGATTATTCGAAATTTTTCAAAAATCGGTTTTCGAATATTAAGACAATTAACAATTAAGAACGCTTTCTTCCTTTGTTTGTCAACCGAACCTTTATGGGGAGGAAAAAAGTTCAAATAGGGAAATACGGGAAATAAAATTTCTTTCTTTTACTTTTCCGTGCTTTATGTGATATTTTTTAAATTTTCTATAATATTGAACTTAGAAACATATGGGGGATTCACAAGGTGTGCTATCAAGTCATATCGTCATAAAGTCCTAAATATTATTTTACAATTGTTTAAAAAAAATATTGTTGTGCTTGAAACAAAATAAAAATTTTGATGCTGTGTTCATTGATTTGTCATAACTGTACAGTAGAAATCAAAATTATAAGCGGTTTCCCACAGCAGTCATATACATATATGTATTTCATGTTTGAACTTTTTGTTTTTCATCTGGTACTTTTTGAATTTGTTAATATTCGACCTACAAAGATAAAAACAAACATGCATGTTCCTGAGAGAAAAAGAATGTATGTATACATAATTGGTTTTTTTTTTGATTAATTTTCGTTAATATTAGACAAAGAAACATTAATTAAAAATTAAACATGCCATGTCCTGTATGGATGACAATCTATTAAGGAGACTTTTTGATACTTTTTTGTTTTTTCAATTGATATTTTTTTTATTGAACTTACAACATTAAGTTAACTCACGTAGAATATAAAATGTGAACCGGAGGTTGGCCCATCGTCTAATCGATCCACTAAGACGGAAAAAATAAATGCTCGAAACATGTAAACTCATATATGTACATACATACAATTAGATAAATTTAATTTTCTTCATATTTACAAAAAAATTTATGGTCGAATTTTGACCATTAGGCGAACACTAGTTAAATTAAATTTATATTTAAGTTAAAACAAACTTAACTTTTTTATGCCCTTTATTTCAGGTGAAAGGGTATATGCTAGTGTCCGAGCAAACGTTCGGGTTCCGTTACGGAGTTTAGCAAAAAAATTAAGTTCGGTGTTCGGTATATAAAAATAACACGAAAGCACCACATGTAGAAGTCCAAGAAGAACAGGACGAAAATGCTGTTAATAAAGAAATCCAAATGTACTTGACTGAAGCTTTAAAACCTCGAAATACAGATATATTCCAGTCCATTTATTAATATTAAGACTGTGTCCAGAAAGAACGTTTTAGCACCACCAAATAGCGTTGCTAGTGAGAAGCTATTTCGTCTTGCTGGACAACTTAAATATCGCACTTGATCAACAAGAGCGTATAACCTCACAATTGTTATGTTTTCACTTTTTGGAAAAAAACGCGTTATACATATTTATATCTACTCGCTGTAAAAATATCCTGATATTTGGTCTCCTTTTTGGTAATCAAACGGTTGGTTTTAAAATTATTTTTCTTTTACGTTTAATATTAAATTTAAAATTGTTTTGCTTCTATTCCCTCTTCTTGATCAAGTGCGATATGTATTCTGTACTATCCCTGCAAATAATAGGACTAGTCCAAACACGCGTATAAAATGTAGCCCACAAGGGACTGGGACTAGTTCAAAAGTAACCCAAACGTATGGGAAAAACATGGTCTATTTAACATTACGATGTTCTAGGGCAGGACCATATAACCCAGCTTAGGATTACAAAGGATTAGTCTTAAAACTACTCCATTGTATACTTAAGAGAATAAGTTTAGAAGTCGTTTAAAAACGAAAACATGTCGTTAAAAAACGAAGACATGTCGACTCAGTACAAGCACTTTTTAACAATGACGTGGTCCATGCTTGCAGTACATTGGACCAGTCCAGGGAGTAGTCCATTAGATCAAAATAGATCAGGTATTCCAATATTATTTGCTGGGATACTATATTAAAAACTTTTCATTTTGCATATGAATTACTGAAATTTGTTTTTGATTTAAATAAATAAATAACCGCAGTTCGGGGTCGGTCGAAAAAAGTGCGTTAGGTCGGACCCTACTATATACACAGAAAAAGTTAAAAATTGTCTCTAATCACCAAGGCCCGCATTTTTATGCAAATGCATATTTGTTCTCGTCAGTCGGAGATTGCCATATAGAAAATATCTTTGCAAATCAAGAAATTTGCAGTAAAATGGCATCGATTTGTTAGTGCATATTTATGCATATTTTGCTTTAATACATATTTTTGCATATATTGCTGATATTGCATATTTTTGTTGCATATTTTGGAAAAACTTGCTTTAAATGCTTTATTTGGTCATGCACCCTTCCGCAGAAGAGATAAAAGACAACTTCGATGAAATTTATTTATTGATTTCTAATTGGAAAAATATTTTGTAAAGCACCTTCTCGTGTTGCCGCATATAAAACGAATTATCGGGATTAATGTCTTCCTCTAGAGCCTATAACAACCAGATTTGGGACGTGGTTGAGAAAAATTATGTAATATGCTGAAAACTTTTGCAAATTCAAAGATGTTGCAAAAGGATTCAACAGTGGCGAATTTAAATTAATTGATATTGCCATGCATAAGATGTATTTTTTGGACGGTAACTTAAGTTAACAAATTCGTAGCAAGCTTGATAAAGATTAAACAAAAATTAAGGATTTAAATTTATTGTTTAAAATCCTTAACTGCTTGCATATTTAATTTAAATTGTTTTCGAAAACAGCATAATGAAAACTAATATATTACAGAGAAACTATCAGCATTTAATCATGCACCTATCACTTCCGTTTTATTTTGTTTTGAAAAACAGGCAGTAAACTTTTATTTTGAAAAAATTTAGGATCAAATATATCTCTAAAGGCATTTTAAAAAACAAAATCAATAAACATTTGATTCGTATGTAATTGCAATCAGTTTCGCACTTTGCTTAAGCAAATTACAGTTTCAAAAAATTGAACAAATTTTTTTATTAAGTCCAATATGGTTTGACACTTATGATTAACATGTATCGCACAGTTGCTCAAGCCAGCTTATGCATATTATAGTTGGGCCTTTACAAGTGACCTTATTTACACGATTGTCTTACCGTTTATTTATATATTTGTGTTATACTTTATTTTAACTTCTACTTTAACGTTCTTCATGCTATTTTTGTATTTTCTTGTTATTTTTATGTTTTTTACATTTTTTATGCGACCAAAACGCGATTTTAACTGCATAAAAGTCCCGGCCTTGCTAATCACCAAATTCATAGAATCAAACAAACAATTTGTTGGTTTTGCAGCTATTACCAAAATGGTTACATTCATACAATTTAGATTACAAAAAATTATAAAAATTTAAAATTTATTAAATAAATAAATAAAAAATTGTGAATAAATTTTTAGCAATAAATTATATTTTTAATTTTAATTAAAAAAATGATCAATTGATTTAATTAAATTTAGCTCAGCTTTTGACAATTCCTAAAAACAATTCTACAATTTTATTTTATTTGAAACGAATAAATCAATTACGATTTTTTGTTATTTATATAAAATAGCGGTTTTCACCTTTGATAGTAATGCCCCTTGTAGTCCTTGTAAATTTTATTAATTTAGTAAAAGTACTAAGATTTACAACACTGCAACAACAAAATGTATTAGACTGTTGTTGAAAAATCCAACAAAAAGCTTTAGTAAACACGTTTGTAAAATTACCCAGAATAAAACCGTTGAAGAAACTATATCTGTCTCTTTTCCTCACTCAGCAACTTCATTAATTTACAATAAAAACGAAAAAGACACTCATGCTTTGTAGTATAAAATCGTATTAAGAAAAGCAGAGTTGTACACTTAATACAAAGGGTGAAAACCGCTAATATTTATTTCAAAACAACTAAAATGTTAATAAAATTAAAATAATATTTTTAATTTTCTTTCAACAAAAAAAAAAAAAAAATGATTGATTTAATTATCTATCACATTAATTAAATTGAAATACTTTATAAACTATTTTTTTTAATTGATGAAAAACTACTGATAATTTTTTCTGTGTATTTTTTTTATAAAAACCGAGTTATGGACAAATAACTACACTTTTCTTCCCAAAACAATGGTTTTGGCACAATAACGCCCATATTATATGAACTAGGAATTCCAAATTTCGCTCAGATATACTAAACATTAAAAACTAACTGAATAGGCCTATTCCTTCACCTGCCCCCTATACACGTGTTCTCCCACATTTAAGGTACGATTTTTAATACTATGGTAAAGCCGAATGTATCACTTTTAATTGTTTTTTTCTTAATCACAATTTCGATTTTAAAATTTACAATTAATTTTTAAAACAATGCTTAAAAGATTTGTCATATTTTTGCAGTTACATATTTATTAAACAGCTGTTCGTGGGTGTTACAGAGGCCAGCAAAAACTCACAATACCAGGATACGAAACTGTATGGCACTGCAAAAAAATAAAAAATAAAAGTGATTGTACTCGTACCAAGTAACCATTACACAGAAAATTAAACCGGTATTGCAAATATTTAGTGGCGTCTGCTTTGTTGGCTGTTAATCGAAAACAAAAGTTGTAGTTATGTATTTATATTATAATTTAAATTATAGTGATTCAACTTAGACGGAAATCAAATCGAAAACTTTGTATATGAATCATTTGCAGTTAAACAGAATATGAGTAATCAAATTATGTAAAAGTATTACATACAACAAATATGTACTCTCGAATCATTAGAAAGTCATAATTTAGTTACGTCTGTGCAGCATAAAAAGTTTTATTATTTTAGGACTTTTTTTGTTGTTGTAAACACAAAACAATATTTTTAAATATTTAATAGCATACCGCTTGAATCCCTCAAAAATTTAATTCTTTTTCCTTTATCAGAAAACAAAGAAGCATCAATGTTTATTTAAATAGTTACTGCATAACTGAACGCAATTGAAAACCTGACATTCGTTGTTATTTATGAACTACCCTACAAGACGACTACCGGTCATTTTACTAGTTATATGACCGGAAGTGTTGACCAATATAGTGTTAAAGTAATAGTAATTTTTTTAGTTTTGGTTATGCATTTCTTGTAGGGTAAACTGTACCTTCCTTAATCTCTATAACCCAGTGAAAAATTTCGCCATCAAAATAATGTGTTAAGCAATCAAAAAAAAAGCAAAAATACTACTTACAATTCTTCTGAAAGAACCAATGAATTTTACAAATGAACGCATTCACATTTAACAAACTGTTACTCCAAAAGTTAGTGATTATTTTTATACCTACATATGTACTACATTCGAAAAGAAAATACATGTATAAAAAGTAAAAAAAAATAAGTGATTACACATTACCTTCCAAATATTCAAAATGTCACTTGTTAGAATTTAACTCTAAATCAGCTTATAAAAAAGCAAAATAGATACGAATGTAAAAACAAGAAAATCATTAAAAAATAATTTCTAGACCCAACTTTTAGTATACCGATCAACTCGGCATCACTTTCTAAAATTTATAACTTTTCAATTTACATATTTATTTTTTTTTTAATTTGCCATTGATTTTTTGGGCATAAAAACGAATTTTTTTAATGTGGGGTTTCTCAGTAAAGTTTTATCAATTTTAAACTTTTTATTTATTGAAAAACACAACTGCCAAAGTTTTATATTATCAATCGTACATGTGTATAAATCAATATACAGTAGAATGCCGATAATTCGTAATCGCAAGGGACCGGCCATTTCTTACGAATTATAGGGGGTTTCGATTTAGCGGGGGTTCGATTTAACGAGGTTAAAATAAAATAAATACGAATTAACGGGGTTTTTCAATTTATTTACTAAAACGGTTAAAAAAAACACAAAAAACAATTGTTAAAAATAAAATATATAAAAATTATTCATGTAACAAACTTATCTTAAGAAAATAAGCACACACACAAGCAAAAACCCACGCAAATAAAATAGCGATGAACAAAAATTCATTCTTTCCATATTTCTGTTGTAAACAACACGATTTTTAAGAGGTAAAGAAGATTTTATTTGAAAAAAAAAAATTTCGAATTAGCGACGGGACCAAAATTAATGGGAACTTTCCAAATTAACGAAATTTTTTCAAGGGACCGACAGTTTATTACGAATTATTGGGAATTAAGCTTTATCGGGGTACGAATTATCTGGACTTTACCGTATTTGATTCAAATGTTATCTAAAATTTTTGAAAGAAATTTGGTAGAAAAGCAAAATTTGTATAACAATCATTCGAATATACCTTAAAATATGCATTAAAAAAATAAAAAATATGCACTTAAAACTTGAAAATTTTTAATAAAAAAGCGTTTTTTTTTTAATTTAACTAAATCCCTCAAATTCAGTTAACTCAATTCGGTGTAACTCATGTGCCAAGCAAGTAACATGTAACTGTTTTGGATAAAATATTTGGAAATATTGGCAGCCTTAGCCATGTAAGGTGCAGCATTGGTTAAAAATAGAAGGATCTTTTGTCGAAATCTTGAAAAACTTGTATTTTAAGCAGAGCTCCAAAAAAAATTTATTTATTGATTTGAAACATTTTTTTTGAAGATTTTTTTTTTGGTTTAAATGGAAATTTTTTGAAGAAATTTTTTTATAATAATTAAAGAAATATATCAGACAAAAATGTTAAAATATGCATTTAAAACCAAAATATGAATTTTAACCTAAATATGCAAAAACAAATCGATGCCATTTTATCGCAAATTTAATGACTCGGATAGATAATTGGTCCACATCGATCTTAGACTATTGACAAAAAAAAAATGCATTTGCATGGAAATCGCATCCATACTTATCAGCAAGGAAATCTTAAATATGCAATTTCATGTTTTTCTTGTGCAAAAAATTACGGCAGTATATATATAACTGTTTTAAAGTTTATGAATTTTGGCATCGATATGTATGTTAGTGCATATTTCTGCATTTTTTAAACTTTTCAACATTTTTCTTTTGGTTTATGTAGTCAAAAGTGCAAATTTAAATAATTTCAAGGTTTAAGGGTATATTACGCCTAATAATAGGTTACAATCCCGAAAATGTGTCCCTATACACAGAAACTGTTTTACTAAATTAAAGTTTTTTCACTTACTTTCAGTACGAGCTGTACTTAAAGTTTTTTCGTTGGTCGCGCAACTCTATTCTATATGCGTTTTTACGCATGTGTTTGTAAAAGTTTGTTGTTGAAAGAACAACAACAACAACACTAAAAGGTAAAAATGGCTTGCTTGTTTTGCGTAGAAACAAAACTACACGAAAAAAGGCATACATTATTTTCATGATTAAAAAGTAGAATAAGAATCAAAAATTCCCGAATTCTATTTGTTAAAATAATTTAGTAAAATACATCAAATTTTTAAATTATAATGATTACGAAAACCATATTGGGCATGCTGCTGGCAGCGTTATCAACTTTGAAGTTTGAAAACGCACCAAAATACAGAAAAAACGCGGCAATTCAAGATAACCCCACCAACAACAAAATAAATTTAAATTTTACAAATGTGTTTGAATTTATGTGAACTACACAATTTTCCATTGAAATAGATAAAATTCCACATGAAATTGAGAATTTTAACCTGAAATTGGGAAAATTTCATATGAAATCGGGATATTTTAATTTGAAATTGAGAAAATTTCAAATAAAATTGAGAAATTTAAAATTGATTAAATACAATTACAAATGTATATAATTTTTATTATATATATTCATTTGGACTTTTCTCATTTTCAATGAAAAATGGTGTAGATAATAATTTCATAAATTCTATAAAAATATTTTAAAAAGAGATTAACGATTAATATGTTTGTAGTTTGGATTCAATATTAATAATACAGCAACCAGCTATGCCAACTTAGTGCTTTTGACACTATTTATGGTGCTTTTTGATGTCTCAAAACGCCAAAATTTTTAGTGCCAAGCCTAGAAAAAGCACTAACTTGGTGCGTTTTCAATTTATCGTTAGTGCATTTAGTGCTTTTTACGATTTTAATTTTTTTTCTACCATTTTTTAAAACTACAAAGGTATTCATTTCAGTTTTTTTATATGTTGGAAAAATGGAAAAGTGGAAAAATGTAATTTTTGTTACAACAACCACAAGAAAAAAAATCCCACCAAAAGTTACATTTTTGTCAAACTATAACCAAGTGTAAAAAAGTCAGGATAAAAAGTTGTAATTTTCCAATATAAACGTCAAACGAAATGATGCTGGCATTCATAAAAAATTGCGAATTTTTAATACAAAGTACGAAAAATTTCATCTCTTTTTATAAACTCTTGAATTGTACAACTCTGATTTTAAAAATTATTTTTATAGTTACAACCAAGGCCCATTGAAAAGGTCTGCGCAAGAAGCCTGATGATCATTGTTTATGTTCTTTTTAGTTGTCAAAAGTTGTTTACATGTGCATGTATACGTTTATGGTATGCCACACATACACGTTTTTTCCTTTTGCTTTGTATATGAGGTAGTAAATTTTTGATAACTAAAAAGAATCGTTTTTTGTTTTTGTACAAGTAAGCAGACCTGATAGATGGGCCTTGGTTACAACATTTTAAACATAACTTCTTCCTCATTTAACTTTCAAAAAGAAAAAAAACACATATTAAGAATGAGTTTAATACAAAAAGTTATTAAAAAAGAATTAAAAAAAAAGAAATGAAATGAAAATATCAATTACTTCCACGAATTATTTGGCAGATTTTTTTGACAGTTTGTACTTTTTACAAAAAAAAATTAAAAAAACCCGTTCACGTCAATAAGAGTGTAATTTTTCTTTTTTCTATTTTTCCAACCAAAAAAACTTTGAAATTTACCCTTTACGATTATAGGTATAGAGAATCATTTAGATGAACTTTGCTATTTGGATTTCAATTTTGAGAAAGCCTGTAAAGATTTTAAGATTTCAAATGATAAAAAAAGGAATACAAGAAAGTTGCATTCGTTTTGCCAAAACCTTTATTTTCGAGGTTAGAGCTAAGCTTCCTAGCAATTTGGAAATTTTACAAAACGTTTCACTTTTTAGCGATGACAACATATTAAGTAATCGTAATAAAAACGATGTATTTGTTCGCGATAAACATTTTTTAAAGATAGAAATGGCTTTAAAAATATTAGGAATTGTGAATGGAAAAATAAACAAATATTTTGAGTCATGTAGAAAAAGTTGAAAAACATGCAGTAGGAATCCGTACAAAAGAACGCAAAGACTTTAAAAACAAAAAAAGAGCAGTAAGTTGGTATTAGCAAAGTGTTAAATAAATTAAAAACAGCTGACAGAAAATGGGTTTATAACGAGCCATATAACCTGCCATTTTTCATGCGCTTTAGATTTCAAACGCACTTCTACCTCTAGTGCTATTGAAGAAAGGTTTGACTAAGTATCAGAATGCAGACATGCATGTTTTTTCTATTTTACACCTTATTAGCGATTTTTATTAATTTTAATTGGATAATATCATACGCCAATTGTTTTATTAAACACTGCACGATTTTAATTTAGATTTACCGACAATGGTCGGTTATTGCAAATTTTCGGTAATTGCAACAGGCAAGATTTTTCGAGTTACAAAAATCGAGCTCGCACTGTATTACTTTAAAACAGTTGTATGGCCAATTCAAACATAGCTGATGGATCATCATGATTTGATTGATATTATTTTTATTGAAGATAATAGTAAGACAATTAAAATGTTTAATACAAATGTAAATATTTTTATTATTTAATCTTAAAAAAATGGTCCAAATAAACGCCATCGCCTTTTTTTTAAATTTTGAAGGTATATAATATTCGGCATAGCCGAATGCAACTTGTTTTGTGTTGAATTAAATTGTTAAAATGGCTTAGTGTTTTTTTACGCTTTTTTTTGCTCAAATAAATGCTGTACAACACTAAAAAATTATTTCGATCCGTTCAGTATGGACAGGAAGAAATAAAAATAAATTTCCTTTGAATCGAAAAAGTATTCGATTACGACATCCATATTTTGCCCCAGATCTATTTCATTTATTTTCAACTACCCATTTAACTTTTGTCAATTTTCTATTTTTCGGTACTTTACTTTCAAAATGATTCAAATGAATCGCTTATACCTACCATCTTGTAACTAAGAAAGTCTTAAAATGTGTGTGCGTGCCGACATAAATAGGTTTCATATTTAAAATTTTAATTGAAATCCGTGTTAACAATTTTTAAAGATTAACAGCCTGGCCACATTGAGCACAAAACTTTGTTTTTTATTACTGTTTTCAATATAAATATAAAAAAGAAATGTTCTTGTCGACTTCGTGGGCCAGGCAGTAAATTAAAAATGTCATTTATTTTATTTAAATTTCGATCTTAATTTACGTTTTTAAAAACATTTTTCAGTCTAAAAATTGACTGAAACTTCGCAAATTTTATTATGTACATACATACATACATATGTATATCGTTCTGTAGTTTCTTATTAACTAACTCTGTTTTTATTTCGGAAATTTTTTATTTTTCTTTATTGTTTTAACAACTTTATTACCCTTTATTATTTATCAAACACACGAAATACAGACATGACAAAAACAAAAAACTGTCAAGATTAATAATGGAGGTGACACATTTTAACAGCAGTCACTAAATAATGATTACAAAACAAAAACCTTATCTTGAAGTGCATTAAAATCCCGATAATCTAAATGTTGTTGCTACGTATGTACGTCTGGTACTCTACTACTCATTAAGTACTCACTCTTTTTTAGAATTTAGTGCATGTTTATTTACACTAATGATTAGAAATATTTGATTACGAATAAATGAAGTACCAGAGTACTTAAAGAAAATGTTAAGCAAATTGAAATCTGTGCTTTGTGGTTGAATGAAAAGTTGTGCCAATTATGAAATGATAATCTGCATCCATCAATTAATTAGGAATCGCGGTGTATGTATATCGGTTTTTTTATAAAAGGCAAAGAAAGTAAAAAGTGGAAAGTTGAAATACAACTGTCCTTTTACTGCCTCTAAGTCACCGAACATGAAATGAGGTATAAACGATTTAATTTTAGGGTATTGAAAACAACATTTTGTTGTGGTAATACTTAAATAACACTGGTCGGCAAAAAACCAAAAACAAATCGTGAGCAAGAACTTTGTCATCTGATTTTAATTGACTTTAGCAGAATTGTGCAGAATTCAAATCTGTTTACAGATTGATTCTATTGCGTCTAGTTTTAATGCACTAGACTAATATTTCGCCCGAAATAAGGCGTTTATGCCAATATACATCATCATAACTTGAGAACTTATACGTCACAATTGTTAGGAAATTAATAAACAAATTTTAAACATATGGAAGGTATCATATGGTTAGTCACTGTTTGAGAGTGTAGCCAATTGGGGAATCTTCGACATTCATGGACCTGTCAAAACAAAATTTTGTTAGATTCCAATAAGAGTTCTTTGTCTTGAAAATAGTCTAGACATATATAATTTTTTAAGGGACATATGGTTAATTCTCAACCTACCAGTACATTTCGTTCTTGTAATAATTAAAACGTATTTAACAAATTTCATTTAAAGCGTATATAACAAATTTTATTAACTCCGAAATTGCGTACTTGTACATCACAACTTTGCGCACAGCCAGCCAACCAGACAAACGATCGGAGATCATAGTTAGATCGATGCAGAAAGTAATTATGAGTTGACTGGTAAACCAAAACTAAGTCCAGAACCAATATTTTTATGGGTTACACATATCAGCTCAAACTCTTCTGCATCATTTATACATATGTACATACATACATTCTTACACGCAACAAGTCCTAACTTACCAAAGAAATCAAATGAGATTCAAATCCTATAACGATTTTTCATATTTTTTAATGGAAAATATTGAAATAGAAGAACAAAATCAAGGCGAATTTACACCAGGTGACGTTATCTTGCTACGTAAGCAACAGCTGATTACTAACCTTGTGTCAAAATGATGTACCGTTCATGTGGTTCTGGGGAATATTTACTAAATTTTATAAGTTTCGCTTAAAATAATGAAATTAAAATTTTTTTTAAATTATTACATTTCAAAATAAACAATAGCTGCTTTCGTTTACCTCAAAATTTGTACTGGATTTTACTGAAATGCGTTCGCGTACACATAAATATGTAAAATTTTCATATTACTCACCTACTGGATTTTACTGGGCTTTTACTGAAAAAGTAAACGAACGCACATAATTTAAGATTAAAAATAAAATGAAATATTTGTTTAAATTGTTTACTACAATGTTGTTTTATTTGTGACGCAACGTTAAAATACTTTAGTGTTGTAAACGTTTTCAAAATAAGACCACCTTGTAATAATTCGCCTTGAACAAAATAATTTTCAAAGAATTGACAACTAATAAGACATTAATATAAAAATTTTGAGACATTCTCAAAAAGTGGAGTTAGCAGGCCTGCAAGGTACTTTTTTCCTTGTCCCAAAAAAATTAAAACAAATCCCCAAATTAAAAACAAAACCTTACAAAGTTAATATTTTGTTTTGTTTTTTTTCTGACCAAATTTTAATTTTTTTTTGTAAATAGTGAGAAGAATTTTAATAAGAAATCCCCAAATGAAAAATTTTAGAAAAAAAATTATTTTATAGTTTGTAGCGACTGGTTTCGGCATGCTTTTTTAAATCCTTTTTATGCGATTCCAGCAAATAATTACAAGCAGAACAATATGCTGTTTTTGAAGAAGAATGAGCCATTTATAAAAATTTGTAGCTTGTTCAATCGGTTTTAGCCATCCTTAAAATCAATATACCTACGAAACAAAGAAAATTAAGCGTAAATAATAAAAGAAGGGAACATACAGGGTAGCTGACGAATTTTGCTACATTAAGAAACTCAAATAACTTTTTGTAAAGTTTATGTAATTTATTTTTTATTAATTCATTTGAAAGATAATACAATCTTATTAAAGTTATTCATTAATTTTTGAAAATAATTGAATTCAAACGGCCTCCACCCTCGGTGACACATCTGCGACATCTTACCAAAAAGTTATTCATTAGTGCCTGGAGTGTTGCAGCGGGTATTTCCTCAATTGTCGTTCGAATGGATTGCTTTACATCATCCAAATTTGTTGGGGTTCTTTTGTAAACTTCCAGTTAGAAATAACCCCACAAAAAAAAATCAGGTGCAGTAAGGTCAGGAGACCTAGGAGGCCAACGGAATGTGGAGTTTCTCGAAATCAGCTTATTAGGGAATTTTCGCCGCAATTCTGTCATAACAGGCGTGGCTATGTGACAAGTTGCCCCATCTTGTTTAAACCACACAGAGTTGAAAAACTCTTTCAACGTTTTTAAGTAACGGTCTCCATTGACCGTAACAGTAAGGCCGTTTTCTTCGTAAAAGTAAGGCCCGACAATGAACCTTGATCAAATGTGCCTCGTCAGAAAAAATGCAGTTCAAGATGTTTTCATCCTCTGCCGCCATTTGAATGATCTTCTCGCAAAATTCCAAGCGAATCGGGAAGTCTGTTGTGTTTAGTTGTTTATTGAATCTTATATGGAAATAAGTTTAAATCTTGATGCAAAATTGTCTGCAGTGACTATCTGCTGACACCCATTTGAGCAGATAAGCTTCTTGTTGAAACTGTAGGATTGGATTGTATGGCAGAACTACAGCAGCGATAGTTTCCTGCGTCCGAACTGAGGGATCTCGAAGATAAGGCATTCTTGCCACGCTCGGCTAAATTATTCACGAATCTCATTATAGTCCATCTGCCAGGAGGAGTGCCGCCAAATGTGCGCCTATATTCTCTTTGGACGGAAACTACGGACTCTAAAGTGTGAAAGCGGCGCACTATCCAAATTCTTGTTTCATTGTCCCAATTCTCCATTTTCGTTTAATCTAAAGATCAATCTATTAAGTAAAATAAAAATGGAACAGGTAAGTTACACAGAAAAAAGTTATTACGGTTTTTTTTGGTAGCAGCTTTAATCAGCCACCCTGTATATTAAAAATTTGTAAAATCCCCGATTTTTTTTAATTCCCAAATGACTTTCTTTGTATTTTTTTTGCTCGTATGAAATCCCCAACTTTGGGGATAAATACTGAAGTCTGTCAGCCCTGGTAGTTAGGAACATTAGCTTCTGACACATTCAATTGTTAGTAGCGCTTGGAATAACAGGTTTGATTCGGCTGATTTTTTTTAAATTAGTCCATGTGTACAAAATCTTCTATTAAGACGCAAGTATTTGTTGCAATAAAAGCTTTTTTATGTTGATTTTGAACTTCTTTCAAATTGTATGTTTTTTGCTTGTTTACTAAATTGAATCATAAGTTTTTGTTTTCAACTAGATTTTACAGGCAAAAATTAGTTCAGTTAAAATTTGCAGGCTCTTTGCTGACAACTGTCACTTTACTCTCTCAGTAGATGCTCTCTTTTGGAAATTAAGGTGTGTACGCAAACCCATTTCAGAAAAATCCAGAAAAAATTTGTAAAATTTTTTGCAAATTTTGTCGTAAACGAACGCAGCTATGGTAGCAAAAGCTGTCATAATTCCAATTAACATCAGATCGTTAATATGGCGATACATAAAAAGACTGGAACTACCTTCTGTAATTGTATCATGTTGTAAGGCATCATCATATTCAAACCTTACTTTCTTTGTTTTAATTAAATTTCGCTTCGATTGTAAAACAATCAAAATGGCCATCAAAACATTCGTTTATATTCTTTAATTTTATTATTTTTAAACTGCACGCACAAACAATTATTTTTTAGTTCTAAACATTAAATCAAATGCTTAGTATTCGTTTTTTGTTCTGATCGAACAATCTTAATTACTACGAAGTATCCATTAAAAACATAGTTAATTTTTTTTATTTTGAATGTCACGTCTTCCAATTCTACTTTGTTTTTTTAATTTTCCATTACATTGTTATCAGTTTGTATGTATTAAGAACATGCAAACTTCCGTTTATGTGTTCACTTCCGTTTTTTGCCTTTTCATTATGTTTGAATTGTGATTTGAAAATTCAACGGCCGGCGCTCAATTTTTGTTTTTGTTATGTTGTGGTGATAATAAATTAATTATGTGACGTACATAAAACAATTTTATTTATAAGTTCGCTTTTTTTTTACTTACAATACATTTGTTCTGTAATCACTTTGTACTTTATGTCACACATTTGTTTAAATGTTTTTATTTCATTCTCTTGAAAAGTTTAGTTTTTTTATTGTTATTTTTTATAATTTTAGTTAAGTATTTTAAAGCCTCTGTCATAACATTTCTGTAGATAAAATATATTTATTTTTAAACAGTAACTCAAATCACTTTTTCCGTATAAATTTTTAGTTTTTCTTTACAAGTATAGAAAAACTGAACAAATAACTTTTCTTTAAAGTAGTTTTAGCAAATAACGTCAATTGCTTTTTTAACGATAATAGTTTAAGTTTAATAAGATCAACGAATGCTATTTAAGTATGTTTTGCCATGCAGCACCATAGATGGGCAGTGTATTATGCATTATAATTACGGTGACCATTCGTCTTTTTTATAAGAGGACAGTCCTTTTTTTTTTTGATTCGATGTCCGTTAGATTATACATTTTTTCTTTAAACTCAACAACTATAAGTTTTATTTTCCCAAGACACCAAAATTTGAACATTAATACTGCAAAATACGCTGGTTAACATTAATGCCAGCGTTAGATCGAATTCTACAATTGTTTGTGCCATTGAAAGAATATTTTCTATCTCAACAAAAGTGCCCCATTTTATTTTTCAAAAATTATTTTGATGATCCATGTGTGGAATTGTAGTTACCTGAAGCTGCTCTTACTTTAAAGGACTTTGAATTAAAATAAATTGCACGCAAAGAGTATGTTGGCAGGTAGTATTCTAACTTGACGATTTAAATCAATGGGGTGCAGTATTTAAAAAAAATGTACAAGTGGAGAAAAGATGATACATCAGAGGATAAAATATAGATGGAAATATTGGAGGCACAAAATATAATGAAGCTTGTAGAGTTTAATTTGTGTCTTCCGGCCTTTAGTGCGTCAACAAAGAGATTACTTTCAATTGCTAATAATTTTTGGATTATCGGAAAAGTCAGAATTTAAACTTTGTTATAAAAAGTGTATTTAAAAAAAAAACATTCAACAGAAAAAAAAAAAAAAATATTTTTAATTATTAAATTTTTTTAAGGACTTTTACATAATTTTTTACATGAATTTCTAGGTATATTTTTTCATAGACAAAAAAATAAGTATTTCGAGTAGTTCTGCTTCCTAATATCATATTGCTTGAATTATCGTATTACCTATCCAATAACCTTGATACTATTTATCATTTTTACTACATTTCGAAATATCCTTTTTTCGATGGATAAATATGGTGACCGTAATTATTATGCACTTGTGTTGGCAACGATTATTACTCCTAAGCCCACATTTTACTTACACGATCAACTTTGATATAAGAACATATCGCTCATTTGCTGCAAGACCGGCATAAATCAAAAAATACAATTTTAGAGTTAGTGATGCAGAATTGTTCGGTATGTTTTTCTTTATCTCGAAATGGTTTTTTTTTACTTATGCCGGTCTTGCAGCAAATGAGCGATATATGCGGTCTGAATCGATCAAACGATATCAGTCCGTCTGACTTTCATGCAAAAAGTTTAAACATCATTTTGTTATATAATTTTGAAAATTCTTCGGTTTATTTACAACATAATACTATTGAGCATAATGAAATTCGAAAATTACTAGAAACAGTTACATATGGCCACTTGGCTGTCCCCAGATCAAACAACGAGAAACCAGATTGGTCATGATGTGATAGATGGAAGGCATTCATCCAGTGTGTTAGACGAAAGATCGATCCGAGGAGCAAACATTTTTTGCCTTATTGTATGGTAATCTATTGTATTAGTCAAACTTTTTTATTTATGTTACATTTGTGAATAGCGTTATATGTACAGTGCGATAAAAAGACTCGTTCTTGTTGCACTGTGTACCAAATAAATAAATAAAAAACATTGATTGGGTACCAGAAGCCTCCCTCTAGGAACTCCTTAACTCCCAACGAATCCATCAACGAATCTCTAATCGCCTCAATATTAATAATTTTAAAGGCTCCTTCTATATCCAGAAACGCGGCGAGAGTATATTCCTTATGCCTCAGACCGTGCTCAATACAACCCACAATTGTAGCGCACTCTCAACAGAAATAAACATTAATGGCGATTTCTTTTCTGAGAAATATGTTGCATAAATGTTACATGCTCTACACAAAAGAGATAGAGCATGTAACATTTATGCAACATATTTCTTAGAAAAGAAATCGCCATAAGTATAAATGAATTTACATGTTGGAATCATTTGTGTTTAGTTGATCGAGTTGGTTATATTCCACTTAAGTGCGAAAATGTTTAATTTAATTTTGTAAGTTGAAAATTATAAAAAAAACCAGAAAGTACCAATTGAAAAACAAAAAAGTACCAAAGTCTTCTCTTATAGTTTCTCAATCACTCTGTGCATGTTGAATTTTATGTTTCTTGGTACTGTTTTAATAAAATAACAAAAACTACTAGTTTAAGGACAAAAAAGTATCAAAAAGATCCCTTTTACAGATTCTCACTCACTCAGATCCTTGCATTTTTAATTTTATGTTTCTTGATCCAATATAATGAAAATTTTAAAAGTACCAATTGAAGAATAAAAAAGTAACAACATGTTCCATCTTATAGGTTTTCTCTGATTCACTCAGGCACTTCCTGCATTTATAATTTTATGTTAAAGACAATTCTAAAATTAACACATGCAGCACGCAAAACTAAAAGAAAGAAATTTAATTTCCTGTATTTTCCCTTTTTGATACTTTTTTCTCCCCGTTGAAGTATCAACAATTTCAATGTTGTAGTGGGAGCCCATAATTTAATATGTCAATCAATGCGTATGTCAATGAATTGAGAAAAATGTTTTGCAAAAAAAGTACCAAAAATAGGTACGATCAAAACTAAACTTGTTAAATTTTATTAAAACTTTGAAAATTTTTATGATGTTGATAAAACGAAGTACGTTTTTTTATAAGCACTTTATGTGACCTTCTCCGAGAAAATGGACCTAGTGTGCCAAAAAACGAGTTTGGACTTAAGGGTGGATTCTGGTACCTAAAAGGGTCCATTCTATAGATGAATTTCTCGTTTAAAGCCAAAAAGACTTTTAAATTATGAAAAGCATTTAATACTGCAGTTTCACAAAATATTTAGTTTCGAACCAACAATTTAGTACATACTTAGTTAAATTATTATTTCACTAAATATAAAAGTTCAGATTTATTTTAAACAAAATTTCTCAACAGTTTCAAGAGAGAGTTAAAACAACTCGCTATCTTATCATATTTTTTCACAAAACAAAAAATATTGCAAAAATAAAACATCTGAATTTTAAAAAGAGATTTTTTTTGTATTGAAAAGCAACTTATAATTATAATAATTTATTGTCAATTTTATTTATAAACATTTTATGGCGAATTGATTTCTCAAGTTGTGTTAAAGATAATGAAAAATACAGGTAAATTGAATTATTTTTAAGGGACTTACCCACTATTTCGCAGAAAATGTCTGTGTATTTATAATTTTTATTGATTTTCAATGTTTTTGCAATTCTTTGTTTCTTTAATTGAACATGAAATTTGTAAATATTTTTTTTTATAAAATGATTGATAAAAAGAATATTGTGTGGAATATGTATAATACCGAAAACAACAGTTATATTGAAATTTTTAAACAAAAAAGCATATATAAATATACATGTCGGAAAACTGATTCAAGTATACCATATTGATGCTCCCTATGAACTTGTCTGTGATAAAATGTATTGATTTTTATTATTACAATTAAAATTATGCTATAAACACAACTGGGACGAACGACGAACTTCGCATACTATGACAAATTCGTCTTCAAGAATTCGTTGCGTAAATTCGTCAAATGAGACACAATAAGTGCATAAATTCCAGGTATTAATAAGTCTTGAATTTTTTTTAATTTATAAAAATAAATACCTTGGACGCTTGATTATATAAACATTTTCATCCATTTTCCTCTTCTTTAACTTGCAATAATTTTATTAAAATTTCTTTGTTTATTAACATTTATCAAATCATAGGTTGACCATATTTCAACAAAAAAAACATAAAAAACTATTAATTGGGTGTGTTCTAGAATCCGAATCCACTCGAAAGTGGATTACTTAAGCATTTTTGGTGTTCTTAAGTCGATTTAGCAAACTCAAATTAGTTTTTAGGTTTGTTTCAAATTTTGCAATTTTTCGCGAATTTCAGCCATTTCCGCGATTTGTGTCTGTAAGTTGTCTGATTCTTTACAGCTTTAACGATTTATAATAAAAAGTAGACTTTGCTATCATGCTGCTGTTAGCAAATTTTTGCGAATTTCCGCTAATTTAGCAATTTTTTACGAATATTTGTCATTCCTAATAGTCTTATGGGTTCTTTGAAAAATGAAAAATTTTCGCGAATTTTCGCTATTTTTGCAAACTTTTTTATGTTATTATCGTATATTTTGATATTTTAAACTGATTTAGCGATTTCAAATAAATTTTTGCCAAGTTCGCGATATAAGCGATTTTTATCTATAAGGGTTATGATTCTTTACAGGTTTAACGATTTTTAAAAAATATTAGACATTGATTTTATGCCGCTTTTGCAAATTTTTGCGAATTTCCGCTAATTTAGCAATTTTTATTGAATTTTTGCTATTCCTTATAGTTTTAGAGACTTTTAATCAATTTTATGGATTGTTTGAAATATTAAAAATTTTCGCGAATTTTCGGGATTTTTGCAAATTTTAGCCAAGTTCGCATTAGAAGCGAGTTTTCCCTGTAATTCTTTACTGCTTTCACGATTTAGCTGCGGTTAGCTGTCCCTGTCCCAATTTATTCGTCGTTCGTCTGCGTAAGAAATAGAAATAATCCTATCGCAGTGTTCGTTACGCATGACGAATTTCGGTCTACGAAACGATTGTGTGTATTCTCCTACATACCAATGTGTTCTATTTCTGACGACGAATATTCGTTGCGAATTATTCGTCGTTCGTCACAGTTGTGTTTCTAGCATTAACAGTAATTTTTCGATTTTGGTTTTTTTGAACAAAAATAAAAGTTATTCTCCAAAGAACTGTACGTGTAATAATAGGGCATTATTCTGGCAGTCGTGATCTAGTACTTTTTCGATTCGAAAGCAATTTAATATCTTATTCTTTCAGTCAATACTGAACAAGGCGAATTCATACAAGGTGGTCTTATTTTGAAAACGTTTACAACACTGTAAAGTATTTTAACGTTGTGTCAAAAATAAAACAGCACTGTAGTAAACAATTTAAACAAATATTTCATTTTCTTTTTAATCTAAAATTGTTTGTTTTGAAATGTAATAATTTAAAAAAAATTTCAATTTCATAATTTTAAGCGAAACTTATAAAATTTAGTAAAAATTCCCCAGATCCATATGAACGGTATATCATTTTGACACAAGGTTAGTAATCAGCTGTTGCTCACGTAACAAGATAAGGTCACCTGATACCAAGGCGAATTTACACCAGGTGACCTTATCTTGCTACGTAAGCAACAGATGATTACTAACCTTGTGTCAAAATTATATAATTTTTCATAACTAAACTAAAAATATTCCCCATTTATATACTGTATTAAAAAAAAAATTAATAATTATTTCTTAAATAAAAAGTTATAACAAATTCAAACCCCTTCGTTAATTTTGGGCCACCCTGTATAAAAAAACTGTTTTCATCTGACTTTTTTGAAAAAAGGAAAAGCTGTTACGGTCCCTGATTATGGGAACCGATTTTGTCCAAAAGTTTTGCTGCAAGCCAAATCAGTTATTTTTGTTTGAAATGAAATTACCACAAATTTTCATAATCCTTTTAATTAATGTTATTTTTTTATTTCTCTACTTTTTTTACAGATCTCATCACACTATGGTTCATCACCGTTTGCCACAAAGTCCTATCAAAATCAAACAACTTCAATAAAATCTCCGATCTCATCATCGTCTTCAACGCCCAATACAAGGCAACGTGACAAAATGGAAACATATAAAAGTTACTACGAGACGAATTTATAAAGACATACAACTTTTTATTTTTATTTTTTTTTGTGTTAAAATATTAAAGAAAAAGCTTAAATTAATTAAATTAAGAGATAATTGATTTTTTTGTTAGTTTTTTTTCTGCAGCCTTTTATAAAAGAAAATCAAATATTTTTTAAGGAGTTTCATCAAAATATTCAAGTTGTTTATCTTCAAATTTTTAAAAACGCGAAAAACTCCCTAGATTTGTATGACTTTAAAATTGTATATCGAAAATTATTTCTTTAAAATCGAAATTGGTATTAAAACTGTTAAAATAATTGACTTAATAAAGAATCAATAAAAAAATGGTCAATAAACTACATTTTGTAGTAGTTCTTATTCTATGCAAACCAACATAAGTTCAAAAGTTTAGTTAAAATAAAAGTTATTTTCAGTTTTCGACAAAGTGATTTAGAAAAAAACAAAACTGAATTTATTTCATATTTTAAAACGAAGGGTATCAGGAAGAACTATTCGATTCGGATGAAAACGTATTAGGGTATTAAATGAAATTTAAAATAATTATGGGCTGTATTTGGATTCGAAAAAAACTCTTAAAATCTAATAATTATTCAAGATTAAATGTGGTTTGAACATTCATAATGATAAATTTGAAATTATTGGTAAGAAGAGGATAATCCTCTTTATATTTATTGTTGTATGTTTACGAATTCTGTATTCAATTCGAAGTGACAGTAGTAAGAATTTGTATTAAAAACACATTGAAATTCAAAAATGTTGTATGCTGGAATCGTGTGTAGCTGCAAAAGCAATAACATATTAAATTTTTTTTATTTTATTTTTCCTAAAATGTTTTCGAACCTAATTGAAGTCCTTAAATAAATATTCCATTTTAAAAATTTAATTTTTGAGTACCAGTTAGCTTAACAAGAACAACTCTTAAAACCAGAAAAAACTACGGTAATTTTGTAAAGAATTGAACATAAAATCTCGTTCGTTTTCAATATCACTTCATTTTACTGAAATTATTATTTTGTAAAATTTTCATGTTACTCACCTACTGGATTTTACTGGAAAAGTAAACGAACGCACATTATATAAACAAAACGCGCGAGCCTCAGCACACGCAAAAATGAAATTTGCGATTTTTTAGCACATGGGTGATAGCAAGGGCCATTGAAAAGGTCTGCGCAAGAAGCCTGATGATCATTGTTTATGTTCTTTTTAGTTGTCAAAAGTTGTTAACATTTTGCTTACATGTGCATGTATACGTTTATTTACGTTTATGGTATGCCACACAGTATATTTTTGACAACTAAAAAGAATCGATTTTTGTTTTTGAACAAGTAAGCAGGCCTGATAGATGGACCTTGGGTGATAGCAAGGTATATTAACACAGTATATACCTTGGTAAATATAGCATGGTGGAATAAGCAGGTGGCATCGTTACGGCAACAAATGCAACATTACAACAAAAATGTAAATACATTTTTAGCCAATTTTTATTTAATTATGCTCAATATCTTATTTATTTTAATTTAAAATTATCAACAACTTTATTAAAATACAATAATCACAGCAAAAAACGTGGACTATTTGTCACAGACATACATACATATGTAAAATACCTGGGGAAACCGGTATTTGCCAGCCTAGGGGATCTATCCAGAGGGTTTACCGCGTATTTCGATTCGAAAGAAATCATGTACGGATTCGAACAATTTGTACAGTGTATTAAGATTTTCGTAATATTTGTTTCGAATAAACGTCCGTTTTTATACTTTATTGAAAACAAAAAATCACTTTCTTAACAGCCACTCTCCATTACGAACAAGTATTCATCAAATATCCCATTTTTTTTAAATACAACCTCTGTCTTCGTTTCGAGCGATTGCGAAAATCGTAATACACAGTACAAATTGTTCGAAATCGTAAATTATTTCTTTCGAATCGAAATACGCAGTAACCCCCCAGTATAGAACTGAAACCGCTTCTTCTCTTCATTAGGAAGACAAATTGGTTGGATTCTGCAGTGACGCCATCTGAGTAACTGCTCTATAGGATGGGCATTGGCGCTGGGTATCACAAAGGGATCAATAAAGGTCCAAGTGAGCTGTCTCTTGATTGCTACCCATGGAACCTAACCTAACCATGTCACAATTACCATTGCATAAAAATCAAAAGTTTTGATTTTCACCATACTGACACGAATATGATGGCATACCACTCTCACATAGCAAGTATGAATGTCTAACAGGCGCTTAAGTAAAGTACTTTAGGACGTCAAACTTTTCATTTGCAGCGCTGTGATGTATTGACGAACGTGCCCTTTCTTGATTTAAATGAATTAAAATAACAAAAAAAGAGGACATTAAAAAATCCATCACAATGTCAGATATAAATTGCCATTTGTTAAAAGATGTTTGGGGTATTTTTTGAACGTTAGTTGCAAAGCATCTCACTTTATTAAATGTATTCTACAATGATACCGTGTAGAATTTTACAAAATTCACCAAAAAAAGTTATCAATGCGTACACAATAAGCAAACTGTGCATTGCTAAGCTCAGCGTTTAAAAAACTGCAGTCAACGTAGAAAAACTGCAATTTCTTTCACTTCTTCATTTGTCATTGGCCAAAAATAAACAAGTTTCTTTTACTTCGGATTCATTAAATGTAAACAGTTGCTGAGAAAACAACTCAAAAAGCGAAAAGTTGTACACAAATGATCGTTTTTTGTTCGACAGATTTTTGGTTTCGACTGCAGTTTTTAAACCATCATAAAGCTTAACTTAAGCTTTCTGATAATTTTTTGACATTGACTGCAAAGTACATATTATGATTTTTTGGAACTCAGATAATTGCAAGTCTAGAATTTGATTGAGGGTCAATATTGTGAATTTTTAAAATATTTTTCACATACATAAAAAATTCATAAAAATTTTGGTTTATTTGTAGATTTAACATTTTACAAAATATCAATTCTCTTTCTTAACATTAAGAAAACTTCTTTGAACAACGAAATTTTTATTTATATAAAAAAAATCATTATGCCAAATAATAAAATAATCAATGGGGAATTGGTTAAAAGTACTTAAATTACACATACATATTTAAAAACAACCAAACATGAAAACCACGTTAAAATTGATTTATATAACAAAATTTTAAAATTTCTTTTAAAATATTTAAAATCCTTGATTTTTTTAATTAGTTTTTATATAATAGAAGTATATTGTTAATAGAAATAAAAGATAGTAAAGTATTTTTACAAGTATTTTTGAAATAAACGTGATAACTTCCATTATAGCTTAAGATTTATATTACATGTTAATATGTAGATTAAAAGACACTATTATAAACATAACTATTTATAGCTATAATTTTATTATTATTATTATTAGTTACATTAATAATATAAATAAAATAAAAAATAAAATATATCAAAAATGCTTTTTATTTAGTTTATTTAACAAGGTTAAAGGTAAAGGTTTTAGTACAAATTACTTAAAATAACATTTCAAATTCATTTAATGAACCTAATTTTCAAAAAAATAAATAAAAATTACTAAAGGCTCAACTATAAGCTTCTGTCAAAAATTAACAAAAATACTTCTAATGCATTTAAAAACACAAAAACAAAATCAAACAAGAAAGTATAGTCGGTTAAGCCCGACCATATGATGCCCTACACCACAGTTTTTAAAAAAAACATGGAGAATCATGGTGATGTGTCATATAAATATGGATCTATCTGTTTTTTATTTTCTTAAATGCCGTGTGATAGTTTCTGGGAGGCGGAAATTTCTCCCTATCTCCCCTCGTGATGAATATCCAAAATTGCGCAAAAGCCAGCCAGGACAGCCAGCCGGACGGACATCGTTAGATCGCCTCAGAAAGTGATTCTATATAGTGATTCGGTATACTTTAAGGTGGGTCTAGGGCCCATATTTTAAGGTGTTAAACATTATCACAAATGCATAACACCCTCTCCACTATTGTGGTGTGGGTATAAAAACATTTGATTCCGTACAGAATATGCGATCACTTTGCTTTATCAAATTACATTTTCAAAAATCCTTACAAAAAGATTTCTTTAGTACAATATGGTTTGACACATATAATTTACATGTATTCGCACAGTTGCTGAAGCCAACTTAAGCATATTATAGTAAGGCCTTAAGTTTCAAAAGAAAATTTATTTTTTTTCCGTGAAGTAGGTATATAAAAGTAGTTTTGTAAATTTGTGAACACAGTTCTATAAGTATTTGATTAATTTTGCTCTTAAGAATTTAAAAGAACTTAAGAAAAATTAAGACAAACATGAAAGACTTAATTATAATCACGTTTGATTTTCATTGTCTATATTATCGTTATTAATTGCCGCCGTTACTGGCTTTTCAATATAACTAACATCTAATAAACAAAATTTAGCCCGACACATGGGACACGTGCACTTTTGTTCCAGCCAAACTTCACGCTCGAGTTCATTCTGTCTTGCGGCAAACCAGCGGGCCAAACATTCAACACACCACATTGGCCGACAATAGCAATTTGTACAGCAAAGATCTTGGGCCAATGGTCGGCCTTGACTATCGACATCTTCACATTGTTTGTGTATTTTTATATTTGGCTCGGCTATCATGCAGGCAAAACATTTCTCTGTTATGCGATCTGCCTTGTAGATGGGATTATGGCTGACCTGTTCTTTGAAAACATCAATGAAACGATCAATGACATTGCGATGAAATTGTATGTTGGATGGTATTAAGATTGGTCGTGTTATACGTTCTTCCAGATTACGAAATTCTAAGGCATTTATGCGTATGTGAAAATCAGCAACACCCGCACGATTCGTTTTTACCACAATGCTAACCATTTGTAGGGTATCATTGTTGTCCTGTGAAACGGTGTACGTTTCGGTCTGAAATGGTAAGAAATTTGTGAAAATAAGTTTTGAGTATGGAATTATTTTATGTCTGGGGATTTCTTTATTAAACGAATAAATTACTTTTGTATCACCAAGTTCAGTTATAATTAACTACCAGTTATAACTGTCAAAACATACTGTTAACTGGAAGTTAAAGTAATAGTTAGTTTTAACTGAACTTGGTGAAATTGGCAGTTAATCTAAAAAACCTTGTATTATTTATCATACTCAGAATTCTAAAGTTGTGTCTATTAAATGATTTTTATCTTAGGTGTTGCATATTCTTGAAAATTATTCAATTGCCATCGTTTTGTCACGATGATGCTTTTGAGGAACACTTGTTATTTGAGCGATGTAAAGTGCCGCTAAGCAGGTCAGCTTTTTCTAAAGGAAAACTTCACGAAGCATACATATACTGTTAACAAATGAATATTATAGTAGATCAAACAGTAATTCTTTAAATTGATTCAATAGGCTGTCCCATGAAAACCGACCCGTATAGTATTCATTTATTTATATATTTATTATCCTAAATAAGTCTTGTTTTTTCCAATTATTTTGACCAAATACCTAAACGTAAGAAATCAAAAAACAAAAGCTTGCTTTAATTTTTTCCTACCTTGGCCACACTGAGTGAGGTATCACTTTGATGTGCAAAATGTACATTATAGAGTGTAGTTTTAACTATCCAATTTTCGGTGGCAATCACAGTTGAAATTGAGTTAAGTTTTTTCTTGTAAATATCATGTCTAGAAAAGTTAAAGTTTGTAAAATATTTTAGTGGTATTAAAATAAGTTGTAAATCCTCACCTTCTAAATTCATTACCAATATCGGAGATTACATTTGTAGTGCTGTTTGGAACATTTGAAAATTTTAACAAAGTCTGAGTTATTGGATGTCTTTTCCAATTTTGTTGATACCAATTAAAAATTAAAGCTGGCACTGCCAGTACAGCCATTAAACTAAAACGTTGAGCAACTTTCCAGGTTAAAGTTTTAAAGGCCACCGCTTCTTGAGGCATAGGAAAATCCGGATCAAGTTCTGATTCCTCTTCAATTTCAGTGTATTCAGTAAAAACGGAAAATTTAAAGCGATGTATGAGAAAATAAATGGCTGGCAGACAGCTGTGTATGAAGAGATTTAGTGAAGTGCGTTTCTGATGATAACGCACAAAATTTAAATGCTCCACACCCAACCAGCGGGAGAAAAGCTGTTCAATGGTTAGACCAAGGCGTTGAAATTCCTCAGGTGGATAAATGATGCACATGCATAGGAGTAGATAAAAGAGATTAAACAATAGTTCAGATTCGTCCATTGGTCGAAAAATTGTGAAGAAATTTTGATAAAAAAGAACCAAACCAAAAAAAATTTAAATCAATTCAAAATTGACCTTCAGCAGAAGGAAAAATTTGTCTACGTAGACAAATTTTAATGTGTTTTGTGTTGTTGATCGTTATTTGTACACAATGATTTTTTTTTTGAGTGTATATATTATTTTGTTTAAATTTTATTTAAATAAATTAAAATAATGTTGACAAAACTTTTTCACGTTCCTCTTTCTTTTGTGTTTCGGGGTTTTCTCTCTTCTTTATTGGTAGGTCGTTCTGATTGTGAAGTGTCAAATGTGTATTGGAGTTGCCAATTGGCATAAAATTAATGGAAACAGCAAAACGGAAAATTGTGAGAAACAATTTTTGACTTGGTAGCACTTTGTAATTACTTCAATTAGAGTTTTTCTTTTTATGTATACAAAGAGTTTTTTGTCTTGGCTATAATAGTAAAAATTTTAGTAGTGGCATTATTAGTAAAAAAACGAACCTTGAAAATGGGGTAAAAAAAACACAAGGAAATGGACAAAGAAAATTAAATTTGTGGCTATTTTTTAATATTAAAAAGAAAATTTAAACATTAACAAAGACTGATTGCTTATAAGCAAATTTATACCCTGTACTACCGTAAAACTGCATTATCCCACCGTTTTACCTACTGCATTCAGCGCAAATTAACCAATAGGTTGTTGAACGTAATAAACATTCTATTGAAGAGTTACCAATTCAGATGCTTGTTGAAAAGGATAAATAATTAACGTTTTAACCAGATTGTTTGCCAATACTTATATTGATCACTTCACCACATGCAATTCTATCAGAGTAGTATTTTTAATTACCGAAGGGTATTATTTGAAATTGCAGTTTTCGTAACGAATACTTTTTCATACTCCGTAAGGAGAAATTCGCCACATCCTAGAAGAAATATGCTATAAATTTAGTTTATGAAAATTTTTTCTCTTTCTCTATCTCGCGTTGCACTCGCGTTTCAAATAAATATTTCAATATTAATTATTACAAGCTTTATTTAATTCAATATTATATTTTGATTACACTTTTTGTACGTTAGTTAATAAAAGACTAATAGGCCACAGCTGTGGTGGCAGAGACAACGCGTGAAATTACCTTAAGCTTTCTTCTGTCATTCTTAACAGTGTTGCCAGAGTAATTTTTTGGGAAGTCAGTGAACTCGGCGGTGCTGTCACTGTTCATTTTGTTTTAGGTTTTTGAAATTGAAATTTGTTTTTGGAAATTTCTTACAAAATTTTTCGATGGGTTAACATAACCCGACTAACAAAACACCCAAAAACTACGCAAAGGCACCAAATAAACTGTTGCGTTTGTTTGTTTAACAAAATTGTTCGACCTGTAGTTAAAAAATCGGTATCATATTGATAATAATCGTTAACCCCAGAAGAAAAGAGTTTATTTCTCATATCCTTAAGAAATAAAGCTAGAGAACTATAAATTTGGATAACAGATGACAAGGCAACATGAAATCCATTAAGTTTTATATTAGCAACATTAAAACGATCTAAAATTACATTCCAAATAATAACTAGAACAGCTGTTTCAAGATATGAACTGTGATTCTGGTTGCAATCCAATAGCTTCAGATCGTATAGTCGAATTCTCGGTCTTGTTTTTCGCATAAAGTACATCATTCGAGCAGACCAGCATGTTTGAGAGAGACTTTTAAATCTAAAATTTGTCCTTGGCCTTTCTGGACATTGAGGGAGCTTTCAATAATGTCAGATCCAACTCCATCTTGGAGTCAATGAGGAAGCTTGGTGTTGACGATGTAATTTGTAGATTTATTGGTAATCTACTCGATAGTAGGATCATTGAATCCACGATGGGTGCTACCAATGTTTGCAGATTTGTACACAGAGGCACCCCGCAAGGGAAGGGTTCTGTCCCCTCTACTATGGAACTTGACGATTAATACTTTTCTGGGTTAGTTCGACAGATTAGGGATAAAAACCGTTGCGTATGCGGATGACGTGGTGGTGGTGGTCATGGGTAAACACCTGGTCACTTGTCCCGTTGTATGGCATCTGCATTACAGATTCTAGGCTCTTGGAGCATCTCCTGTGGACTTGGTGTCAATCCACGGAAAACTGAGTTGGTACTCTTTACCAGGAGGTACAAGGTTGGAAACTTTAGGCTTCCTAGGCTAAATGGCACGGAGCTGACGATCTCGAAAAGTGCCAAATATTTGGGCGTAATTCTCGATAGCAAACTATCCTGGGAACTCAACGTTCGTTCGAGGGTTGATAGGGCCATTGTGGCCTTATACACCTGCAAGAGATCTGTGGGCAGAAACTGGGGCCTTGGCCCCAGGCGTGTTAAATGGATCTTTGAGGCGGTAGTAAAACCGATCCTCTTCTACGGGGTCATAGTGTGGTGGCCCGCCATGGGAAGAAGGCGGTACTGTAGGAGGCTTGAGAAAGTATATAAGGTGGCTGCGCTGATGATCGCAGGATCACTCCGCTTGACACCCACAAAAGCGCTGTTTACTATGCTGAACTGGCTGCCGGTTGACATCATGGCCGAACAACAGGCCCTGACTTCCGCTACTAGACTGGGGGCGGTAGGCCTATGGTCTACGCGGAATTATGGTAATGCCAGGGTCACGCTTCACGCATCATATGACCTGGTGGGGCTGGACTATTGCACTCCGGAACCCTTTTTCGGAGCTGCTCGATAACATGCGATCTCTGTAACCGGCCCTAAGAGTCTATACCGATGGTTTCAAGATGGGCAATAGAGTAGGTGGAGGTTTCATCATCGAGGAATTGGACATTGAGGTCTTCTTTAGGCTGCCAGATGGCAGTAGTGTGCTGCAGGCGGAAATCTCTGCCATAAAGCGGGCGGCAAACTGGCTGAGGTACTATCGTGTATCGAGAGATATATGGACAGCAAGGCTGCCATTGCCGCTCTAGCTGGTGTCTTCACGACATCTATGCTAACAGTGGAATGCCGGATGTCTCTAAATGAGATCGCGGAACATTCCTGTGCAACGCGGACATGGGTACCAGGGCACAGTGGATGCCTCGGTAACCAGACTGCGGACAGTCTGGCAAAACGAGAATGTCTCTTAGACGACGTGTTCGTCGATGGCCTGATCAGCATTTCGATGGCCCGCTGCAAGACTCTCATCAGACGAGAGTCGTACAGAAGGGCTCAGGAAAGATGGCAGGGGGTGCATACCTGCCTGATGAACAGGACTTTATGGCCTGGCTATGAAGCGGCGAGAACGCGCGTACTACTTGGTCTCGGTAGGGACCGGATAAGGACAGAGATGTCGGTCATTACGAGTCACTGGGTGATAGGGACTCATGCTAGGAGGATGGGTCTTGCTTATAATGATAAGCGTAGGAGTTGTCATAATGAGGTGGAGGAGACGGCGTTTCACTTACTCTGCCAATGCCCCAGTCTGGGGAGCATTATGCTTAGGCATTTTGGGAGACCAGAATTGCCATGTCCGGACGATATGCCCAATGTGGGACTGAAATCGATCTCCATATTCTGCAGGGAATCGGGGTGGTTCGAGGCTGCAGTGACCTCCGGGGAATAGTCTGGTGGATACTGGCTGACTTCTGTCACTGGCTAGGGGTATCACAAAGGGACCGCTATAAGGACCCAAGTGAGTCGTCTTCGTGACGGCTGCCCGTTTAACCTAACCTAACCTAGCATAACCTAAATTTGTCCTTTGCACTAAGATCTCCCAACGATGTGTAGATGGTTTAAAAATATGTATTATAAAGTTCTTGTAAGATGAAAAAAAGTTAATGCTGAACAAGTGCCTACTCAGCTCATGTCTAATTTGACAGATAATTAGTTTTATCCTTCCGCTGAACGAATATGGTTCTGTATACACTCGATGTTTTGCGCCCTGTTTTTGAAGATCGCATTATCAGCCGCAGAGCTGACGTCGTTTGGCCACCTCGGAGCTGCGATTTGACACCGTTAGACTATTATTTGTGGGGTGCCGTCAAAGATAAGTGTTACGCCGACAAGCCAGAGACAATTGACGCTATAAAGGACAATATTCGTGAAGCCATTGGTGAAATACAGCTGCACACAATCGATAATGTGCTAAAAAATTGGACCGATCGTGTAGGCTACTGCATATTTTCCATTATTAACCGGAAGGATTGTACTTTCAAATAAAAAAAGAAATTTGAGATAATATTCAGTAGTTTTTTTTTTATAGCATTTTCAAAAAAAAAAAAAGAAGATATTTGGCGGACCCTTTATTGTAGTAAAATTTCTTCCAACTTGGCTTCATATGGCCAGAAATAATGTCGTGCAATTTTGTGATATACTAACGCTGAGAAGATCGATACACTACTGCAAAGATTCAATGCCATTGGTAAGCGTTGAGTGAAAACATGTATATCAAAAAGGCCGCTAACATTTGAAATTTTATTCTTTTCAACTTTTAGGTTCAAATATGACACCTAAATTACACTTTTTATTCAGTCATTTGGATATTTTCCCCACGAACTTGGGCTCCGAAAGTGATGAACCAGGTGAAAGATTTCACCAGGAAATGGAAGAAATCGAGAGACGTTATAAAGGCTGGTGTGATGAACAAATGATTGCGGACTTTTGTTGGTTTCTCATTAGGTACTTAGGAAAAATTACAGCGTTTTTCGTGTTCAGGAGGTCCCAGTTAACTTATCTAGGCATGTGGTGTTCTTGGTATTTTTTTTTGGCTGTAAACCAGTGTAATTTACGCACACAAAAATTTCCTATAGGCTAGTGTGTTGCTATTACCGTCGTCATTATCTTAGTTAAATAAAAATTAAAATATTAAATACAGCACTTGTTCTAATTATTTGTTCGCCTTATTAACTAAGTAACGAAAATGTTGAGCCGAACTCCCTTCAACATCGGCTTTGGAATTCATCCTAGTTGCTGTTGGTATTTTTATTATGTTTAGCATCTCCAACATATATCGGCGTTTATAATTCTCTTCCCTCTGTATTATTTGTACGTCGTCTAAGTTCGGAAAGTGATGAGTATTCGCACAGTGGGCCTTAAGTGCTGTTTTTTGTGTATTTATTAATTTTTGATCTGATTTGTGTGCATCCATTCTGGCTTTTAATTTATTCTTGGTTGTGCCTATGTATACTTTTTTGCATATTTCAATTTCCTTTCCCTTGCAAGTTATTTTATAAATTACGTTAGATTTTACCAATTTGTCAATTCTAACTTTCGTGTTACTAAAAAGTTTTCCCAAATTGTGTGTAGTTTTGTGGGCCATTTTGTATTTTTCTGCATCAAAAAGTATTAATTTTTCCAATCTTTCTGAAATTTTAGGAACATAAGTTAAAGCTTTATAAATGTGGGGGCTTCGTTGGTTCTAATGTTTTTGTGATTAAGTTTTTCAAAATCCCGTATCAGTTTTTTTTGCAAATTTCGCCAGCAAATTGTTATTGTGTAGTATTTGTTTCATCTTTCCTTTATTTTTCTTATAGAACTCCTCATCGCTTATATTCAGAACTCTTTTTATTAGATTGTTAGCCGTATTAACAATAACCATTTTTGGATGATTCGAGAAAAAGTTGATTATCCGTGTTTCAATATATGGCATTTTTGTTTCATTTCACACATTTCAATCGAAAAGTTTCTCGACGCGAGAGTTACAGAACACGGGCACTGGGTTGAGAAATATCTTGACTAAATTGAAAAGGAATCAGATTTATATTAAAAAGAATTTTTTTATTTAAATAATTATTAGTATTGTGGTTATTTTGTTGAACTGTTCTACGGTTTTTAATCCAAATTTTAATATTTTAATTAGGCTTAAGTTCATCAAATTTAATTTTCATTTAATTATTTTTATTAAGAAAGGCATTTTACAACATGATAATAATTAAAATTTACTGATAATTTTTCATTCTTGACTGACCTGAGATTCGAACCCAGGCGTTTTACGGACAGGTTACCCTTACATGTTTCGAATGCAACCACTCAATCTCTTCAGAGAGGTTTGCAGTTGAACACTCGCAGCCATCGACGACTGCTGCCAGTCAATTCAAACATCAATCTTTAAACCAAATTGTATTTAACATTTTTAGATCGAAATTTGCTTTGAATGATTATCTATTTTAATTGATTTTACATGTTCTTCCTTACTTCTGTTTTTTCCGTACCTTTCGTTAAGAATTTTTTTTTCTTGAAGTCCAAAGTACATTTTTTTGTTTTTTTTTAAATTAAAATATTTACCTTTTGCAGAATAATTATTAATATGTGTAGTTTTTACAATACAAGTAATTTATATCAAAAACACTCAGTCTTTTGAGTTGTGAAAACAGCAAATTAATATTTATTTTTTTTGTGACGTAAATACATATGAATTTATGTGCTGTTTTCACAACACAAGTGACTGAAGGAAGGTGTAGTAAAATTTATATGAAAAGCACTCAGTTTTTTGAGTGCAGCAGATTATTATAATTTAATTTTATTGGTGTTTACATTGCGCAATTTTCTCAAAAATTATAAAAGGAAGAAAATAAAAAATTGCTTTGATTATATTCTTTTACATAGATAACAATTTGGGGATGTTGCCTTAGGGCATATCTTCCATTTGTTTGCATGGTATATCAAGCGTTAATATGAAAAATATTGTTTTATTTAAAATTTTCATTAAAATAAAATTAATACATACAAGAGACTCACAGTTGTGTAAAACTGATATATTGATTAGTTTTGAATCTCCTCCCCCAAACTGACTTTGTTTTTTATTTAAATGAAAACCTAAAACTTTTGAAAATGTAGCATTTTTTTCTAATTTCTACAGCAGTATTTTTTCGAAAAGGAAATGCATGTGTTTACAATCCAAAAAAAGGAACTCACAGACACACATTTTTATTAGAAAATAAAGAAAAGGGTTGCTAATTAAACTCATTTTACAAAATGCCAACAAACCGGCACACACAGACACTGTATTAGGCATACAGTGGGATTGAATGGAGCACAAAAAATCTGTAGTTTCTTAAATTACGCTTAATAAGTCATCGTCCAAACTTGCAATTTTTGTTGCAGCAATTCTTGAGTTCATTGGTGAAAGGGTTGGGAAGATTGGGAGGCGGTACTCAGTTTTATGTACTGTGCAATTCTGGTTTGTTTTGTAATTCACACACTTTTTGACTTGAAGTTGGCTGTAGGTGTGTTTGTATTTATATATAAAATATAAAAAGGAGAAGAGGAGAATAAAGATAAAAATACAAAAATTGCAAAACTATAATTTCATAATCTGGTGACGAATGCAATTTAAAAGTAGAATTTTAAATTACTGCAGCACCAAAAATTTCAAGTCTGGAAAAATTGGTATAAAATAAATTTATTCACAGTGTTGGCCATTATTAGCTTTGACTTTTTTTTTTTTTTGCACATTTGGGTTTCGCGCAAAAAAAAACCTAATTTGTTGCGGCCAAAAGCAAATCAAGCCGATTTTCAATACCCTTAAGTTTATTCCAATGAGAAAATGAGGCAAGGTCTAAGCTAAAGTGTACTTTTTTTGACGTATAAAACTTCTGAAAGGGATAACTGTAAAACTAGATGTCATACTATTGAAGTTTGCATTTTTTTGTTTTTAATATACTTTGGCAAATCACCATGAAACACCAGAATAACGTTTAGAAGTCGTGGAAATGTATTTCAAAAATTTGCGCTTTGTTCGCCAAACTTATGGAGCATTTCGTCAATTTTAGGGATAGCATAACCGTCCAACTGAACAGCCTCTATGCAATTAATGACCACATTTACTGTTTTACATAATGTTTATCCAAATCAAGCTCGTACCGTGCGAACAGAAGAAGCAATCGCCACTGTAGACGTGACTGTAACAGAGCACTCGAATTTATCGATCCGATGCCGTTCGCATCCACCCGGTCTCTACGTGTCAACTACTTCGGAAATTTTGAGAAAAGGTCTTGGCTAACATCCATTTAATATCAACAGCCGCCGGTGAATGGGCTGAGAATAAATTGGAAGTTGAACCTTATTTTTATCGTCAAATCATTTTTAGAGAGGAGGCTAATTTCTGGCTTAACGGGTATGTAAACAAGCAGAATTGTCGTTTTCGGAGAGAGCACTATCCCCATGAGAGTCTTGAGACTCCATTATTTCCCGTTTAGTGCGGTTCACATGCCGAGCCGTCACCGGCTCATTTGTCTTTAAATATAACATAACCGTGATTCGCCAATGCTACAGGCAAGTGATTCTTGATTTTTTTTTGTCTTTATGTCATTGCAAATCATTTGGAGGAGAAATGCTTCTAACATGACGGCAGAACAAACCATACAACGCGCGATATCATCTTTATGTTGAGCCAAACGGTTGGTGACCGAATTATCTCAAGAAATGGAACTCTGAATTGGCCACCTTGTTCGTGTTATTTGACAAATTTGCACTACTTTTTGTGGCGGTATGTACAATCAATAGTCTATTCTGATAAGCCAGCAAGGAATACTAATTCAGAAGCCAACAGAGACGCACATTAGATGAAATAAGACCTGGTATGTTCGAGAAAGTTGTGCTCAATTGGTGCAGTTGCGAAGGCCATATGCCATAAATTATTTTTATATGTACATATATTTAATGCCATGAATTTTGTGAGCTCATAAAGCCATTTTTGTCGTTCCATTAAATTTGTTGTGCTAAACTTTTATAACAAGTTTTGCGCCTTGAAAAAAGAATACGCCTTAAAAGGCGGATAAGGCAAACATTTTAAGAAGTCTTGCAACAAGAGGTCAAATTTTGTCATGATCGAGTATATTTTTTTTTTGTGGAAGAAATATTCTTCTATACGTATATGATGATATTTATATCAAAGTATTGCGGCGTTATGGCTGGTCATAAAAGCGTTTTTAACGAAATAATTGTTTTCGGCATAGGCCCGTACCCTGTTATTGTCCAGCCACGATCTATGCTGCTCATAATAGATACAAAGCATTACAGGACATTACCTTGACGGCATGGATACTCGGCTGGCACAATCGTTTTTCAACATCACTTAGCTTAAGTGTTGCCAAACTTTATGACTAAAAATGGCTAAATTTAAGACAGGAAATGTTGTCAAATTAAAATGGCTAAATCGATTTGAATTTGAATGATGTTTGAACACAGCGGTGGTTGGACTAATCTAATTTAAAGGTGTTTTCTAGTTTTATAAAATTTTTTTGCTGCACTGTACAACATGTAAATAAATTCATACGCATAGAAATTGCAGCCGAAACGCACAAATAGGAAAAAAAATACAACAAACAATAAGACACATACAAACAAATAAAAAAACATACACACACACACACATCTGTAGCGCATATGCACATTTTTATGCATTTAAATAGGAAAAAATAAAGAAATAATACGCACTCTGCCAAATATACAATACCATACGCCGGGCGGTCGGCCCACAGGCCATAACACTTCAATAGTCGTCAGTCCCAGTAAAGTATTAATACCAGTGTGTGTGAGAGTGTGCAAATGCAAATAAAGACATGTACACACAAACACACACTCACAAACGCATTTACTAATGCCACGCATACATTTAACGTCTTCCTTTTAAATGCATTGTACTAAAAAAGAGCAGGAGGTCTAGAGCGAGAGATAGACCTGTGAACGGTCTGCGGGTTGTGTTAAAAAACGTAAACTTTGTATAAACCTTAGAAAAGTATGCGTGTGTGTGCGTTTGAATTTGTTGCATGTTGCTTGGGGTAGGACGAATTTAGTTTAGTCAGTTTGTTTTGCAAAAATGTGTACGTTTTTTTCAACTTTTTTTTGTTTTGTTTTAAGCCATTTTGGTGGTATGGATTAATGGTTATAGATGGTTTGTTGATAATGAGAAAGTAGAATGATGAGGATTAAGCAGGACATGGTGTGGGTAAATCAATAATGCTCCTTATGGATTTTATAGCATAAAGAATAATTTTAGGTAGAGTTAAAAGTTTCTTTAAAATTATTTAATAAAACTGTGCAACACAAAAAATACAAACCACTTCTTGAGAGGAATTTTTCAATACACTTATAAGTATATCGAAAAATATCGAATTACCGAATTTAACAAAACCCCATTTGAGTTTTGCTCGATTTATTTGCTATACGGTTTTTATGTCCTCATGAATATTTTGGCTAAACAGTGACTCCTCCGAAGAACATCCAATTTTTTTCACGGCTGTATCTCGGGATACCATTGGAATTTGAATTTCCTGTCTTTGGCACAATTGTAAGTCTATAGTTGCAGAAAAAAGTGTAAAAATGCAAAACCCGCAAAAAAGGAATCTATTGCCTCAAAATTACTAAATTGTTAAAAAATTTGTATATCTTTTTTCTCCATTTTTGGTCCAAAGCTGCCAAACTGTGGGAAATTCAGTAAAGTACTTTTTAGACAAAAAATTCCTTATATTAAAACTAATAAAAATTTCTAAAATAAAGAAAAAAAATGTTATTAAAGAACCTATAAATTTATCAAAGAACTTGTAAAGTTCCATAAACAAATAAAACTCACAAAAGATGATTTGATAAGTGCCCATTCACATTATACGATTTTTGTCGTTGGCAAGAGGGGTGAGAGGAATTAAAAGGGGTACACAAGCGAGTGTACTCTGCGATTCGTTTTGATCGCTCATTCGTTCTCTAAATGTTCTCTCATTTGACGAAAAATGTATTGAAGTTCGGTTACACAGAAAAAGTCGTAACGACAAAAATCGTACAATGTAAACATCAGACCGACTTCAAAGAGGAAACGACAATAATCGCAACGACAAAAATCGTATAATGTGAATTGGGACTTAGCTGTTTAAGCTAAAAAAAATTCTGAAATCAATTAAAAAACTGAAATATTTCTCTAAAAACTTTGACAAGTTTGAAAATTCTTTATGAACTTTTTAGGGTTTTTAAGAACTTTATAAATTTTTTATAACTTTACAAGTTTATAACAACTTTTTTAAATACTTTTCCAGCTCTTCAAGTATTTTGATAGTTCTTAAGCAACTTTGCTTATTTTTTAAACAACTTTTTACCTTCTTATAAGTTTTTATAGCTCTGCAAAAGTTCTACAAGTTATTTTATTAGATTTTAAAGTTATTGTACAGGTAACGTTATGGTTTATTTAATGAATACATTTTTTCTTTATGATTTATTAAACGTTGACATTTATTTATTAAAATTTAGATTTTAGTTTGGAAATATGTTCTCTTTATGTTTTGAAGATAATCTGCCGTATTCATGAAAAAACTTAATTGAATTTGAAATCTATTTTAAGGAAAATTTGTATACAAATTTAGTTTTAAAGGACATTGGAAATCTTTTTATTTTTTATGAATACGGCAGAATATCTTTTAAATGTTGCCCATTGTTTGCTTCGACCTGACGTGCACTTCTCAGAGAATTCCCTTAATTTTTAATTGAATTTCAGGTTCCAGCGCCCTCACTTCTTCCCGGATATTCGTCTTTATCTATTGGATGGTTCTTACCCTTTAGGTAACAAAAAAAAATGAGGCAAATGAGGTAACCAGTTAAGATCAGAAAAACGCGATAACATTCGATTGTTAACAGAAGAGCCATAGCCAGACGAGTGTGAGCCTTTGCTCTATTTTGTTGGAACCACAATTCTAGACTGTTCTCTTTGTCTATGCATAAACAAATGCTGACTTTCAAAATAAAACTGAAAAGCTTTGGTTCATTGTTCTGTTTGATATAAATTTTAAGTTTAATCCAGATTTAATAATTCACTTATTAAATCATAATGTTACTTATGCGCCACCCTGTATAAACTATTTTTAAACTTTAATAGTTCTAAAAGATCTTCAAAAGTTCGTTAAGCCCTTTTTTCCTTCTTTTTTTTAACTGTACAAATTTTTCATAAAATTACAAAGTTCTTCAAAATATTTTTGGTTTTTAATTGTTTCTTTAAATATTAAGTTCTTTAGGTTCTTTCTTTAAGCTCTTAAAAAGACTTTATATTTTTTCTAAAAGCTTTGTAAAAGTTCTTTGAAAATGTTCATTAAGAACTTTAAACGTTTTTAGAAATCAAAAAGTAATTTCAATTTTTGGGAATACAAAATTTAAATTTCAAAAGATTTTGTTATTCGTGCTTAAATTCCCAATTTTTATTATTGATAAAAACACTTGAAATTTATTGTTGATGGGATAAGCTATGCGCATTTCACTGGTTGCTTAGGCCAGATCATCAGGAAACTTCATCCATAAAGATTTTAGAAAAACTAAAGATATTAAGAAATTGAAAAAAAATTATTTTGAAAATTATAAAATTACTTTCAGAACATTATATTACAGTAGTTCTTTTACATCTTTATGTAAATTCTTTTAAGACTTTATAGCAGTACTATAAGAACGTTCAGTGCTGATTCACACATCTGGTTTTAGCCATGCGTAGGGTTATTAAAAAAGAGGGGGGGGGGGAAATGTTAAGGAGTACAGACTTCACCATACCAGTCGTTCTACACAAGATAAGATGAAACTAACTGTTCGCGTATGAACGAAAACGCAGAGTTTAATGAGAATTAAACAAAACCCAATCAGGTAAATTTGAGGTGTTAGAACTAGAATTTATATTTATGCATGTTAGTAACAATTTTATAAATTGTAATTTAAATACTTTTTAAGAATTTTGTATTCTTTAAGAAAGATATCGTAGCCCTTTAAAGTTCTTTAAGAACTTATTCAAAAATTTTGGGATTTCTTGAAAAACCTTTTTAGTTTTATTAAAACTTTTTAAGTTCTTACAAGTTCTTTACAATGTTGGTAAAAACTTTATGAATATGTTTTTGCAGATCTCTTTGAATATTATTTTAAAAGTTTTTCACAAAATTAGAAATTATTTCAGGAACTTAAAAAGTTTATGAAGTTCTCCTGAACTTGACCGATTTTTATGGAATTTCTGTGTGTGTATTTGTTTGGTATGAGAATTGGTCGTAAGATATATTTCATATCGCTAGAGGGCGTAAAATAGGGCAAAAGAGGTAAAACCTATCCCTCTCTAAATCTTCTTAACTAATCAACCGGTTTTCTTAAAATTTGGCACGCAATGTGGCGTGAAATAGGGCTCCCCTCTATACCTTTTTAACTAATTAATAAATTTTCTTGATATTTGGTAGGCAAATAGCGTCACATCAGGAAGGAACTACAGCCTATAATTTTGTAATTTATGGCGTGAAATTTGACAAGAGGGGTAAAGCTCCCCCTCCCTATATCTTCTTAACTAACCAACTGGTTTTCTTAAAATTTAATATGCAGATACTATAATATTTAAATGAAAATAGGGAATAGGACGTGAAATAGGGCAAGAGGTGTAAAATCTCCCTCTCCCTATATCTTCTTAACTAAATAACCATTTTTCTTAAAATTTGGCATGCGACACTGTAACATCTAAAGGAAATAAGTTACATATGTACCAAGTATTTTTTTTTAAGATTCCCTTTTTTACTTGAAGAGCTGTCTCTGCTAAAATTATTAGCCTGCCAGCATGAATTATTTTATAGAACATGTTTCTGTACTAATAACTATTTTCAACACTGTACTGCTCTACAATATATTTGTGCGTATGGATTTAAACTTTTAATACCAGTGTAAAATTACCATTTAGATTTTGTCTTATTACAAAATTTCGTATTGAATGGGCTTAAATAAAACAAAATTCAATTTTAGAAAAATATACCATGAATCTTTTTTATTTTAGAACTATTAAGGCCGCTTTTAATTTTTGAAAAACTTCAAAAAGTAAGAAACAAAATAAAAAGAAGGTTTTGAATTTCTCACAATAGTTTTGAATTAATTTTTTTAAAATTTCTGATTTGATCCAAGGCGAATTCATTTTTCAGGTGGCGTTGAAAACACAGCTGTGCTACTTTTTTTTTTTAATTAGGGAGACAAATGTCAAAAGTTACTTGTGTTTTTGACATATCGGCCAACGAAAGCAACAAAAAAAATACATTGTTGTGTTTTTGGTGTTTTTACTTGTTGTAGTATCGACACAACCGTTTACATGAATTCGCTTTGATTTGATCGAAAGGTCATATGAGACATATGACATATGAGAAATGTAAATATATAAAAGAGATGAATATAAGTTTACCTAAAATTATAACGCATACCATTAAGTTTTCAGTGTCTTTCAGACTTGGACTGTCAAAAATTAAAATTGCTTTTCTTCATTCGGGAACGTCATTATACTCATTCAATTCTTCAAGAGTATATATAATGTCTCAACCAGGTGAAATTATCTTGTTACTTGAGCAACAGCTGATAACTAACCACATACTGTCCTGGAGGTTCTGAGGAGTCTTAACTACAGTCTACAATTTTCTCTTCAAATTATGACATTTAAAACTTTTTAAATTATTAAATTTCAAAACACATAATTTAAATTTAAAAAAAAAAATGAAATATTTGTTTGAATTATTTACTACAGTGTTGTATTATTTTTGACACAACGTTAAAATATTTTACAGTGTTGTAAACGTTTTTAAAATAAGACCACCTTGTACGAATTCGCCTTGGTCTCACCTATCAAATTTCCTTTTATTTAATCCCTGTTTCATCTACTCAAAAATAGCCTTTAATAACAATTAATAATAACTGCCTGTTTTTATAACTAAAATACAAATTTTCGCTAAACATTATGAAACATTTGCTGTGAAACATTTGAGTGAATAGACGAATGGAAAAGTGTACATTGTTTCATGTACAAGCAGTTTTTTTGTGTTTGTTGTTGAGAAGAAGAAACAAGAGAGAAGGCGGCATTCTTAATACAAAAGTTTCATTGTATGGACACGAATGCAGTTTCAAAAGAGAATTAAAGAAAGTTTCTGCAGCAAATGTGCCATAATATGGACAACGACTTAGAAATTTATATTGAAAACAAAATCCAATTTGAGTTTTTTTTTATTGTTGTTTCAATTTTAATTCCCATTCGAAAATTTTTATTTTATCAAATAGAAACTGGGAATTATTTCCTTTCATAGGTTACTTTATTATATTCAACATTTTTATTTTTTCGAATTTATTCTATGAGCTAAATAGAACTATTACAAAAAAGCTTTATAAAATACATAACTGAAATTAAGCTCATAGAATAAATTCGAAAAAATAAAAATGTTGAATTTTTATTTTATTTTAAAAACCAGGCGGTAAATCATTCTATTTAAAAATTTTACATTCAAATTATTTTCAGCTTTTCAAGTCAAATCGCATTTCACATACATTACGAGTATTCTTCTTTCGATTGGTTTTTCAAACCCATTTAATGTGGTCAATGATTCACATTCATGTATCCCCAACAGATTGCATTAATGTTCGAGTAGTAAAAAGTAATCAATTGACTTCCACATTCTACATGTTGTATGTAGCAGTACCATGATGGTCATTTTAAAATATCTATGTACTTATTTTTATGTTTTCGATGCACTTCTTATACTCTACTTCTATTTTTCATGCATTTTTGAACAATTTGCCTTTATTTTAGAGTTTATGGTTAAAACAAAAAAAAAAAAAAAAGAAAAAAAATTAATGAACGAACAAATAGCAAATGAAACATACAAATTACGCAAATAAATAATGTGAAGCATTTCTTTCTATGAACTTTGGTTAATTAAAAAAAAATGAGAAAAAATTAGAAAAAAAATTGGAAAAAGGTTTTGTGGCATACAAATTACATAAATGCAACGAATAGTTTTTGAAGTGGTTCAGTATGCAGAAGTGAAGCATGCAAAAATTAATTTTAAAATAATATTTAATTAAGATTTTTGATTAATTTAAAGTTTAGTCTTCAAATAAAATTTTTATTTTCTTTGTTGGATAAACTTATGAAACGCTTCATTGGATCAATGAAGAATCTTTAATTCGCCCCTAGTTAATGAACTGTTAAAAAACAACGATGAAAATTTTGAAAATACTTAATTCAAGCAATTTTATTAAGATCGCGACTGCCATCACATTACTGAAACATTTCATAAGCAAAACAAATGTTTAAAAAACATTTTTTTCATTATTTTCATTTAAAGTTGTTTGCAAGGCCCATCTATCAGGTCTGCTTACTTGTACAAAAACAAAAAACGATTCTTTTTAGTTGTCAAAAATTTACTACCACATATACAAAGCAAAAGGAAAAAACGTGTATGTGTGGCATACCATAAACGTATACATGCACATGTAAGCAAAATGTAAACAACTTTTGACAACTAAAAAGAACATAACAATGATCATCAGGCTTCTTGCGCAGACCTTTTCTATGGGCCTTGGTTGTTTGTATTTCAAAGAAATTAATTCCAAAATTTCGTTTTTTTTTTGACAGTCTTTTATAAGTTAATGATTATAATTTTTATTTATTCCTGGTTATTAATTTCAGCCATTTTATCAATGTGCGTTTTCAGTTGTTGTGAATTTTAGTTCGATTGTTTTTATTCCTGTTACTTATCATCAAGTTTTAACAATTTTATTTAATTTTTATATTCATGTTACCACATGATGTTCTAATTTTATAAGCTTACGTGCGACGACCATCATCAGCATTCTATCCATTTTAATGGTATGCACTAGTACGTAAATTGTATTTACATTCATAATTTAAGGAAAAAGAATGTGAGAATTTTTCCTCTTGTTTTTTCTTTCTCGTTGTATGTTTTTAAGCCACTACTAACACCTAGTTACAATCACTATTTCGTTATCGTTATTCATTTTTTTCATTGATATTATAAAACAATAAAATTTAACATTTTTTTTCACAAGTTTTCATGTTTATTGACAAAAATTTAATTAAAAGTTCGTTTCAACAACAGTTATGGGAAGAATAGATTTTATTGTTCTAAGTGTTTTGTAGTTAACGAATTTTTTTTTGTGTTCATAGATTAAGTGAAATTTTTCATTGAACAAAAAGTTACAAAAGTTCCCTTTTCATTCATTAAACAAATTTGTGATTATATAATTAAAAGTTAGATTTAATTAAGTTGTCATTAATCCAATGAAAAATTTTAAACGAAATTACGAAACTCAATTTCGTAATGTTAATAAAATAACTTCATTAAATTTGTAAATTTTAATTAGGTTGAAAAAAAATTTAATGAAATGAAATAATTCTTTTAGTGAAGAATATCAACTTTTTGAAATCACTTTGTTATTTTTGCGACTGTCTTAAGATGGTCGTCATAATAAATTACTTAAATAAAATATTCAATGTGTTGTTTATTAATTGTTAATGCAATAAGCAAATCATTTAAAATTAAGAAAATTCGACGACACCACAAAAATGATATTTGCTTTTGTGACTTCCGTTGTAATTTCAGTTTGTTGTTTATTTAGTTGAATTTAAGATTTTATTAAAAATCGTAAAAGCTGTAAAGAATCACAGTGAAAAAATTGCTTCTGTCGCGAAAATGGCTAAATTCGCGAAAAATTGCCAGCTTATAAACAAACCCTAAAATTTATTTGAAATCGTTAAATCGGTAAAAAAACAAATTTTTGGAAAATAGCATAAAAATGTTTAAAAAAAATGAGCTATAATTTTGTAGAACAAACCTTTTGTGTTTGCTTGTGCTTTCGACAATTGAAAATCACAAAAACGGCGTGATTTACAGAACACCACAAAATCACACGTGTGATTTGAAATCACGTTATTTTCAGAACAGACCTGTATAGCTAAAAAAATTAACAAAGTAAAATACATCACATTTACACTGAGACAATTTTTTTTTAATTTTTCTAGACATTCTACTTTTTGTTTATAATCATTGGAATAGGTTCAAAGTTTTGGTGGACCAATTTCTATGTATTCCTTTTAAATCTGTCGTACAATTGTTTAAATTGCTCAATATTCTCTCCGCAACAACATTTGAAAAGATTAAAACAAAAATAACTATTTGAAATAATTTGTCTCCCAAGGAATTTTTTATTGCAAAAACCTTTTTCCTGCAATATTCTGGCTCCTAGTAATTTAAAGCTTAAATCTTTCAAAATGTAAGAGGTCGAGCATTACTTCTAATTAAACAAGATCCGATCGAAGTAAATTTTTTAAATATGTTGGAAAGTTCAGACAGACATTTTACCCTACCAAATGCATTTGGTGGCACGAGCATTTTATCAAAGCAATATCTGGGTTTTCGTCTTTTAATAACTTAACATCTGAATAATATTGTTCAAACACAACAATATGTGTATCTGGTACAAATCCAACTTGATTTTCGATAGGAATCCGTTTTTCTATAATTGTAATATTTCTCTTGCAGTCAATGATCCCCACTTTTGGGAACAAAAAATGAATTATGCACCGAGATGTTTCGTCGTTATAGGTAATAAATTATCGTAAAAGCTATCTAAATGCCAAATGTTATTTATTTATTTTTTAAAACTATAAATTATTTTAATTATTAAATAGTTGAATTGTTAGAGTACTAGCGTCTTAGGCCATCAGCTCTAAATGCTGACCATTTTTAGTTCAGCTCTCTTAACTAGGGTAGCCAGATTTTAAATTCGGAAAAACAGTACATTGAACACAAAAAAACAGTACAATCAAGAAAAAAACAGTTCATTTTTTTTTGCGAAAACACAACTATTTATTTAAATTATTATATATTTAAAACTTTGATTGAATATGCAACAATTATATAACGAAAAACACTTAAAATGTGTAACACCAAATGAATGATTTCCGTTTTATGGCATTTTATACGTATACGAAATTACTCCATTTGCGTTAAAAAAAAACACTAAAACGAAGCATTTTGACTAAAGGTTTTTTTTTATTTGAAGACAGGAAAACCATAACATTCCTGTAAGCCATATAAGAAAGGAGAAAAGCCTAACTTAGCTTAAAACTATTAACTCGTTGATTGTGTAAGTATTATATTGGTATTTAAAGCAATTTTCACCACACACATAGTTGCACATATCATATAGAATTTGAGAAAATTTATGTGTCCTAAGTTAATTTTCCAATTTTAAACAATTCTTAAATTATTTACGGCCAATTTGACCAAGTTCAGCTATAATCTATAAAATCCAAAAATCATAGGTTGGTGTATTTTTATTTAACAAAATATTAAATAGTAAAAAACAAGTTTCAATAAAATTTATACGCTGAAGATTTTCAATAAAATTTTTGTAAAAATTAACGTAGCTTTTCCTTATTTCAAAAGTAGTTTAGGTGGAGAAAAGTGGTCCTGAAAGCAATTAGGTATTTTTATAAATTTTGAGCCCGGAGAATTTTTAAATTTGTACGTTTTCAATTTCACGTGATTACGATTTCCAGAACTTGCCCGAATATTAAATTAAAGGAATTAAAGATAATTGTGTTGGAATAGGTATTTAAAAAATATAAAATTTTTAACAAAATTTCGATTTTGTTTTTGTCTTTTTCAGGTGTTTAAAGGAAAAAACTATTGGAAGAGGTAGCCATAAAATCATATGTCTTACAAATAATAACATGAAAATATACAACTGCTGCGAGTCACCCATTATAATTAAGATTTCTACTGCGTATTTATGAGAAAACAATGACCACAGCGTAAAAAGTCTTATTATTTTAGAGCTTTTTTGTTTGGAACACAACATTTTTTTTAAGCTATGTACTGTTAAATATTAGGATATTTTCAAAATATGAGTTTAACAGGGATTTTCTTAATATCTTGGTTTTTTGTAGACAGGACACAAAAAAAAAACAGTACAAAAAGCAGTACAAAGTGTAAAAAACAGTACATTTGCGTACTGTTTCGGACATTATGCATAAAACAGTACAATTGCAAAAAATCAGTACATGTACTGTTTAAAACAGTACGTATGGCAACCCTACTCTTAACGCTTCCATTCTTTTAATTAAATTTTTAAGTTTTGCCAAGAATATTAAACCAGTTTACATCTTCTGACAAAATAATAAAAAAAACCAGTGCTACAAAGCTTTTGAATTTTAAATTACACATGGGCTACACGTGAAAAAAATATTACAAATGATGTGTGCAATTACACATAAGGTGGCAGCACTGGTAAACTGATCATTACATTCACCAATTTTTTTATGCGCTCAATAAATCGCTTCGTGTGTCAAAAATGTATTGGTTCAAAGTGGGAACTCGCCATTTAAATTCATGTCATCCGTAAGTGATATGGCAAGCTAAACTTTTACGTTTCTCCCTTACAAACCTGCTTGTTATAACTCGACTTTAGCTGTTAATGCTTGTGTCAGATGAAACCAAAAACGAACGTGTGAGGGCAAAAATTAAAAATCTTCTGTAGTGCCAATTACATATGGATTTAACATCTGACAAAGTCACTGCAAAATACATGTCGTGTAAAAGTACCATGAAAAAAATGGAACTTATCGTTTAGTTTGCAAAATATCTCAGTTTATTTGTTATCCACAACTGCTTAAAAAGCAAGTTTTCTTTCCAGATTTGTTAAAGTTAGTTTACTTTTTTATTTTTGTATATTCTTGTTCTTAAAAAATAAACGAAACTACTCACTTAGTTTCCTGCAATTTCACATAACTTAAGTTAACATATTTTCAAAAATTTTAAATTATATTAGTTAAATAGTTTCTATTGTTTACCATAAAACTATTATGCACTTGTAATTTATTCATGAATATCCTTTAATTCCTTTGTAAGTGTTAAACAATCACTTGTTGCTTCATGTTGAATGAAATCATACACATGCTTTTGCACACACAAACACACACACCCACAGTTAAGCATACATGTGTGCCAGTGTATGTTTGAATGTTCAAAAATATGATATGACTAACTTTTCCAAATTCTCTACAATACGCTTTTGGTACTTAACAAATTGCCAAAACAATTTAAGGCATCACTTCTATACAAATACAACAAACTTTAATACAAATACACAAACTGACAAACTCTGGGTGCATATATGTATGTACATACACATGTATTTGTATTTAGTATATGAGTGTTTGTGTTTGAATGAAGCTGTAGCACAAAAAGTGTTCATCCTGTATTTAGGAAAGAAACCTTACAGGCATCATGCACAACTGCAGTCGACTTTTTGGGTGGCAAAGTTCCCAAAAAAAAAAACAAAATGCTTTCAACAGCAAAATAAACTATAACGAACGTTAACAGAAGCTCCCAACATCAACATCATCGTCATCTTTTGCATAAGTAAGTCACTACAACTACTAGTTGTAGTCTGTATTCCGAACTATGTACTTTGCACATGCACCATTTAGGGCAAATGGGATTTAAATAGATGATTTGTTGAGATATCATTCTTTACACTCCAAAGAAAGGATGATAACTAATGCTTAAATGTCACAGCAAAAACTTCTCTTACCATGTAACGTATATTGCAATGAGAAATTTCATTAAACACTACTTACATTTTAATACTTTGTTCACACTTGGGTTCTTAAACGCGCTTAAAATAATATTTTAATAACTTTTTAAAAGTATTTTTATCCATTTTTAATACCTTAAATAAATATAACTTTGTTTGTTGTGTTTTTTTTTCTTAATCATCTGTCATCTTAATCATCAAAAATGCAATGTGAACGGCTTTGATTAACTTAATCAACATTTTGCTTAAACGAGTTTAAAACCCAAGTGTAAACATAGTATAACTTTAATAACTCATAAGTTAAACAAGGGATGCCCACATTGGATTGTTTATATAAAGGAAAAGTAAGAGCGCTCTAGGCCGAATCTTATATACCCTTCACTATAGTGCGATAAAAACAGAAATTTATAGTTCTTTAGATATAAATAAATCTATTTTGAGCCACGCCCACTTCTCCAATCCCGACAACATTTGGTCGGATGTTGTGAAGTGATCAACAAGATGCTTGCACCTAATTTGGAAACTTTAGCCGTCTAGATGTACAAAAAAATAACAACAAGGGATTTGTGGGTAAAATTAAAGGCAGTCTTGGTTTTTTGTTCGTATCTCAGCTAATTGTGGACCAATCTGGCAGAATTTCAATAGCAAACTTTTCGGGACTATATGCGATGTAAATATGTAACAACCCCTTCATAAATGGGGTTTTTGAATAACCCAGAAAAACATAAATTTTTCTATTTTCATGTTTAAAATTATGTATAAAAAGAAAAAAAAAATCCTGTATTCTTTTTGTTAAAATTATTTAGGTACATAAATAGAACACCAAATTTTCAAAGTAAAATGATGACGAAAACCATATCGGGCCATTCTGTCTTTTAATTGTGAGTGCTTCTGCGAACAAAGGGGAAACAAAAAAGTGAAACATGCGTTACAGGGAACTAAATAATTATATTCTCTCTCTCTCTCTCTCTCTCTCCCTCCCTCTCCCGCCCTCTCCCTCTATAGTTCTACGGGTAAAGGCTCAACCATAATGTGCTTAAGTTGGGTTAGTCAAATGTGCGAATACATGTTAATCTTATGAGGCAAACCATATTGGATTTGAATAAACTTTTTGTTAAGTTTGATGAAACTGTCATTTGCTTAAGCAAAGTGCGAAACAGATCGCACATTCCGTACGAAGTCAAATGTTTTTTGGTTTTTTTTTTAACATGTGAGAGACCAAGGCCCATCTATCAGGTCTGCTTACTTGTACAAAAACAAAAAACGATTCTTTTTAGTTGTCAAAAATTTACTACCACATATACAAAGCAAAAGGAAAAAACGTGTATGTGTGGCATACCATAAACGTATACATGCACATGTAAGCAAAATGTTAACAACTTTTGACAACTAAAAAGAACATAAACAATGATCATCAGGCTTCTTGCGCAGACCTTTTCAATGGGCCTTGTGAGAGACTTTTTATTAATTTTTAACAGTAGGTTAACCAAGGTTATGCATATTATCGTTGGGCCTTAAGTGTTTAAATTAATGCATATATTGTCTCTGAAGCTTCCTCTCATTATTATTTCAAACTCAATTCTTTTTGAAACTCGATTCTACATGAAATTCAAGTTGTTTCACCTTGCCATTCAACGTGATTCGGAGTGTTATTTCAATATGTATTTCATTTTGCTCTAACTTTACGGGAATGTTAAATTAACATGAATTATAGTTATTTGAAAAGAAAATAATGTTGTTCACAAGTTATTGTAAAATAATGTTAAATTAATATGAAGTAACTTTGAAGCAAAATGCAAGGAGAGAATAACTCACTGTTTATTGTTGATGATTTTGTTTAAACTTTGATATTGTTACAAGTAGAACTGTTGCTGTAATTGTTATACGCTTAACAGTTTTATTTGGTTTAATATCTTTAGTTTTTCTAAAATCTTTATAGATGAAGTTTCCTGATGATCTGGCCTAAGCAACCAGTGAAATGCGCATCAAAAATAAAAATTGGGAATTAAGCACGAATAACAAAATCATTTAAACTACCGAAAAATGTAAAATTAATCTTGTTTTCGAGGATATTACATTAAATTCCTTTATATTTTATATGTGAAGAGATTTACAAAAAAAACTTCTTAAAACTTTCAAAAATTAAGTAAACTAATAAAGTTAAGAACAGTTTTGATAAACGAATGCACTGTTTTAAAAACTGTTACACAATTGTTAGTGCCTTAAGTCTGGACTACTACAGAAGTAATGCTATGAAGCCTGTTGCTAAAATATTTTGCTAAATTTAAATATTCCCCAATGTTGATGCTATAAAAGGAGTTTTGAAAATTTGTGTGTATGTATGAAGTTGCTAAATGTTTTAATACCATTTCACTCAGGCTTACATGCATTTCATCATTTGCCACCACAAATAGTTTTAAGTACTTTACCAAAAAAAAAAACAAACAATATTGTTTTACAAATTGTCTGTCTGGCCGTCTTACAGTGGAAAATTTGTTGTAATTTTCAGGTCAAAGATCAAAATAACATGAAGTCACTATTAGAGTTAATCAAAATTAAATATGTTTTTTTACACATACCATAAAAGCGGGAAGAGTCCCATATAAAACCTCTCCCTAAAATCACTTTAAGACAGAAAATTCTCATATAGATGTAGATGCAGATCCTGAAAATTTCCGCGATTTTCGAAATTTTTAACTTAATTTCGTTGTTTTACCTATTTTATATAAAGAAATTCATCATGACATTCCCCTTTGAGGGGATAGGGAACACAATATTGATCGTTAATATTTATTTGATTAACTCTGTTAATATTTTCATTGAAAACGATAGAAAAAAGTTAAACTTTGTTATTGTTTTTAATCGTGTCCAACAATTATAAAGAAATTTTAATGTAAGAAATGCCGAAAATAATCTTTTGAAAAGCACAAAACATTTCACTGGTGCATCAAATTCAAAAGTTAAACTTTACTGTTTACAGGGTTAGAATTATTAAAGTATTTTCCGAGATTGGGCATTGGACCTACGGTAATTTATGGAGCGTTTTTACGAAATTAAGTAATGCATTCTACTACATTATGTGGGGGGTATAAAAATGTGTTTTTGTTAGAATAAAGTTTTTTTCTGTTTAACTTAATAAAATAATTTTATTAATAAATTTCGAATTTCGAATTTTAATTTCAATTTTTAATTTTAACTCATTAAAATTTTTTTAATAGAATCTTACAAATAAATCGATAATTCGTCTATATTAAATTACAATTTTATTTATTTAGTTAAAATCAACTGAGGTAATTGAATAAAATATAGATTTTATGGTAAACTAACTGTTTATTGTTGATGTTTTTTTTTTAAACTTTAATATTATCCCTTCAATAATAAATTTCAGTTTCTCAATAGTATGAAATGGGAATTTAGCACATTTGAAAGAAACCTTGTTAATTAATTTTTGAATCCCAACAAAAAGTTTGATAACTAATATGCATGTGGCAGTGTAAATAAACTGAACTGGCAAAATAAAATAAAGTAATTTGTTTTTATTTTTGTTTTTTGTTTACCCACTTACAACTACATTTAGAGTTGACAAAAAAAAAAAAAAAACAATTGTAGTCGGGACTGTAAGAAAAGATAAACCCACTGTTTATTGTTGTTGATTTTGTTTAAGCTTTGATATTGTTACAATTAAAACTGAGGTTTATAATTCTTATTCGCTTAACAGTTTTATTTGTTTAATATCTTTAGCTTTTCTAAAATCTTTGGATGAAGTTTCCTGACGTTCTGACCTAAGCAACCAGTGAAATGCGCATAGGAATAGCTTATCCCATCAACAATAAATTGCAGTGTTTTTATCAAGAATACAAATTGGGAATTAAGGACGACTAACAAAATCTATTCAATTAAAATTGTGTATTCCAAAAATTACTTTGATAAATAGTTGTTTCATAAATCAATTAACACAATGTTTGAAATCGTACGTTGTATTTTTTAATTAAATTAAACATTTATATAGAAAAAAATACAATTTTCAATTTTATCAAATTTTAGCTATCACTATATTATATTTAACTTTAAGATAATAAAATAGTTATAAAACTTTTGTTCTTAAACATCTTTTCAAAACTTAATATCTATAAAAAGCATTTATCTTTTAATTTTCAAAAACTGCCAATCCCGAAAAATCGAAAAATCCAGATATCTCGTAAGACTCCGGGATGCAGGGATTTAATTTCTTGAAACCCCGAATCCCGGGATTGGCGAAAACCAGTCCTCATTGGCATCCCTATTAGATATATGGTGTACATTCTTGAAAGTTTTTCTGTAAATACAAGAATGTAGCGTATAATACATAGAAAAAATTCTCCAAAATTTTTCACGAATTAAAAATAAAATTAGTTTTAATTAAAAATTTAATAAAGTGAATTAAACGTGTAATCAAGTTAGTTAAACGTTTAATTGATACTATTAATTTGTTTACTGGTGCAAATAAATTTAATTTTTTAATTAATGTGATAAATTTTGTAATTGAAATCAAATGTCATTTTACTTCCTGTTTATATTAAAAAAATGGATTCGTATCAGTTCAAAATAGTTGAAAATGTGAAAATATCGGTTACTTTCAACAAAATAATTTTTTTTTTTGATATATTATGGCTAATTAACCCATTTTATTGTCACCATATTATGGTTTTGTTGGAGGTGACCGTATTAAAAAATGTTTTACTTCGCGCGAAAATTTGACATGATTTTGTCATCACAAATTCGTATTTCGTGTTTCATTTAAGCCGGAATTTTAGAAAACTATTGAAAGTAGTAATAAAGAGTGGTTCAGTTTTAAGGGCCGATGTTGAATGGGAACCACACCTATACGTTAACTTTAACGTGCACTTCGTCCAAATGTGCGTACAAACGCAAAAATCGTGAACAAATTTCAGCAAACCGGGTCTGTAGGAAATGTGAAAACACCAGTGCATGCTTGTACAGCTCGTACTGCAGAAAATATTGCTGCTGTTCGCGATAGTGTGGCTGAAGAGTCATCCACCTCAACTCGTCGTCGTGCCCAACAATTGCACCTCTCACGCTCGTCGTTGATAAACATTAAGCATAAAGAACTGCATTTACACGCTTACAAGGTTCCAAACGTCGTCAATGGTCAGAATGGTGGCAAGAAATGGCATGATATTTTCGAAAAAAATCATCAGTGTGATACACATTTTACCCTCAGTAGAATCGTCAATAAGCAGAATTGCCGCATTTGGGCGAATGAGAAATCCAAGAGTGACGCGTTAAAGTTATTCAGGCTTATTATGAAAATGGGCGTTAAAATCAAAACGCAGATCGTGCACTTCGTGATTCTGTGATGAAGATCATTTTCACCTCAGTGGAGTCGTCAATAAGCAGAATTTCCGCATTTGGGCGAATGAAAAATCCAAGAGTGACTGTCGAAAAACCAGTGCACCCACAAAGAGTAACTGTTTGGTGCGGTTTATGGGCTGGCGGCATCATTGGGCCATATTTTTTCCAAAATGACGCCGGTCAGGCAGTAACTGTGAATGGTGTTCGCTATCGTGAGATGATAACGAACTTTTAATGACCCGATTTGGAAGATATGGATGTGGACGATATGTGGTTTCAACAGGACGGTGCCACTTACCACACAACTAACGAAACAATAGCTATTTTGCGCGACAATTTCAATGTCCGTGTTATCTCACGTGGTGACTTTTTTTGTTTGCGGTTATTTGAAAGAAAAGGTGTACGACAATAAGCCACCAACATTTCAAGAGCTAAATTCGGCACATTAACGGCATTAAACCTCAATTATGCCTCAGCGTCATCGAAAATTTGGACCATCGAATGTTGGTCTGCTGCCAAGGTCGCGGCGGCCATTTGGCCGATATTTTGTTTCATACATCATTGAACCATACCAATATTATCATAATAAAAAGAAATGACAATAATCTCCTAAATAATTTGTGTTGTATTCAAAATCAACATCTAATCACCACAAAATTTAACCACCTTGAAATCATATTTATTTACAATATTTCTCAATATTTAAGCTCTTATATGACATTAACATTTTTTTTGTTAAATTTCAAGAGTTTACCAAAACTTAATTAGAATAATCTAATTTTCTAACATTTTCTTTAATTTTCCACTGTGCGTCTCTGCGTCTCTTTATAATTTTCATAGGCAACAGGACTTGATCTGGTTTATTTTAACAACAATAGCAACAACAACAACAACAACAATAAGAAAATTATACCATTATTCACAGAAACATTTTCCAAAACAATTCAAATTTTTGAGTTTTATTGTTTTTAGATAATTGTCTGTAATTTAGTTTCATTACACTCTTTTCGTAATTACGAACCGAATGAAATATTGTATAGGAATTGTTTTGCCAAGGACATTATCATCTTTAGCTTTAGAAGTGTGAATTATTTTCAAATTAAAATTTTAATTTGTTTTATTTGGCTTGAAATGAAAAGTGATTTTATTAGAGTTGGAGCAAGTATTCATTTAAATAATCGTAATAAGAAAATTATTTTAAATTACTTGAGGTAAATGAACTTTGAAGTGTGTTTATATTTAATTTAAGTTTTATTATGGATTTCAGGATTTTGTAAAAATGTTTTAAGGTATCAGTCAATTTCTTAGTATGTACAATACATTCATAATTTTTTTTTAGGCCTTTCAACTCTGGTGAAACCCTGGAAGGAGCATGCGAGATTCTCTTCACATCTTTATGGGTTTTAGATGCAAGTGGATCAGCATAAAATTATACGAACTCTTAAGTTCTATTAGGCCATTCAATTCTCATTACATTCTAAAAGTGTTTTATTAAAAAATTTCCCTCAACAATAAATTTCAGTGTATTTATCAAATATGAAAAACTGGGAATTTAGCACGTCATACGGAAATCGTATTAATAATAAATTTTGTATTCCCGAAAATAACATTGATAATATACATACTTGCATGTGCCCGTGCAAAAGAACTGAATTGGCAAATTGGTTTTTTTTTGTTGTTTTCTTACGAAGACAGTAGAATGAAACAGTTTGTTTTTTAATTTTGTTTTTTATTTTTACCCACTTACAACTACAATTCGAGTCGGAAAGAACCCAACCAATTGTAGGGGAATGTAAGAAAAGATAAAGGGTGCGTTCGTAAATGCATCACTGCGCTGCATCAGTGATTTCAAATGGTTATATATGTATCAGTGAAGTAAATTTGGACCAAAAAATTGTGAAATACTCCACAAAAATAATAGTCACACAATAAAAAAAATTATAACTCACTGTTTACTGTTGGTGTTTTGTTTTGGCTTTGATATTGTTACAAGTAAGACTTTTAGTGTTTATAATTCTTATTCGCTTTAGGGTTTTACTTGTATAATATTTTTGGCCTTTCTTAAATCTTTGGAAAAGGTTTCCTGATGAGCTGGCCTAAGCAACCAGTGAAATGCGCATAGAAGCTAGCTTTCCCTCAACAATAAATTTCAGTGTATTTATCAAATATGAAAAACTGGGAATTTAGCACGTCATACGGAAATCGTATTAATAGTAAATGTTAAAAATTTCAATAAAATTCCAAGTTGTAAAAACTCCTTCCTTCATTAAAAATAATTTAATGAAAAATAGATTTGATGAACTCAAGCCTAACCAAAAATATCAAAATTAACAGTTAAACTAAAAATCACAATTTTGCTTAAAAATAGCTATGTTTACATTTGTACATCAAGTTGTACAAATAAAATGTGGACGAAAGTGGGCAAAAAACATAATAAACAAATGTATTCAGGGTTTCAAGACAAAGTCTTGACAGAAAGAATACGAAAACACAGAGGAAAGAAGCAACATATGAATAATATGAAAATGATACTTACAGCAAATTTCGAATCGCCAGTATCACTGGTTAAAGATTAATATTTGACTGTTGCTGGCAGGCACCGCAGCGGTGCCTGGGGTTAGAACTCAAAGAATTCTGATGAAAGGTTGTGGTGATTCTTGAAACATGTTTATTCAACCCAGGTTCGAGCCCCAGCTCAGCCAAGAAAATTACCAAAAAATTTCAATAAAATTCCAAGTTGTAAAAATTCCTTCCTTCAGTAAATAAAAATAAATAACAACTAGGGGTTTTCCCGGGAATTTCAGTTATTATATTTCCTGCTTTCCCGGTATTTTTTTGCAGGATCCCGGAAAATAAAAAATTGCTCATAGTTTCAGAAAACAGCTATTTTTACTCTGAAATTTAGTTTTATTTTCTCTAAAAATTAGCATCTATGGATGGGTTGTCAATTACAAGAAGTGATTTACGTACGTAAATCAATGTTTCCTGATGCAAAAAATTTATTTAAAGCAGGATATGCAGTGCAAGAGCTGATAATTTATAAATAAAGTGAAGTGAAGATAAAGAACATACATTCAAAATAAGATGCAGCCAGTAAATTCCTATTGTCCGTGGGCAAGTCTTAAAAATAGGAGATACCTAAACATATGCAACATAGTCATATCTACTAAAAAAAATAATCGAGCTTGCCAAAATACCTGGGACGTGCGGGGAAACCGAAATAAAGATACTACAACATACAATTTGAAAAACACATTGTCCTAAAGATTACAGATGGACCTAATGAAAAGAAAAGGTTTGTAAAAAGTAGTCCGGATGATGCTATTTTTGGCATCAACCTCGGTAAAAAAGGGAACGAACTTTTTTGGAAACATGGTAATCAGTAAATAAAATCAGAAATATACTCTAAGACGACTCACTAAAAGCTTTGAGTGTGTCAGAAAGTTGTTTCCTAAGCCGTTAAAAATGTAAATATATTTATTGAAATATTTCAATATTTTTAACATCCAGAGAAAAAACATGTTTAAATATGGTCACCTCCAACCAAACTATTTTTAAAGATAGTTTTAAACATATTATGGGTATTTTAACCATATAATTGTCAGCGACAACCATATTATGATAAAATTAGGCCTCCATCAAGAAGCCCCAACCATATTATTGTTGCCTCCAAACATGTTATGATCAATAACAACTAAAATTTGTTAAACACTCACAATAGCATGGTAGGTTGTCAACCATAGTATGTTGCTCTTAAGAAAGAGGAAAATACTATTGTAAATATAAAAACAAATTATTATCATATTTAACCATAACATTTTTAGAGGCAACCATGATATGGTAGTGGGTTCTTAATGGAAGACTAATTTAACCATAAAATGGTTATCGCTAACAATAATATTAACCATAATATGTTTAAAATTTTCTATAAAAATAGTTTTACTTACTTTGTAAACAAGTTCTCTTACGTTTGTTTATAAAAGTTTTTTTCATTAATTAAAAACAAATTTACTTTGTTTTATTTGTATTGAAAGGATCCCGGGGAATTTAAAAAAATGTCCCGCTTACCCGGGAATCGAAAAACTCCTGTTTTTTTTATTTTTTTTTGAGTAGGTCCAGTAGCAAAAACGAATTGTGAAAGCTGTGAAAATACGTTTTGGATCGAGGTTTAAAGTTATCAAAATGCAATTGGTAACAATTAGAGTTTTTCTTTTCCCGGGAAAGCGGGATTTATTTTTTAATTTCCCGTGATTCCAGGAATTCCTGCTCAATACAAACCGATGCAAAATATTATTTAATTTAATATTTTTGAACAAATAAAATTTCCTGAGATTAATTAAATAAGTTTATAAATGCATTCAACTTTTTTATTTCTGTGGCAAAAAGGAAAGAGTGCTTAATTCCAAATTAAGATCTTTAGGTCCAAAAGTACACATGGGCAATACTTGAATTATTTTCTAGGATTTTTGATAAAGTTATAGCAAAATTACTTTTTGGTTATCTTTTTTCAATGTGCATTAACATTTGGAATAAAAAAAACTTCTGATCTTTAATATTGGGAGTTTTAAGGAATAAAAACTAAATTTTCAAAAGCCACCCTTTAAGTTCAAATTGCACTCATATAAAACTAAGCAAATAGGCTTAGGCACTTATTGCCACAGAATAATTCCAAAGCCAACAGAATTTATATAAAACCAAAAAAGTTAAATTATTGAAGCAAATTATTGCAACATATTTCTTTGAAAAGAGAATTTCTGTAAAGAATCCCTTGAAAGTTTATTTCTAATAGAAACTGGGAATTATTTCCTTCCGAAGGTTACTTTATATTATATTCAACATTTTTTATTATTCGAATTTATTCTATGAGCTAAATTTCAGTTATGTATTTTATAAAGCTTTTTTGTAATAGTCCTTTGGTTTATTTCTAATTTTTATTAAGAAGATTTCAATGAGAAAACACATTATCTTTCTACGAAAGCACTTCCTTCAAAACTTGTAATACTATTTAAAAAAAAAACAATTTTCTTCAAATCGACTAACCGTTTTCTCTATGAATAACTTTTGCAGATGCTCTGCATGTAAAAACATTAAATTTTTTGAAGCGAGTGGGAACAACTTTTTTTCGTTTTTATAAAAAAAAAATCTGGGTCTTTAAACAAATGAAAAATTCTGTACATTAAAACTCTTCTTCTTAAGAAATTTCAGAGCATTAAACATTGCCTTACTTATCGAATATGAATTGACATCTCTTTGGCGTTTGGCAAAAATGTCTTAAGTCAGAAACTGTAGTTTTTCGTTATGTTAAATTGAAAAATATTTATTTGGTGTAATTCATAGACTTTTTTTCTAAAAGCAGGTGATGAGGATTAGAAGCAGTTCTGCTAGACTAAAGTTATTTTATACGTTTTTTTTTTTAACTTAAGACCTTTTTGTCTAACGGCTAAGAAATATCATAGCACAACTTATTTACAATAATTACGTAAAAAAAAACCCGGGAATTCCCTCACAAATTTCCTGGGATTTTTGTCCCGGGAAATCCCGTATGAAAAACACTAGTAACAATCCATTTATTTAACTTGCTAGTTTTGCTTTATATTTTTTTCAGAATTAACTTTGGAAACTTAAACAATTAATAATGGAAAGACACATAAGCAAGCACATAAGAAAGAAACAAAGTTGTTAAATTTTGTTTCGAAAGTTAGCATTCGATTATTCAGTAGCAAAGATCATAATCGAATAATGTGCGAGGAGTGCCATTTACACCTCAATGTGATTTCAACGCCACCTGAAAAATTAGTTCGCCTTGGCTGAAGCCAAGTGGACTTTTTTTAATGTGATGAATTTTAAAAATTGAAAACATTTCAACTATTTTGAATATAGTGGTAAAGGCGAAAACCGTTGTTGTTCAAGCTCATACTCAGATAGTGACTTATGAAATGACCAATTTTAAAAGGGATGTACATAAATGCTACTTAAGGCCGTTACACACTATCCCACAAAGTCTTAAGAATCGTTCAAAAGTGCTTCCCTGATCTAATTATTCTTTGCAAATTTTAAAAAAACAATAACAACTTATCATGACAGGGTTGCATTTTTGTAAATCACTAACGACTTTGAGGAATAGTGTATAACGGCCTTTAATGTAACTGTTGTACTTATCTCTGAATTCAATTGAATGTAAGATGATCTCATACTCGATAATACTTTTTAACAAATAGTTTTGTTAGAGATTTTTATTGTTTTATATTTTAGCACTTTAACAAAAATGGCTGGCTGTCAATATAACCCTGTGCGCAAAGTACATCCATTTTGCTATTAGGGCTCGATATATAAAAAAAAATTAAAGTCTATTTTGCGTTAAAAAATTGTTCATATACAATTTCTGAATTGTACTTAATTTTATTGTAAAACATCTCAAAAATAAATATAATTATTGATTACAGCTACTAATTGCTATCAATTTATTAATTTAAAATCGTGGACTTTCTTATTACAAATTAAATATAATTAAAATTTATTTTCAATATTATTTTTTCATTTTGCAAACGAGTACAACTATAAATAAAATAAATTGACAATTTTATGTGTGTCATTAAAATGAAAAATTTCATTTTGCTAATCTTCATACTAAATTATGCATAAAAAGATTAGAAAAGTTTACTGGCCTCTTCAACTTCAACTGGGTTTATGCAGAAATAAAAAAATAAAATAAAAAAAAAATAATAATAGAAAACCTCAAAGCAGAAAGAACACAGTGGCTTGAACTAAAATTAAAATTCCAAATGAGTTTTTGACAAAAACGCTTTGCATACGCACTAAAAAAAAAAAACAAACAAATAAATAATACAGTAACAAAAAAAAATTTACTTTTTTAAACTGAAATTTTTTATTTTCTTTTTAAAGTACTAAGAATACTTTAGAATTAATTTTAAGGCGCTACAGGCAGCAGTGGTTGATTATTTCGGAGGCATTGGCAGAATAACGAACGTTTAATTTTAAATAAAAATTGTTTAGTCGTAGCAATAAAAATTTGACCAAAATTAAATAAATGATCCGGATGATCATGTTCACATTGAAAATGTATCGTTTCTTACTAAAACAATTTAGGCCTTACGATTTCCTAAAACTTCATCTTTAAAGTTCTGCTATAGTTCAATATGTGAGTGTGAGTATTGCGGGTTCATTTCGCGGAGGAGATTCTGGTCTGTTTCGCTAAATGCTCAGTAAATTATGTGTTAAAATAAAGTTTGCAATTTAATCGTTTATTGCACAAACCCGCCAAGTTTGCCTATTTTTAATGAGAATTGACGGGTTTCTGAAATAAACGATTCAATTGTATTTGAAAAAAGAGTTCGAAAATGTACATTATATACAGTGCTTAAGGGTCCTGTACGCTAATAGTGTTTGTGTGATTAATACGTTAAAGAAAACTTTCTCTGTTTATGATCTTTGTCCACAATAAGATAACTGCTTTAAAGTTAAGTGCAGTAGTGGTTTAGTAAATAAGCCAACTCAACTTAAAGAAGAAAACATTTCATTGCGTTCTTTTTTTCGTAAAAAGCCATGCACTTCGTGGTGTTAGGTTCAGAACAAAAATGTTCGTTCGTTTCAGTTGTGCTTAGCGCCCTTTTATCTGGTAAAGACTAAAATGTTTCAGTTCTTTAAGTGAGTTTGTTTTTAATAATTTAATTTTTTTTTTCAAAAGAAGGCGGGTGAGGGCTTAGAGGCATTTGCATCCGGGATATCAGGATTGCATGACGATAGGCTAAATTGATGACTATTAAAGTATGTAAATTTCACCTGCAACTAGATTTCGTGGCTTGTTTGAAATTTTTTTGTTTAAAGAAAGTCTAGTTACCTCAGGTCCGACTAAAACACCTAACAATTTGTTTTTTTTTTGGGAGTCTATAACAGAGAATATGTAACAACATTGAATGGTTGAGAAACGCGAACTCCCCCATCCGCGGCTTCTTGCTAGCACTACAATGGCTTCCATTGTCATTGCTTCTTTACTGTTGTCTTTTTACCTGAGATAAAAATAAGAGGGGTGTAAACATATTAATTTGATCACGCTTAAATAAAAACAAAAGTTTGTTTATATATAGATTTACAAAACGAGTTGATTTAAATAATTCATTACATAAATTCGTGCTGTGGTCGTGCAACTTCTCTAGCAACAACAACAATACTAGTTAGAAGCGTTGCTTAAAGTTTTTGTATGCTCATTTCTTCATCAGTGTGAAAAACCACTACAGAACATTAAAATGTAATGTATGTATGTGTACAGAGCCTCTAAAACTGTACTGTTTTATAACGAAAAACAGAACACTTCATAATGTTTGTTACTTTCGTTGAAAGTAGCTATGAATGCTATTAAGGCTTGTGTACCAATACAAAAACACTAAAAAAATAGATATCGTTTATGTGTGTGTGTGTGTACAGTACGCTAAATAATGTTCGTTTAATTTTCGACTGTTTGTTTCATATAAAAAATCTGTATATTAACTATTTTGTTAAGTGGATTTCGTAATCGGTTTATATCTCTACCCAATTTTTATATTTTTTTTTTTGCTTAAAGTATTTGTTGGACTCATGTTGCTATTTTCGTTTATTTATTTTTTTTTAGCAAATATTTTAGTTCAATGAACTTTTCGTATTAGTTACACACAAAGTAATTTTGGTTGTCGTAGGTTAAGTAGTCATACTTACATATGTGTATTCACATACAAACATAAAAATTATCATATCCGTATCCCAGTTGGCCAGACTGCCGTTGACGACATCGTCGTCAATGATGTATGCACGACTTGTCCCCTGTTATTTAGGTTTTCTAGAGGACAATTTACAGGAAATCGTCGTTTACGACAGTTTGAGCGTCGTTGTCTTATATTTAGCTCTATGTGAGACAGTATGAGCGACACTGTCCTCTAAGTTGTCTTGTATTTATAAATGCTATTGACTACAAAGTTTTCTTGGATGCTATTTAATCACATGCTTGGATTTCCTAAAATCTCATATTTTTTTTTAATTGTTGATTTAAATACCTACAAAAAATTTACAAATTAACTCTGACCAGTAAGACCGAAAAATGCTGATGAAGTTATTCGCGGGCTGGAAAATGGATTACATACAATACTTCACTGTCAACTTTAGGATTGCTTATAAGATTAAATTAAATTAATATTCCAACTATACTAAAAAACTGTCTGAAATAGATAAGCATATCATAATTTTTGTCGTGGATGTCAAAATAGACGACATTGTCATGCATGCAGTCGTTGACGACAAAGGCGACATTGTCTTTCATTGTGTCGTGCACGATTTTCGCGACTCTTGTTCGAAAATGTCGTTTACGATTTGTTCCTGCTGTCCCTCACTTGTCGTGCAGGAATTTACATTGTCATGCATCCGTCTTCGAGGATGTCTTAAAGACGGGGCCAACTGGGATATATTAAGATGTGTATGTATTCGAGTATGTATAATCATGGAAACAATGATGTAATGGTAAGTGTATATTTGTGTTTGTTCAAAATATGTATATGGTTTTGCTCACTCGTCTTGCTATCACATTATTTTTTGTATTGACAGAACTTTGAGTTTTGGAAACCACTAAAATAAAAATACAAAAAAGATAACCCAACAAAATTTTAACTTTTATTTCAATAATAAAGTTTGGTTAGGATTTCGTAGGCCTAAAAAATAAAAAATAAATCAAGTAAATTCAATTGATTTCTTGGTTTTTTCTTTAAGCCTTGGAGAATAAGAAGCGTATCCCCAAAAATTCCCAGCAAGAAGAAAGCCGTTGCCATCTCAAGAATAAAAGGAATATTTAGGTAATTTTTTGTATTTACGGAATTCGCGGTTGAATTTTTGACCGTAAAAATTTAATTCGCGGTTGAATTTTTGACAGTAAAAATTAAATGAACTTTTCGTTACTTTAAATTACATTTTTATTTAATTTATCATAAAGAAGAATTTAACTTAATCAACGGACAATATTAACTGCAACTGAAAATTCGTATTTATATGCACTTAGTTTTTTGAACAATTGTTAGAATCAGTTAAAAATAAATTTGCTTGGAATTTTAAATGTTTATTTATATAAAAATAACTGCACGGAATAATTCTTAAATGAACTACAGTCCGTGACTGTAATAATATTTTGAGTGTAGTATTGTGGTCATTTTGTTGAACTGTGTATGGTTTTTAATCCAAATTTTGATATTTTAATTTGGCTAAATTTCATCAAATTTAATTTTCATTAAATTATTTTTATGAAGAAAGGAATCTTACAACATTAAAAACTTTATTGAAAATATTTCATTCTTGACTGCCGCGGGAATCGATGAAGAGATCGAGTGGTTGTAATCGAAACATGTAAGGGTAACCTATTCGTTAAAGCCTGGGTTCGATAAATATAAATAGATAAAAAGTAATCACTGATGATGGGATTCAATTTCCAAAGGGCTAAACTGCTTTATTTCCAAAGCTAAATTGGAACGGTTCTTTTCCTGAACACAAAACTGCTTCCAATTGGGTCAATATGGTTGGGATTTACTTTCGAAGTGCTTTCATTTTTCAATATGTTGAAAGTATTCCTCACTTCTGACCAGTTCCAGACAGCATTCATGTTCATCAGGCAATTCACCGAACCATTCCGTCGTAGTTTAGAGTGTCAGTAGTTATTTTAACACCAGAAATGCACCTGGCCAAACCGCAATTAATCGTTTAATTGCACGGTTCCGACAACAAGGTGCAGTGGAAGACTAGCCACGATCAGAAAGACAGAGAATAGTACAGAACAAGAGAACATTGATCGTATACGGGACAGTGTTGAAGAATATTCAGAAACTTCAACGGGAAGACGTTCTGGAAAACTGGGCATCTCTAGAACATCACTTCGACGCATTTTATGATGTCACATGCATCAATACAATGTTTCCATTGGCCCAACAACTTTTACCTGTTGACAAAAAAATTATTCAATCTATACACGCAGGCGTGACTTTTGGCCTACCCTGTACATTAAGCATCAAGGTTACAGTGAGAGTCGGAGTCGTACTTAAAAATTTCAGCATATGAAGTCGGAGTTAGAACTATTTCTTGACGACTCTACAGCCCTGGATTTATACTCCAGCGGCGTTCCGTGAAATCATGATGCAAAAAATTTAGCTACCATCTTTGCCTTCTTAGTTTCAAGTCAATGTTGTTGTAATGTTGAATAAAAAACGTATTTAATTTGGACTATTTCCTGATGGGCGCCGTTAAAGAAACGTGTTATGTCGTCAAAGCAGAGATAATTGAGCATTTGAAGGCCAACATTCGTGATGTTATTGCTGAGATACGACTCCATACACTCGAAAAAGTGCAAGAAAATTGGTCCGATCGAATGAGGTACTGTGAGGCCAGCCGCGCAGACATATGAATTAAATAATCTTCTATATCTAATTTGGCAAAATTTCAATCCGTTTTGTTTTTATGGCATTTTAAAATTTAAACTTTTAAATGGCCCACCCGTTGTTTGTGGTGATTTTAATTTTTGTTACTTCATGTTTAAAGATTAACTTATACCAAATATCAGAAGATCTTAGTACTAAGTTATTATACCAAAATGTGTTGATATTGCGTCTACTTTCCATCAATGGAATTGAGAGTTCAATGAAGCGATATCAAAAAGTACAAAACTTTTCGTTGGGTAATTAATGAAGCCAGTAAAACAAGAGCCTTTTCACTAACAATAGTATTTGGAAGTCGTGATTCGCACGACTCATAAATGAAAAAAAATAAAACAAAACACTTATGAGTTAAAATATTGATTGACAAATATGAACTTTGGTCATTTAATATGAGAATGGCTTTTTTGTTATTTTCATTTTGGATTTTTGCAAAACTAAGCAATTTATTTGTGATTCATATGTAAATACAAACCACCTCAATATAATTTAAACAAAAGTCAAAGGCATAACGATTAAATTTCCTAAAAATATTAGGAAATTCTTTAGTCTTTATTCATATTGACCTTATCCGATGCAGCAGGTTTCAATTAGAACATTTTTACGAGGATTATGACAAATTTTGATTAAACGATAAAACCGCTACTTGTTAATTGCGAACGATTTCCGCTACCTTTTGCCGATATTGATATGAACAATTTAATTTTTGAGGCTGTTTTACACTATCACACAAGTCTTACGTATTTTGACGAAAATGCATCTCTGATCTAATTATTGTTTGTAAATTTTCAAAAAAAACAATAACAACTTATCATGACAGGTTTGCATTCTTCTTTCCATTAGTAACATGATCAATTGTTAACCCTGCGATCTTTCTCGTTATCGGGGGAGAAAATTGGGTACCACTCTAAGCAAAATTATTTGCTCTGACAGTATTGAAACACATTTTAATATTTTTGGGTAAGTTTTTAAATCCGTTTATGCCTCTACAGATATAAAATCAACCATGCCTCTTATTTACTTTATTGCAAACACGTTATGAATATGATTATAAAAGTTTTTTCCTCCGACTTCTATGATGCCTTTATTGGAGAGTAACATTGATTTATCCAGCTCTTTAAGGTACTCCAAAATAGGGATGGGCAAGTTGAAAAAATATATCGATATACATATATCGAATCGATATTTTTTTAGAGTATCGATATTTATTATTTCAAAAATATCGATATATCGATATATCGAACGTATTTTGCTGAAACTATTATCAAATTAAAAAATTCGGTATACCTTTGTACAAACATATGTATGAACAAATTAATTATATGGGCATTTCCATTTTGACGTGTCGTGATATTTGTAGCACAAAATGTAAAAAAATTAAATGACGAAGTCAAATTTGTAAAAAGGGTTTTTATATATACAAAGTAATGAAGTAGCTCTACATTCAGAAAAAAAATTACAGTAATCGACGCTAAGGATTTGCAGATATAAGCAAAAATCTGCCCTGGCGTGACGTTAAAAAAACGGAAGTGGGTTTTGATTGCATTACAAAACTGAAAAATACTGCGAATTGAGCAAGAAGTTTTGTACAAAACCTTTTTTAGTAAACTTAGAACTTATATAGATTTATTTTTCAAGCTATCAAATTCAAAAATCTTTGCTCGTTTTAAGGTAAATATGGGAATTTTCAGCTAAAAGTCTACTTTTTTTAATGTAACGCCAGATTGCAAATAAGGTTGTATTTTCGGACCATGTTGTTCAATCGTTATCCCTTTTGTTACTTAATGTAGAGCTTGTTGCGCTTTACACCAAAATATAAAAAAGTAAACGATACATATAAAATTTTTTGAGAAACAATTTAAAATACTTCTGGCGTTACGTGACAAAAAGTAGACTTTTCGCTGGAAATGCCCATATGTAATTACATTGTTACTTTTTATTATTGTCTCATTTTATTTAAAAAAATTAATAAAAACAAAAAAATTTAATCAAAACAAAAAATTCAATTATAACAAAAAACAAAAGGAAAGAAAACAAAAAAACCATAAGAAAAAAAAATAAATTACGAAAAATTTAAATGGAAGTAAATAAGTCATGGAAGTACCAACTTTCCTTAAAATTTGAATTGCACCCCAAAAGTACCAACTGGTTTTAGTCAAACCAGTAATCATCAGATATGGACATCAGGAGCACTCTCTGTTTTATGTGCACTCTAGACAATCTGCTTCTTGTATCCGGCACTGTTTCTTATAAATGCCAATTATTTTAGATCTTCATACATATTTGTTTAAAAAAACATGATGCATGCAATGATTCCAATTCTTAAAAAACATATTGTTTAAAAAACGGCTAAAATTTTGAGTTCTTGATGAAGACTGACTTTAAGAAATATCGAATTCGATAGTCGTATTTCAATATCGATACATCGATATATCGGTATTTAAAATATCGGCGATATATATCGATTATATTTTTTTAAATATCGATATTTTGATATATCGATATTTTTTGCCCATTCCTACTTCAAAACGTCTGATTCATTAAATTTTGGGCATTTGGGCTGATTCATTAATTTGGGCGCGTGGTAAAGTGGTTAAAGTGCTTTTCTACAAAACCAAACACCCCAGGTTCGATCCCTGGCAGATGACGAAAAAATGTTCCCAATGGCTTTCCATGTAAGACGCCCCCTTATCAAAAAAGGATAACATTATGGCAAAGATAAAGCAGCTGCCGTCCCCAGGCAAAAAAAGGTAGGAATCAAATATAAGCAAGTGAACCAATCATCTATTTAGCTGGAGCAACAACTGCAACAAATCGTGTAAGATGGAAATGCTTTGTGGAACCCATATACTTCCAAAGGGGGGCATGCGGGGAATATAATTGCGTTTCTTGATGTTTAGAAAGAATACAAATCCCATGTCAGTGAATCAAGCAATTCATTAAAAAGTTAAAAAAAGCATAGTGAGGTTTTTGGTTATGGCGAATACACCAGATACTCTTTGTCGACGCAATGTAATAAAATATGTTAAATTTTAATTTAGTAAACATTTTTATTTATTTTTAATCAACATTTCTTTTATAATCCTTGATGGACAAAAAAGTTTGGTCATAAAATGATTTTATTCAAACATTTGAACTTTGTGTTTGGTTTTATAATTTGTTTTTAATTTCTTTAAAATTCTTTAATACGGACACATTAACACATACACTCGCACATTTACGCAGATATCAACCAACATAGTCACATGCAGTGACAAATTCTCTATTCTTCTTGTCTAACTTTTGCCATCTCAGTGTCAACCAAGAGATTATATTTCGTGTATGTCTTCTTACGGTGCAAAACTGCATGAATACACATCACAGAGATGGAAAAGTAAGATTTTGGTTGGGAATAAAAAAAAAAACAGTTTTTGGTACTCCAAAGTACTTGAGTTCTCGAGAATAAATTCTGATATTGGTTCAAGGAAAATCGGAATAGTATATTTTGTTTAGGATTTTTTTTTAAGTATTGCCTGTCGAATATATATACTCGTACCTATTAAGCGTTTACTCTTCGCTCGTATGATAAGTCAAACAAATTATGCGTTCTCCCAAAGTATGATAATGCATAAGCAAACTGAGCTTAAATCAAACTGTGCTTAAATCAAAAATTTCCAAGATGGTTTAATCTCGATTCGTACTCGAACTGAAATGAACACTTACCCCAGAGAACCAGAGAGAATATTATTGTTTTACTTAGACGTTACAAATCTTTATTTCGCTTGTGTTCTGTTCAGCGCTTTGATTACAGAAGATTTCTCAATTTTTAAGAAACCAGCAGCATACCAATATGGTTTTCGTAATCATTCTACAAGGAAATTTGATGTATTTAACTAAATAATTTAACAAATAGAATATGGGAATTTTTGCATCTTATTTTACTTTTTAAACATGACAATAATCTATATTTTTCTTCTCGTAGAATTGTTGTTGTTTCTATAGAAAAAAATTAAATTGGTTTTACCTTTTTTTTTGGAAAATAAAAACACTTTTTAATTCAAATTAATAAATTATATTAGATCTTACTTGATTTTTTTCTATTTTTCAGTCGCAAATCAGAAATACATTTTATTTTGTTTGTTTACCAAACAGCAGAGTCCTAAGCCGATCAAATTTGACGCCGCAAGTGATTTGTTGCAAAAATTACTAGCCGCAGGTTCAATTCGGATATTAGCCGGATAAAACTATACCATCAACGGCGACGGCTACAAACACTAATGCGGTTCGGCTCAACCGCTCAGCGCAGGTCTCTTCTGATTAATAACGACAGCACAATAAACATACCAGGTAAAGTTCTATAAATTTTTCTTCTCGTAGAATTGTTGTTGTTTCAATAGAAAAAAATTAAATTGGTTTTACCTTTTTTTTTGAAAAATAAAAACACTTTTTAATTCAAATTCATGAATTAATAAATTATATTAGATCTTACCTGATTTTTTTCTATTTTTCAGACGCAAATCAGAAATACATTTTATTTTGTTTGTTTACCAAACAGCAGAGTCCTAAGCCGATCAAATTTGACGCCGCAAGTGATTTGTTGCAAAAATTACTAGCCGCAGGTTCAATTCGGATATTAGCCGGATAAAACTATACCATCAACGGCGACGGCTACAAAAACTAATGCGGTTCGGCCCAACCGCTCAGCGCAGGTCTCTTCTGATTAATAACGACAGCACAGTAAACATACCAGGCAAAGTTCTATTAATTTAAGACACTTTTTGTTTACAAAGCAACAACAATATTTTTAAACCATTGTAAAATGTTAGAACATTATGACGATATAACATGATAGCACACGTTGTGAATTCCGCAAATATGTATGATTAATATGTATGTATGTACCTTATAATTTGAATATTTACCATAAATAAATAGGCTTGATACCTATACCTATTAAGAACATAAATATTTGATTAGCTAAAATTATAATCGCACTTAATTTGCCACCTCTGCAATGCAAACACACACATTCACATTGTGGAGATAGACTTACTGTGGAACCACAGAAATGTTTGGTTACTACTTGGTTTCAAAAAATCTAAACAAAAAAAAAAAAAAACAAAAAGAAAAAACTTTAAAGTAAGTAAGCAAAGTAAAACTACTTCAAAAACAACAACAAAAAATAATAAAATAAAAAAGAGTTGGGAGTTCTCAAATTGCAAGCAACCATGCTGACAAGTCAGTGACCGATTATATGGTTACAAACGAAAAAACTAAAACACAAACTAGTCATTATTTCACGTAACTTGGTCGGTCGTAAACTATTTTAGTCATTTTCTTCTGTCTTTAGTTGTTGTTGGTTATCTTTTTCTATTTCGTTTACTGATTCTTATTCTGTATTTTGTTTGTTTTTTTCGTGAGTAGTTTTTGTTGTTGCCGTTCGAAGCGCTTCTTTTCAAAAAAGTCAGATTCTTTGAAACAAAACAACAGTATTGTTGGGAATAGAATCGATCGAGTCAATATTATGCGTTCAGAACAGAGTTATAAAGGAGCGCAGGCAATCTTATAGAAAGGAATATTGTAGAACGATTTTTATAGCAGACAGTGAATCTAATAAATGTCGGTTAGAAGATTTATGATCGCATTGTAGGTACCTCCCAAGGCCCATCTATCAGGTCTGCTTACTTGTAGGTACAAAAACAAAAAAACAATTCTTTTTAGTTGTCAAAAATTTACTACCACAAATACAAAGCAAAAGGAAAAAACGTGTATGTGTTTCATACCATAAACGTATACATGCACATGTTAGCCAAATGTAAACAACTTTTGACAACTAAAAAGAACATAAACAATGATCATCAGGCTTCTTGCGCAGACCTTTTCAATGGGCCTTGGTACCTCCTTAAGATTTGTTTAGATATACAATCGCATTAGTCAAAATTAAGAAGGGCTTTAAGAGAGGAGTTTATTTTGTAAAGGAATATTGGAAACATATTTTTAAAAAATATTTAGTATGTATTGTGATTATTTTCAAAATTATTTATATCCAAATCGGGTGAAAGTAGATTAAAAAGTCCAGGATAAGATTATTATTCTGTATTGCGAAAAAAAAGCTCAACGTATAACTATGCATTTAGATTATCATATAAAAGTTGGTTAGAAGGTCCAGGATCATATTATTCTTAAGAATTGTTAGGAATACAATCGGAAAGACAATATTTTTGGCTTTGGCGCTTTGAAAGGAGATTGTAAAGCTGCAGAATCTTTTGTAGCGGAATATATTTAAACATTTATAATGGCACTTTTAAATCGTATTAAAGAAGATTCAAAGATCCAGGATCAGATTGTTAAAAACTTAATAGCAGCTTAAGACATTTTTTGGTAAGTGCAAATTTTTTATTTGAAAAATACTGTAAGAAAATGTGATGTTTAAATTTTAGTAAATTTTGAAGGTATTGATTTTAACTTTTGGCATAGAACTGATTTTCAGAAAACTCTTCTGAAAAAGTTTAGCGAGGTAAATCTCACGATCTTTATTATATTATCTCTTTGAAAGACTGCATTTTTTTAAACTTTTGGAGTTTCTTTTCGTGACGTCATTTTTTATTTTGAGAAATTCGGGAATCACTGATTGTCATTACAGGACGAAGTCATTGGTCTTGAAGATCTTTCTCCTGAGTATACAATCATCCACCATGTGATCTATGACGGGGTCTTATTTATAACCAGTCAAGGGCCAATCTCCCTGTGCTTACTGGTTCCCATTTGACCAAATACGACTCTAGTTAGTCCCAATCAGCTTCGGGTATTGGATGTATTTTCTTTCCTTGAATCAAGTTTGTTATTACCCGATGTTGACCTATATAATTAGATATGGTCAAAATTTTTGGAAATTAAAGAATTTAAGAAGATTTAACTCTTTTAAAACTCTCATCATACTCTATTAAAAGGTTAATGCAGCTGTTGTGTTTTTGCTAGTGAAGTTGCAATATTATTTTGATGTTTATTTTGAACTAGAAAAACAAAATAAAAAAGTTCGATTGAATGTGCAACAAAAACTTAAATAAAAAAAAGCAAATATATATTGAAAATGAATAAAATAAAAATAATAAAAGCAAACCTTTATTTCTTAATTCTTAGTGACTGTTTTTAATGTTCATTCTACGACTCGACTACGAGTGCATACCTACGTATATACATTTGTACGTTGACTACGGACTAGAGAATGTGCGTATGAGTTTGATCTAAAAAGTATTGATGGGTTCTTTGCCACAATGGGTTCTGGTTGTTGTTGCTAGTTTGTTGTCATCTTTCTTTTATTTGTTGTTGTTGTAGTTTTTATTTTTGTTGTTAACTAGACTTTTTTTCACCAGATTTTTTATTTGTTTTCTGCTGCTGTTGTTGTTTTTTTTTTTTTTTTGGTTTGCAACGAAGATCTAGTGAAAGATCAGAGATTGGGTTGACTAACCACAATGGCGTCGTATTGTATTGCTTCATGTTGGGTGTTTAATGTCTCATCATGAATTTCAATATTTTTTAGTTTTTAAACATTAAATGAAAAGGAAAAGATGCCTCTTAACAATATACCAAAAAACTCAATGAAGTGTTTGTCTATAAAAGGAAGAAAAAACATTTTTGAGAAAATATTTTATCTACACTACTTAAGAGATACAAAAAACAAAGATATGTGACCTTCTCCGAGAAAAGGGACCTAGTGTGTCAAAAACGTGGCTGGACTTAAGAGTGGATTCTGGTACCTAAAAGGGTGTTGAATTAGATGAAATGAAATTTTGACACACTAGGTCCCTTTTGTCGGAGAAGGTCACATATGTAAGTATGTATGTTGGTACACACCTATAAGAAATATTGTAGGTATTTAAGGTGGCTAGATTTGCAAAAGGTTAAAATTATATAGATATTTTATTAGGTTGTAATTGTTTATCTATAATACTCGTTACTCTTGAAATATTCTAAAAATTTCGCACATCTGTCATTTATTTTAAATAAAAAAAAAAACAAATTTTGGAATTTTTTTTAAAGTTTTTGGGGAATTATGGGATTTTTAATACCAACCATAACTTTGAATACCTATTTTGTGAAGTAAACTTTATTGCAATTATAAAAAGCACGTTATGGTTGGGCCTTTAGAGAACATGATGCTTTCTTTGGCTCAAGGCTCAGTTAGCCGGGCGTAACAGTAACCATACCGTAAAAAGTAAGACCAATCTATTTCTTACAGATTGAGACGTAACATCATACCGCTAACTAGGTATAATCGTTTGTATTGCTTTACATACAACAAAATAAATCAGCTGATTTGCAACGTTACTGTTAAAAAGCACTAAAAACGGAATTTTTTTTAGTTTCAGGAGACTAATGGCCAATGATTTAGTTTAATATAAGAAGATTTTCAAAAACCTGTTAAAAGTCGCATTGAAATATTTAAATAACATCATAAACTGCAACATTTCTGCCACCCACTTGACCGCATACCCAATACCAATATGCAGTTAAAATTAAAAAAAAAAAAATAATTTCAATTTATTTTGAATATAATCAAAAAATATTCCAGAAGTGGTAGGTACTTAACTTACTTAACGTTTATTTTCGTAAACTTTTCTTCATGCTGCCATGAAACAATTAAAATATAACTGTGAAAATTAATACGAAAAATAATAATAATTTTTGCATATTTTAAGTGGACTTTTTTTTTTATAAATTTTGTTTTATTTATTTTGCTTGCTGAGTTGCAAATATTGTACCGAGTTTTTATTTCGGTTTTCATGCCACATTACTCAAAAAAACACTTATACCCAACAAACACGGAGGTTTGATTTCAAATTGAAAGTGATTTGAAATCAAACGTTTTCTCAAACGACAAACGTTTGATAATGATTTGAAAATCATTTGTAAATCATAGCGTTCTCAACAAAAAGGGGAAATTATTTTCAAATTGAAAAATGCCTTTATTTTCAACTTGCTTTCAAACGTAATTCTCAAATGTTTTTCAACTGTGGATTATAATAGAATGTGGAATATAAATAAAACTATTTAATTTTTTTAATTTAAATTTATTATTTATTTAAATAAACTTTGAGATAAACATTCGGTACCATAGCAAAAAGATGAAATAGTGTTCTTTCCGTCTTCTAATTCTTGGAAAGACAAAATACTTGGCTCCCTTTTATTTTGAGGATTGTAGCACTGCGATCGTTCAACAATCTTTCTTCACTTTCCTGTTTTATTATTTTTCTTTTTTTTTCGTATTTTTAAACATTGTAGTTTCTCACAAATTATTTTTATTTTTCACTAGAAATAAACTGTTCACTTTATATTAAAATTTATTTTTAATAGTAAAACGCATGTAACCACAAGGAAAAATAATTTAACTTTAATCGCCATTTTTAATGCTTACATTTATTTTTAGCTTTAGTACTGCCAAGTTTATTTTTGATTTGATTTTAACTTTGACAAACATTTGACATCAAATTGAAAAAACATTTGATATCAAATGTTTATTTTCAAATCATTATCAATTTGAATTTAAATCTTAAATCAAACAATTGAAAAACGTTTGAGAATTGCGTTTGATGTCAAATGATAAAGTCATTTCATATCAAAAGTTTGACTTCGTGTTTGTTGGGTAGGAACACCACTCACACACATACATACACACATATGTATATCTTTAAATACTTATGAGTAGTTTACATTGGATTGATGAAAACATTTTGGTACTTGTGAAACCAATTTATTATTTTTGTACTTTTTGAGTACTTGAATTCTCGTACGCATTTTTAAGCAAATTGACTTGTAGAAAAGTTTCAACCAGACTTAATGAACACACTACGTAAATGTGTATGAGTGCATGCATACGAAAGTATGTGAGCGTAATTTTATTGTTCATGTGTATCTGGTCAATTTAACAATTCAATTTGGAGCGTTTTCAATATGTACGTTAACATGAGTATGTAGTTATTTAGTATTCTGCATACACCGACAATATCATAAATTGGTAAATAAATCATTGAAAATTGTTCTTTTTGTTGTTAACCAAGTTGTTTCGAGTTTTTTTGCACTTAATTGGAAAAGTTTTCAGAAATATTGTGCAAACTTTGTACTCAAAATGATTTACAGTTGAGAAATTGATTAGAGATTGTATTAACGGCTTCATGAAGAACATTTTTATAACCTCAAAGTTGGTTATTTTAAATTTCCCCGCTTATACATATGTATTAATAATATTGGTTATTGATTCGTAAATGCAATACTTTGAGGTATCATGCATTACTCTCTACATTACCTTCTTTTAGTTCTTCTTAAAGCTTAAAATAAATTTAAATGTATTTGAAACGTCGACTATAATGACTTATAAAGAAAATATTCAAGTTTTTTTTTTAAGTTATTATGCGATAACTAGTGGATACCAGGCGTGTGCTACTATGCTGAAAATTTTTTTATTAATGGAGGTCTTTCATTAAAAAAAAATAGGGATCTTTTTATAAATTAAATGAAATTACCCCTACTACCCATCCCGGTCCTATTTTTGAAAAAAAATATGTAATTGGATATGAATACATATGTACATCAGAATTGGAATATATCAAAAACTTCATTAAAATCTATTAGATCATATCGGAGAGTAAAATATCGACCCCTATCTCAATTCGTAGCCAATGTTTTATATTTCATTAGAATCGGAAAGATGCTCAGGAGAGTCAGACCTCCTCTTGCGGTCCTATTTTTGAAAAATATAAAGCCTAAAACCATCTTTACAAATTTAATTTTTTAATGAAACCCAATTTCTAATGAAATATGTAATAGAATCTGGGAATTATTTCTTTTCATACGTTTATTTATTATAATCAACATATTTTATTTTTCGAATTTAATCTACACACAGAAAAAATACCAATCTTAAATAAACATGGCGAAATGTTGGTTCAGAATCATAGTAAATTTCTGTAAAAGTATGCCCTTTATTTAAATTTATTATTATTTCCATGGGCCATTCTGTTAACAAAGGAGAATACAAAATAAGTGAAACATGTGTTACAGGGTAATTTTTTTACACTGTTATATCACACTCAAACAAATTTGATTCTACATGAAATTCACGTTGTTTCAACTTGAAATTACTTTCATTCAACGTGATTTCAATTGTTAATTAACAGTGAAGCAAAATCACTACCGAAAACGGTAAAATCAACCTTGTTTTCGACGATTTTACATTGATTTTTTTCTCTGTGTAGGAAGGTATAATCATCATTTCAGTTATAACAAAAAGGAATAATACATAACTGAAATTTAGCTCATAGAATAAATTCGAAAAATACGAAATGTTGAAATAGGTATAAAATACAAAAAAATATTGAAAAATGCTTCAACTATTAGGTATGTATGTAGGTATTAAAATAATTTGAAATATTTTCTTAACATTGTTTTATGTTAAAAAAAAATAAATAATTATCTTTAAATAGGTACCTATTGTAATTTAAATTTACATTTTCCTGTTTATTAAACAATGCATATTTAAAATTAAGCTAACAAATTCTCCCAGTGATCCCCTAAAGGGAATTTACGCATACATTTTCTCAAGTGCGTATGTGGACCCCTAAATATCTGAAACATAATATGAAATAAATAAATGCACTTCATAAATATACAAAACATTTAAAATCATGCATATTTATAAAAAGTGATTACATCCATTAAATTTACAAAAAAAAAAAAAAAAAAGAAACGAAAAATTCAACACCAAAATGTGCGTATCCAAGATCAGATGGCAGCACAGACCAACAAAATACAACAAAACCAACAGCAGCAAAATTTTTTAAAAAATATTTGCTGCTGCTGCTGTTATTATTTTAGTTGCCGTTGCTGGCATTAAAGTTTGCACTAAGGGAATTTGTACATTTTACGAAAACATTAACGAAAAATAAACAGAAACGAAAATTTTTCGTGGTCACTGACCGTTCTCAAGGTTTTTTATAGTGCTGCATTCATGCGCTCGTCTTAATTTTATTCTTTTTTTTTTGCTGCTGCTGTCGCTGACAGAATGTTAGCAATACTTTTAGTAAATTTGTTGTTATTCCCTATATTTTTTGTGAGTATTTGCGCGTGCAAATTATAATAAACACGCCTTTATTATGGCAGCCACAAAAATAAAAGCAGAATTGTAATACAAACGAAAAATTTTCATTGTTGTTGTTGGTATTTTGATCATAAAAACTGAATAAACAAAAAAGTGCCAAACTGAGAAATGTAAAAAGGGAGCTGGTGTGCAGGCGGTGTCCCACCTTAGGGTCGGTTGATGACGTGTTTTTTAATTTTACCTTAAGAAAATGTTGCCACAATGTAAATACTTACACTACGTACAACTGCTGCTGACTAGAATGCCGATTAAGCCTAGCAGCTTGTTAGCACAGAGTTAATTCATAAGGAACTTTTCTCCATCTGCTAACTTTTAAAAAATCAACTCTGAATTTTAATGATGCCACATTATATAACTCAAAAATGCAACATGTTGTGCATTAATCATCACTGGTTTTGTATTTTTTTTTGTCTATTCCTCCACATTTCACAATTTTAAAAAGTTTTTAAAATTAAAATAAAAACAGATAGTAAATTAAAAAAAAAACCAGCTCGTTAACAATAGTTTAGCAAATCGTTAGCCAGAGCTTAGTAGGTATATTATGAATAAACTTTGTGCTAACTTCATGCAAAATTTTTATTATGAATATATCTGTTAGTTTTTAATATATAAGAAAATCGTTAGAATGAGTTACTTCTTTTTTAAAATAAATTAAATATTAAATATTTAGCATCCTTCACCGTACCATTCACTACCCATTAACTCAAATTTTCAAACAGATAAAATAAATAAAATAGAGTACATTTTTCATTTTAAACACATTTAAACATACACACGGGCAGACGAACTTGAAATGTACTACAGTGGAACCCCGATAATGTGTAGTCGCAATGGATCGGCCATTTCCTACGAATTATAGGGGGTTTCGATTTAGCGAAGTTTCGATTTAACGAGGTTAAAATAAAATAAATACGAATTAACGGGGGTTTTCAATTTATTAACTAAAACGATACAAAACAAAAAAAAAAATAGTGAAAAATAAAATAAAAAAGCAAATTCATTTACTTAGCGTAAAATTGAAGAAATTTCTATTTTATTTCTCTATTGTCAATGGCTGCTAAAATTCGTTGTTTTTGTAAAACCGACAGTGTTTTATGCGTGCGCTTTGACATATTTCTTTATTATTAATGTAACAAACTGATCTTAAGAAAATAAACACACACACAATCAAAAGCAAAAACCTACTCCAAAAAAATAGCGGTGAACAAAAAATTATTCTTTCCATGTTCTGTTGCAAGCACTTAAAATTTATAAGAGGTAAAGAAGATTAAACTTGAAAAAAATTACGAATTAGCGAGGGGTCAAAATGCATGGAAATTTTCAAGGGACCGTCAGTTTATTACGAATAACGATTTATCGGCGTACAAATTATCGGGATTTGACTGTATATGGGTGTTTCTCTGGTTATGCACGCGACATTTGTACGCGTTTTATTGTGTTTGAATATTAAAAAAATAGAAGTGGATTGGAATTTTAGAATGAATTCTAGAATCGTTACATTGGTTGTAATTTTAGCACTGGGTACCCAAATGCCATGCAATCAAAGTTGACTTACTCACGCGACAAAAATAGAAGTGCGAAAGTAAGTGAATTGTAGCAGGTTTTTATTTCGGAAAAAATGTTTTTATAAAGGTTAGTAATGGGCCTTTCTAATCATGTTTTGTTCAAAAGCAACTATGCATGGGTTGGCGAAGAAAAAAATAAATTGTAAATTACGCACGTGACATTACGCACGTGACACTTTTTACCTTCATACATATTTTAGTAATTTTACATATATATTCAGAAGTTTTTAACAAAAAAATTAAACTTTTATTTAAAAATGAAAAATAAAAATATACTACAAAATTAATCCAACTTAATTAAATTAATAAAAAAAATTATGCGAGCGCTTTGATTTTTTAAGTCACGGTGGACCATTTCAGAGAAACACCCATATATATCCCAGTTGGCTATGTCGTGCACGAATCATTGATGATTCGTACACGATACGTAAGGGACAACTAATGTAAATCGTCGACGACGTTTGCAAACAAGTTTCGCATGTATCGAGCACGACACAAAGGGAGACAATGTCGCACAGCCTGTCGTTGATGACCACATGTACAACATTGTCGTACATATAGTCGTTACAGCTTACACGACAATGTCGTTTATAAACCTAAACGAATGAATAAAAATATACAATAGCACATACATACATGTTTTTAAAATCATACCTTATTCTTTGAGTTCTTAGAAATTTCACTAGGGTTATTCTAAGACCAAAAGTTCGTGCAACGTATGTAGAACGGGGTTCCAAGAAATTAAACAGTTTCAAGGTCTGGAATTTCGAAAATCCGTTTAACATACATTGCACGAACTTTTGGTCTTAGAAGAAGAAGGTTAGTTGAATGTTCGTAACAAAAAGTGCACGCTTTCCGAGTTTTTATATATTTTTGTTTAGTTTTGCAAATAGAGCATCTGCCGACAACTCTGTTTTTACTATTACTTTTACGCAAAATTATATCGCACATCTCCTTGGATAATAAAGTCTTAAATATATCCAGGAGCAGGACCTCTACGTTACCGTAATACATTTCTGTTGATGTATTGGTATTTCGGATATTGCGCACCATCCTTTCCATGAATTTCAGTTGTTTTTTCACTCTCGTCATAATAATATGAATTCTCTTTAGCATCTACATCTCCTGCATCGGATGCTTTTGATGTTGTATCGCAAATGTTCAGAATATGTTCACATTCGTTAAATATCTTATTTGTATCGGTGAAATTTTTGAGTGCTATTTTAGAAAAAGAAACCATTCTATTACACTTTACCTTCTTATCGTATGAAAGAAGTAGCAAGTAGATAAATTTGTGGATCAATCACAGAGGCAATGAGAAATCGCCAGATTCGTGCTTTTTTAGACATTGCAAAAACGTTTATTTTACATTTCTTAAAATGGATTCTCTTATATGTATGTATATATTGTAATATAATATAAAACGTTCGTTTAAATTATATCCTGTCCCTCCGTTAAAGGTGTTTTTTGTCACTCAAATAAGGGCTTATAGAAAAATAAAACATTTAAAATTTTTAGAAATGACGCCTCTTTCTCAGCAGATTTCTTCTACCTGTCTTTTAATAATTGATGTTAAAATAAATGTAAACAAAAACAGCACAAAACTCTTAAAATTAGCACAAATTTAAGACCGGTAAAAAAAAACGGGGGAAATGAGGAGCAAAGCTGAAGGGCACACCAAAAAATAAAAAAAATAAAGTGAACAACTATTAAGTTTAAGAATCTGACTGTGACGAACGTTTTGCAAAGACCTTTTTACTCTTTTACGAATATACCAAGCAAATTATGAGATATGGGAATGATTTTCGTTTAGGTTTAATATTCATCATCAGCACCACAGACGTCCTCATCAGCAGCAATTGTTGTAGTGGTGGAAGATTTTGTATTATTTTAATTTTAGTTGATGTAGAATTTCAGTTTTAGTATTTTGGGGAGAATTGTTTTTCATTTTTTTTTTTTTTTAGAAAAAACCAACTACAGTTTATAACGTGGCAACACGCAAACATGATTATATGTTTCTGCGTCGCTGCACATGCGCACAATGTTGCTTTGTTTTCAGACTTTAGTTTATAGTTTTAAAAATTTTTTTTGTTCATATTTTAAAGTTTCTGGGTAATAAAAAGACTATGTTGTATTTTCGTAAACGTTTATGGTTTCTTAGAATGTTAGGCACAAAGATTATTTGAATAAACAAGTAGGTACCTAATTGGAATTTAAAAAAGTGTTTTTTAAAAATTGTATAAATTGCATATTTTTAATAATTTTTTAACACAAAACAAAGAAAATTAATTACAGTTGAACCTCGGTTATCCAGGCCTCTAATAACCGGCTCGCTATCTTTTACAACTTCTGCTTCTTTTTTTATACCTCTATTAACCGTGTAAAAGGCATTAGTTTCTTTTCTCTTCCAATCAAATGCACATAAGCATAATTCAAATTCGCTGATTCCCATATTTTGTTATGCATGCACTCATGTTTATAGTACATACATATCTAGAACGTACTTACTTAACTTCTGTAAAATGTAGACGAACATTTCAATTTTTTGTGTTTTCTACTACCGATTAACCGTGTTTTTCGATTATCAGTGCATATTCCGGTTCGTGCGAGCCGAATAATCAAGGTTCAACTGTATACATAGGTATAAAAACAAAACATGGAAAAGTTGGGTAACGAAAAAAGATATTAAATACCTTTTAAGGTAAACATTTTATTATTCCTATTTTTATAAAACTAATTTTAGATTTAACTAATTTTAATATCTTCAGAAAAAGCTTCTGGGGCAAAAACCTTAAAAGTTTAAATATTGATTGTTATTATTTCAAAATATTTTCAGCCCAATTATGAATAAAATTTTCCCGGGAGTTTACTCCCTTTTCCCATTTTCCTATGTTAATTTTATTGTAAAATTGGAAAAAGGAAAAAAACTCCCGAAGAATTTTTATTCATAATTGGGCTGTATATTTCTTTTTCTATAAAAGCAGATTTTAGTATAATCGGACCCAAGCAGCTAGAAAAAAGGATCTAAAGAAAATACCGGAACAGTTTAAAAGTATCGTAACTTAGAGTATGGAAACTTGAAAACTAAATTTTGGTCCCTATTATTTTAAAATTACGTACACTCAAAAGAAAAATCAATCCATCCGGACTCAAGTACAGAAAGATTGATTGAAATGCGGGGTTTAATCGCAAAATACTTAAATTATCCACATGCAATCCCGATTTCGTACTTGAAATAATCAGAAAATGAGATTAATTTAAGAAAATTTAAGATTGAATCAATCTCAAAATGAGCATTGATTCAAGTATTATAAAGTTGATTTTATCCTGAATTCGTGCTTGAAAAAAACAAAAAAAGGTAATTGAAAAGAAAAAGTTATATGATTGATTTACTTAACCGATTTACACCTTACAGAATGATAAAACACCAAAATAATTCTGTAAATATGTACATAGAAATGTTATGTACATATATAACCAAAAATATAAACTAAATGAGAAGCAGGAGTTCAAATTTTCTTTTAACCGTTCTTGGTACTCATGAGTCTGGCCAGACCTTTTTTCAATGGGTATAGAAAATCAAAACATGCGTAAGCCAAATGGTTAAACACAAAGAAAACTTTAATATTTTTTTACTTGATTTAAGAATTTTATTCTTATTTTAAGCAATTCTAGGATTGATCCCGTTTATCCCATTTAGGATTGTTTAGAGTACGTTTTAGTGTTATTCGTACTTGCATTTTTGAGTACGACTCGTACTTAAAGTAATCATAAAAAACTTGATTTATCCCGAGTGTTTTTCTTTCTGTGTACTAGTGATGTTACGACTATTCGTATTCGGCTATTTTATGACATTCGTATTCGCCAAATTCGAGCGAATATTTATGAGACAAAAACTATTCTGCTTTATGCAAATCCCAGGAGGGATTCATGTATTGTTTAACTAATGTGAACTTAAACTTTTCTTTGCATATGGGGGTTAACTTTTAATAGTTTTTATTAAAAAACCTTTATCTTGAACGTAAAGTACAAATTTTTTTAAGTAAAGTAAAAAAACAAACAAACGTATTTATAAAAAAATAATAAAAAATAATTTATGAAAATTAGGTCCGGTTTATACATGTCAAGTTTGACTCGTCAATACTTAAGTTTCTAGGAGAGAGGGAAAAAGAAATAACATTCTCTTTTGCCTTCTCTCCTTAAAACTCAAGACATGACGAGTAAAAGTGGACGTGTGTGAACCAGCACTTATTCAAGTTGATGTTTAGCATTCCTACACGCAGAGAAAGCAAATATTAAAAATATTATGGTTGATTTAATTAAGATCAACTTACAAAGCTCTTAGATCTTTTATTGCAAACAGAATTACCGTTGGACATTTAAAATAAAAGTTCTAAAAAAGGGACATCTACAAAAATGTTGCACATCGAAAAATATATATGTATATTCCTTTTACTCCTCTGATGGCGATTTTTCGGTGAATAATTTGGCGACGAAGCTGAACAAATCAAACAACCCTGATTTTATTTTTGTTAACAACAACCATATTATGGTTAAATTAGTCCTCCATCAAGAAGCCACCGCCATTTTATGGTTGTCTCTAAACAAGTCCAGTTTTTTACACGCTTCTAATATAACAACTGTATGGCTACTGAACACAACGATTTACAATTTCTCATATTTCCTACACCCAGATAAACACAAAATCACCTCTTTTTCTTAATACTTTTCAGCAAACATGCAGTTGTTTCTTATTGAGCAATTTTATTGCTTTACTTAGTTACTGGCTTCCATTCTTATCTAACTTTGAGTTTGGAGTGATCCATATGTATCTTTTACAATGGGGTGGCATGTGTTTTGTTAACACATTAAGTTAACGATCATTTTCTTGTTAAGATGGCTTAAGTGAAGTCTTAAACCAACAAGCATAATGATCTACATAGTAACGATTAATTTATCTTTACTCAAGAGCATTTTACTAACATTTATGTAAATTAAATGAAAATGTAATTATGATGTGGCAATAATAATAAAAACAAATCAATTTGGTCTTAAATGCACAGTGGCAACGACGGGAATAAAGTTAATGGAATTAATTTTTTGTAACCTCCACCACTAGCGGTAAATGAGGGTAAACAAGTTTGTGATTTCGTGAGAAACTTTTTTAATCGTCATCTAAAACCCCATAAAGTATAAAAATATTCTGTGTCCCTGAGTAGATCCAAGTCGATTTAGCCATGTTCGTCTGTCTGCCCGTTTGACGAAAACACACTCACTTTCGAAGACTCAACAGAAAAGTACAATATTGGTGTCAAATTAGTTTTTGTTCGCCTAAGCAGTTTATGATTTAAATCCCGCATAAGCTATTTAGTATGAAAAGAGTTAAGAAACCAAATGTAGAACAACCTTGTTATAAAATTTATATTTTTTTTTTACAAATTTAGGCTAAGCTAGGAAGAAATGGCACTCAGTATTTATCTGACTCACTTAGACCCATTGATCCACTGCAATACCATGGAGTTACACCATCCAAACTTCAAACGAAGTTTGAAACGTGCTCAAATTCAACGCCAGACAAAGGAGGTGTTCTCCATTCTCTATTCTCCTCCTCATTTTCGTCATCACAGCTGCGGTAGTAATCATAGAGTCCGGCTATCAGATGCTGTGCATGCCTACCTTTAAGACAGTGCCACCTGACAATATATTTCAAAAGTGATACGTCCCTCTTGGTCATCGATAGTAGAAACATGGTTCGCCCGTCATCCAGTGGTTGCGGGCTATTTGTTATCAGCAATATCGATTGTTTATCGCTAAGGTTCCAGTTTTCAGGAGATCAGAGGCACCCCAACTACTTCTAGATCCAATAGAACGCTAACGTAGTACCATGCCTTGCTAACTTATCAGCGCTAATATATTTGCACAAATTCCTTAAATACGACTGGAAATGATACTACAAAATTTTGTGAAGATCACCCTATAGTACACTCACAATACTATTACAGTAACGGACTGTAGGTTATTTAAGAAGTTTTCCGTTCAGTAATTTTTAAATAAATAAACATTTAAAATTCCAAGCAAATTTATTTTTAACGGATTTTCAGTTGCAGTAAATATTGTCCGTTGATTAAGTTAAATTATTTTTTATGCAAAATTCACCATCACATAATCTTTGTAAATATATTACGAATTTACTTTAGAAGATAACGGAGAATTCTAAGTATAATGTTAGTAATTCTGTAGAATTTAAACATAAGTTGGAAAATTTATTTATTTATTTGCAATAAAAATAAAATTATAAGCGCTAAAAATTTAAAAAATATGCAGTAAAACTTATCTTGAACTTTTTTATTAGTGATAAAAAAATATATAAAAATAATAAGAAAAAACAAAAAAAGACATGAAGAACTTTTAAATTCAGTCTCATAAACGTAAGTGAGGCACAATAACTACAAAAGTAGAAGTTAAAATAAAATAAAACACAAATATATAATGAAACATTAAGACAATCATGTAAATAAGTCACCTGTAAAGGCCCAACTATAATATACATAAGCTGGCTTGAGCAACTGTGCGAATACATGTTAATTATAAGTGTCAAACCATATTGAACTGTAATTTGCTTAAGCAAAGTGCAAAATGCTGATAGTTTCTCTGTGGTATATTCAATTTCATTACGCTGTTTTCGAAAACAATTTAAATTAAATATGCAAGCAGTTGAGGATTTTAAACAATAAATTTAAATCCTTAATTTTTGTTTAATCTTTCGACATTAATCCGGATAATTATTTTTATATGCGGCAACACGCGAAGGTGCTTTACAAAATATTTTTCCAATTAGAAATCAATAAATAAATATCATCGAAGTTGTCTTTTATCTCTATTGCGGCAGGGTGCATGGCAAAATAAGGCAATTAAAACAAATTTGTTCAAAATATGCAATATCAGCAATATATGCAAATATATGCATTAATATGCACTAACAAATCGATGCCATTTTACTGCAAATTTCTTGATTCGCAAAGATATTTTTTATATGGGTGTTTCTCCGGTTATGCACGCGACATTTGTACGCGTTTTATTGTGTTTGAATATTAAAAAAATAGAAGTGGATTGGAATTTTAGAATGAATTCTAGAATCGTTACATTGTTTATGATGAGTTCTTTCTAAAAAGTATATATTTATAATGGTCAATTGAGCAGTGGGTACCCAAATGCCATGCAATCAAAGTTGACTTACTCACGTGACAAAAATAGAAGTGCCTTTTAGGACCGTTAGAAAAAGTGCGAAAGTAAGTGAATTGTAGGAGGTTTTTATTTCGGGAAAAATGTTTTTATAAAGGTTAGTAATGTGCCTTTATAAACATGTTTTGTTCAAAAGCAACTATGCATGGGTTGGCGAAGAAAAAAATACATTGTAAATTACGCACGTGACACTTTTTACCTTCATACATATTTTAGTAATTTTTCATATATTTTCAGAAGTTTTTAACAAAAAAATTAAACTTTTATTCAAAAATGGAAAATAAAAATATACTACAAAATTAATCCAACTTAATTAAATTAATAAAAAAAATTATGCGAACGCTTTGATTTTTGAAGTCACGGTGGACCATTTCAGAGAAATACCCATATGGTAATCTCCGGCTGACGAGAGCAAATATGCATTTGCATAAAAATCCCGGCCTTGATTATTACATTTTCAATAAGAATCACCTAAAAATTTTTTTTTGTTTTATATCGAATAATTTAGTAAAAAAACATTTCGCCCACTTATTCAAATCTACTGTAGTTATGCCAAATATAAATACATTCCAACAAAATTTTTTATAAGGGTCGTCTGCTTTTCAAATTTCATTAAATCGGTTAAATCGCGATTTAAACGTACGTAAAAAAACGGCAGGAACTCAAGCACAAACGTAGTGACACTAAATTTATATACATGTAGGTACTAGAATTTTTTCCACTAAATCCCTAACGTTTCATTATAGATCAAGCCAACGCCATTTCTTGTCCATTTGGTCCAATTATTATTTTAATTTGTTTTATCAGTAGAATTAACAAATTTATCTCAATTCATTTTTATTACTTTATCTTATAATTTTGCCTAAACTATTTTATATTCCATTTAAAACAAATTAATATTGAATAAAAATATAAAAATTTCCATTCTAAACTTGAATTTTATTAAGAAAAAACTCGTAAGAGTGCTAATCGAAAACAAATGTTCTATTCGTTATACATTTTTATATCTATTTTTTTTTGTAGTTTAAATTTGAAACAAGTTTTTTTGTGCAGGTTTTTATTTATTCAAAAAAAAAAAAAAAAATTATAAATTAGAATTTCCTATTTATTTAAATTAATCAAATAAATAAAAATGTTTTCATAGAAATTTGTTGTTTTCAAGGCCGAAATTAAACGTGAATAGAGATATATTTAGTGTTTATCTATGTAAAAAATGTTGTCAGAAAAATTGCAATTTGTTTTCGAAAAAGGTGTGAAAAAACAATTGAAATTGTAGACAAATATGTTGGGTTTTTTTTTATTTAAGCAAAATGGATTTTGTAGTCATAATAACGCCAATCCATTTTAAATCACCAAATTCAGCAAGTTGGTTAATTATAGGATCCCTTCAAAAAAAAAAAAAAGAAATATAAAGAACCAACAATATGTCATCAGTACGTATGAGATCGAAAATATGCGCATAAGATATGCACTAAAAATTCTAAAATATGCATTAAAAAAATAAAAAATATGCACTAAAAATTTGAACATTTTCAATAATAAAATCTCTTTTTAAATTTTATTTAAAACAAAATAAATAAGAAATTCAATATTTTTTAAAACTTATGTGTTATTTCCAGGTGACAAGCAATTGATTGCGAAGTAAAATTTATGTATATGAAAGTCACTCAAAAAACTTTTCTAAATATAAATTTTTCTACACAATTAATTTTTGTTTGCATAAACAAATACATAAATACTTTTTTACATCAACAACAGTCAACCTTTGTCTGTTCGGAAGCAAACAACTTTTGTGCATTGAAAATGATCTCTTAACGTCAACCGAAGTTATAGGAGCCTACTTGAAGGATGCAAATTCATATGTAAAATATTAATTTTCTAATTCCGATCCCACATTTGATTCAAGATCAAAAGTAGTTAAAATTTGTGTTATTTTTTGAAATCCTAAATTTTTTTGCAACAAGTTTTCGATTTCTTTTTCATTTTATCGGCAATTCTTTCTTGCACATTGGTTATTAATTCGAGCTGACTATCAGGTGAATTAAATCCCTCCAATTTAGTTATTTGGGGGATTCACAAGGTGTGCTATCTAGTCATATCGTCATAATGTCCTAAATAATATATTACAATTGTTTAAAATTAATGTTGTTGTGTTTCAAACAAAATAAAACTTTTAATGCTGTGTTCATTGATACGTCATAACTGTACAGTTGAAATCAAAATTATAAGCGGTAGCCCACAGCAGTAATATAGATTTCTTGTAATTATTTTAAGACATATGACTTTACAACGTTATGACTACCTTGTGAATACCCCAATTGTTTCACCAATATTTCCGTAGTTTAAAATTTTTTTTTTAGAATATTTTTTTTTATGCACAACTTTTTTTGGGAAGAACTTTTTTATTTAATATGGTAATTTAAAAAAATATATCAATCAAAAATGTTGAAATATGCAAAAATATGCATTTAAAACCAAAATATGCATTTTCAACATATGCAAAAATATGCAAAAACGAATCGATGGCAATTTAACGCAAATGTAATGATTCGGAAAGATAATTGATCGGTATCGTTCTTAGATTTGCATGGAAATCGCATCCCTAGTCATCAGCATCTAAAAATGGAAAAAATTAACATACGCGGTTGCCCATGAAAACCACAGTTTTATCGATCAATCTCAAAAATTTGCTATGATTGATACTTTTTGTCTTTTTATATTTTTAATTGGATTGCATTTTATCCGGATAGCGACATGTCCCTAGAGGGAAGCGAACTGACAGCAAAGTAGTCCCGTGATAGGGCCATTTTACCATTTTACCAGCCACAGATCTATTCTTAATGAACGTGGTTAGTGTCAATTACTAAAATGTAATATTATTTCAATTCAATCTAGAGTTACTTTAGTAAAACAAGTCCTAGAATAAAATTCAAGGACCGAATTTTAGAAATTACTAAAAAATGTGGCACATCACCAGTTAATACTGTACTGTAATTCATTTCTATTCCTACATTTTTGTTCTTCATAAACCAGTTAAATGATTGGTTCTTCTTTCACAAGCCATAGTCCGTTCTTTTTGTACTTGTTCTAGTTTCACAAATCCCAGGACCAGTCTGTTGGATCAATTGACACAAATTTCCCGCAGGGGTTTTACAGATCTAAATTAACATAAAAGATTGGCAAGAATCGAAAGAGGGTAAAGATTATTTAATTCAGCTGTTAAAAAAACTAACTCTATGTAAGAAGTTTGCTAACTTTGTTGTTGTTGTTGCGTATTCACACGTACGAAATTTGAGACAACATTTTTCTGCCTAAATTAAGTTAAGTGAGTTGCGATTCTTGACAATATTCTATCGCTATGAGGTCTTAGGACTCATTTCGAGAAAAAAATTGTATGAAGATTAGATAAAGTTATTAACCGATTTTCATTACTTGAAATAATCTTCGTTTAATTTTCTTTGAAATTTGATTGAAACAAGTCAATCGGCTGCAACGGTTCGTGTTTATTCATATATCGACGAGTTTTCTTTATCTGCAGTTATTTCAAATTTTTACACGTTTTTTTTTTAATTTTTACAACTCGCTTACATCTATTAAAAATTTATTAAAAACATTTTGAGTACTCTATAATTAAAACTTACCACCTTGAATAAAAAAAACGAAAAAACAGAGGCACAACAAAAATTGCATGGAGAAAAATATGAAATTAAAATAAAATAAAAATTCTGAACAAAACAATTATAATTGTTAAAAAACAAAACAAGAAACAGACAAACTTCATGTACTATTTCTAAGTTTTTTTTTTATTTTTTTAGAACATCTTGTTAACTTACATTAAATGTTGAAGTCAGTCTGAACTGTGCTGTAAGTAACCCAGTGATAAATTTGAAACATTATGAATATTTTTTTAATATTGGTTGACGAAATAAGTTCTGTTTTTTTTTTTTAGTAAAAAAACAAGATTTTTAATATAAATATGATTAAATATAGAGGCTTTCGTTAGCAACTATTATCCATCATTCAATTCTAATTCCATGGCTAAATTTTAAGGGACGATGTTGATTTTGAATAAAGCACTAATTTTTTAGGAAATTATTGTCATATCTATTTATTATGATACTATTGGTATGGTTCAATTATGTATGGACCAACGGCGGCACACGTCCATCCGATGGTCTAAATTTTCGATGACGCTGAGGCATAATTGAGGTTCTATGCCGTTAATGTGCCGAATTATCTCATCCTTTAGCTCTTGAACTGTTGCTGGCTTATCGACGTTAACCTTTTCTTTCAAATAACCCCAAAGAAAAAATTCGAACGGTGTCAAATCACATGAGTGAGATAACACGGACATTGAAATTGTCGCTATTGTTTCGTTGGCTGTGTGGCAAGTAGCACCGTACTGTTGAAACCACATATCGTCCACATCCATAGCTTCCAATTCGGGCCATAAAAAGTTCGTTATCATGTCACGATAGCGATCACCATTCACAGTAACTGCCTGACCGACCTGATTTTGGAAAAAAAACGGCCCGATGATGCCGTCAGCCCATAAACCGAACCAAACAGTCACTCTTTGTGGGTACATTGGTTTTTCGATAATCAGTCTTGGATTATCATACGCACATATGCGGCAATTCTGCTTATTGCCGAATCCACTGAGGTGAAATTTTGCCTCATCACTGATTTTCTTCGATATGCATTTTGATTTAACGCCCATTTTTATAACAAGCCTGATTACTTTAACGCTGTGCTTGATTGTGTATCTTTCATGGTTCAAATTGAATTAGTCTGAAATTGACAAATGTCAAATGAAATGCAGAAAAAAACTTGACGTTAAGGTGTGGTTCTCATTTAACATCGGCCTTTAAAATTTACTTCGATTTCGTTTCAAAAGAACTGTATTTAATATTTTAAGGTTATAAACAAATCAAGTAAATTCCTAATGTTTGTAACTGAATTTGCTGTTTTCAATTGAAACAAGTAAAAGCCTGTCAGAAAAGAGTTTGGGCTTTAAAGTGGACAAATCATCCTCTAATTGCTGTTTTTTAAATGTGTAATTTTTTGCTTGTTTGGATCAGTAGTTCGCATGTGATAGTCTGATCAAGTTTTAATAGCCCATATAAAAAAAATATATAAAATCTAGGTGCCCTTGTTCAATTGCTGAGGTTAAGAAGTCGATCGACAAATAACATTACGTCATTTCACTGGTTGCTTAGGCAGCTAACTTATATGCATGTGGCAGAGTAAATTAACTGAACTGGCAAAATAAAATAAAGTAATTTGTTTTTATTTTTGTTTTTTCTTAACCCACTTACAACTACATTTAGAGTTGACAAAAAATCAACCAATTGTAGTCGGGACTGTAAGAAAAGATAAACTCACTGTTTATTGTTGTTGTTTTTGTTTAAGCTTTGATATTGCTACAATTAAAACTGAGGTTTATAATTCTTATTCGCTTAACAGTTTTATTTGTATAATATCTTTAGCTTTTCTTAAATCTTTGGATGAAGTTTCCTGACGATCTGGCCTAAACAGCCAGTAAAATGCGCATAGGAATAGCTTATCCCTTCAACAATAAATTTCAGTTTCTCAATAGTATGAAATGGAAATTTAGCACATTTGAAAGAAACATTGTTGATTAATTTTTGAATCCCAAGAAAAACTTTGATAACTAATATGCATGTGGCAGAGTAAATAAACTGAACTGGCAAATTAAAATAAAGTAATTTGTTTATCTTTTTTCATTTGATCACAACATTCATTGGGTTCTGCTAATTATTGTACAGAAAGTAATACAAAATTAATTATTATCTACTACTCACGCAAGTAATAATGTTGAAGAGTGTGTTCTTTTTTTTATGCAACTGAGTTAAAAATATTAAAAAAAACATTCTACTTATAAAAAAACTTACTTTTTATGCAACAAGTCAAAATTTAATTCTATAAAACAACATTCATTGACTGAACTTACTCTGCATGAATTACAACATTTTTACACACGTTTTTACATGCAAAATAAATTAGAATTTGAATCGAGCATAGAAAACAACATCCAACCATTTTGATGTGTTACATAATGAAAATATTTTCAACAAAATAGTAACAGACAAAATAAAAACACCAATTAGATAGGAATTGTATGAAATGCAGTTTTCCAGAAGACGAAAATTTCATTTGATTCAAATGTTAAAGCCATAGAAGACTGACTAGAACGGAAGCTCTTTCAAAGCAAAATAAAAACTTATCTCTCAAAACCAACTTGAAAGTAAAGGGCAAAATAAGCCACACGAAATGCTTGGCAAACACGCATTTTGTTTCCGTTTTGTATTTGCCAATAAACAACACAAATATATTCCGTACAAACATTAATTTTTCATTTTTATTTTGCTTTCAATGAAGTCAGAATCTGTTACTTTTTGCTTAAACGGAGATAAAGTGATTTAAACAACGAGTTGTTTTGTGGCAAACAACACCGCTAAACAAATTTGAATTTACAACTGAAAATAATTTTTATTTGGATGTCACAAAAAGTTTGACAAACATCCAACATGTCTGCCAAATTTTAAAAAGTTTTCATATTTCTACAAACATGCTTCAAATGTTTGTCCAAACTGCAAACACTCCAACTAACAGCACAAAATATTTGTAAAAATTTAAAATTTTGACATGTTTTTTTGCCCTTAAATACATTTCTCTATCCTATTAAAGGATCATATAGACGACATGTTGTTTACATCTGACTTGTCAATTTCCCGTCCCGGGAATTTCCGGGAATTTAAATTATTTTCTTTCCCGTTTTCCCGGGATTTTTGTTGCGGGATCCCGGGAAATAAAAGTTCCTCATAGTTTTAGAAAAAAGCTATTTATACTTTGAAATTTAGTTTTATATTCTCTAAAAATTAGCATCTGTTGATGGGTTGTCGATTAGATCAATAACAAGAAGTGAGTACGTTCGTAAATTAATGTCTTCTGACGCAATAAATCTACCAAAAGCAGAATGTGCCGTGCAGCAGTTGATAATTAATAAATTTAGTGAAGTGAAGAGTTTAAAAAGAACATAAATTCAAAATAAGATGCAGGCAGTAAAATACAATTTGGTTTAAGGATTGATGTTTGACAATTGACGTCAGCAGTCGTCGATGGCTGCGAGTGTAAGACGGCAAATCCATCTGAGGAGATCGAGTGGTTGCGATCGAAACATGTCAGGGTAACCAGCCGCCTGGGTTCGAATCTCAGGTCAGTCAAGAATGAATGATTATCAATAACAATTTTAATTAATTTTCATGTTGTAAAATTCCTTTCTTCATAAAAATAATTTAATGAAAATTAAATTTAATGAACTTAGGTTTTTACTATTTTTTACTGAACTTTACTGCATTTTACTAAATTGCGTTCGCGTACACAAAATACAGTAAATGAGAACACGAATTAAGAGCGAAAAGTGACAGTTCTTGTCTGAGTATTTACAAATTTTTACTACAAAAATTTTTGCAGTAAAATTTAGTAAATCAAAAAAACATATGTTTCAAAAGGTAAACAAACAAAAGTAACAAACAAAATGCTTACATATTGTGAAAAAATTGTTAAATAAAAGAAAAGTTGAAAAAAATTAAATAAAAACAAAAAGTGAATAAATATCAATTCATTTAATTGTTTGTGAAGCATTTATTTGGCTAAATACCAACATTTGAAACTTTTTTTTGTTATGTCAATTTTTTAGAGTTGTAAAAGTGTGAAGTACTTGGGTACTTAAGTAATCAATAGCAAAAATTTATTCTTGTTTTTATGAATAAATTAACCCGCTGAAAATTGGTAACATCAAATTAAATAAAAAACAAACAAATATGAAAGATTTTATGAAATAATTTGTTTGTATTTTCCAAAAGTTTTCGTGTTTTAAAAAGTATTTAATCGAGTACCAATAAGAAAACGAGTTAAGTAGTCAAAATTTTCAGCACTTCAATTATTTACCATCAGCTGTTGCCTTTATTTTACGAATTTTTACAAATTTTGCGTTCGCGTACTTTTTTGGACAACAGCTTTTTGTGAGACCAAATTTTACAATTTTCTCATTTACTGCATTTTAGTGTAAAAGTACTCAAACGCACCTAATAAAATTCCATTATGTCATAACACACATGTGTATATTCTTAGGATCCATGCAACAAATAGGCCCTTAAAGAATTTTAATAAATAAGACGAGTTTTTCAATATTTAATATTCAATACCTTTGATATTTATTTAAACAACAAAGAAAAGATAAAATTATTATTATTATTTCTAAAATTTCCTTTAACATCTTGCACATCTTAAAAATGTAAGTTTTTTTTAAACATAATTATGGACAACTTGTGGCAAAACTATCATCAACCTCATGATAATAATCAAATGGCAGCAGGAGCAGCAGACACACTACAACAATTTCGAAATTATTAAACTAAGATTCTATTTTTAATAACCACAACAACAAATACAAGTTAGAAAGTACAGTCGATTTATATCGAACTTATGAAACCCTACAGCTCTTGCTAGTTCCATATGCAAAATGATTTCCAAGAGAATTCTTTATTTGGGATCTATCAGTGAATAACACTGGTCTACATGAAAATTGGTTTTAGCTGATTTTTAGGTTAAATGACCTCTTAAAACCGAACATGCAGGTATGTTCTGTAAATCGGAATGAAGTGGATTTAAAATCGAACAAATTTTGAAAACGAGCCTTTTAAGAAAGTTCATAAAAATATTTCTTTTTATAAACTCAATACTTTGAGTACCAATTATATTTACAAGAACAACTCCTGAAAACGGGAAATTCTACCGTCATTTTGGAAATAATTAAAATCGAAATTTCGTTCGATTTTAAATCCACTTAATTTCAATTTGTAGAACATGCCCGATGATCTCTATTTTTCCTTATCACTCCTTTCACTATTTTTGAAAAATTTCAATAATTTTATGGCCGTAAATTGAATTTAGAGAGTTTTAAAGAATTTTTTTTAGCCATTAAATTTCTCTATGGGGTTTAAACTTCTTTAGCGCATCTCTTACGATCGTAAAGTCAATATCTCAATGTTTTGGGCCAGTATTCTGCGCTGTTATATTGTCGAAATTGAGTTAAAGGTTTATATTTTTTCCTCCGGGTTTTTAAGGTGAATTAGTTGAAAAGCTGTAAATTGTAAATAAAACCGAGCTCAGTTTTACTACTTCAAAAAGAGCTATGCTTTTATACGGGCAGAATACTGTAAGTCCATACAACGAGAAACTTTAATTTCAAGGAATCAAAGGAATTCTAACTCAATATAAAGCAGAAGATGAAGACTTTGAAGCCAAAATATTTAAACAAATAAAAACGAATTTTTGAAAAATTTCCACAGAAATTTCCCCTTTTTGACGGATACTGTTACCTAGTCCCGGCATCTTACACGGATAGATTTAAATTGTACCTTCGTTGTCTGGTCATGATATATTTATTAATCGACTCTTCGCTTGATTAACTGTACTTGATAATTGTGAACTAACAATAATTAATTAACTCTTATAACCAGGGACCGTAACAGTTATTCCTGTTTTCATTAAAGCCAGATGATTACAGTTATTTTGAATTTTTATTTTTTTGAACAATAATAACAGTTATTTTTTGATTTATCTAACTATTAATTATACTTAAATAAAAAGTTCACGAAGAAAGTCTCTCCATTCTTTTTTATTATTGGCAAGGAGTTTAATTGTTTTCCATATTTTATAAGCTGTTGCGAGTTCTTGTCTTGTGCAGCGTGTCCAAGTATTACGTGGTTGTCCCTGATTGCGGTGTCCTTGAGGGTTCCATTCGAGTTCAGTTTTAGCTATATTCGTCACTGGACGTCTAAGAGTATGACAGATCCATGTCCATTTACATCTTCTTATTTATTGCTCAATGGGCATACTATTAGACTGATGCCACAGTATCTCATTGGATATTTGATTTGGCCGGAAGATCCGTAGAATTTGTCTTAGACAACAATTTACAAAAGTCTGGATAGCTCCATGTAGTACAGTCATACAGAAGAACCGATTTTACACTGCAGCTAAAAATTCTCAATTTAGTTTTTTTGTGAGATTTTGTTTGAGTGCCAAACCTTATATAACTTGTAAAAAGCAACGCGAGCTTTATTAATTCGTTCAGAGATATCTTCATCCGAACCACCAGTAACGTGGAACTTACTTCCCAATTAAGTTGCCATCTACATTGCCACATTGGTACCAATACGCATAAGTTTTGTCATCTTAAAATTTATTTTCAGTCCTATTTTCCTCGCATTTATGGACAGTCTCGTTATGTCAATATCATTCAAGTATTGATCCAAATTCCAACGGTTTCCAAAAGGTGCTTTGATATTCGTTTCTTCCATCACACTATCCAAAAGCAAAAGAAAAGAGTTGGAGATAGGATACAACCCTGTCTTTCTCCTGTATATGTTTCGAAGGTTTGGCTTTCCCTTCCATTAAAACGTACTGTATACTGTGAACCGGTATATAACTCCCATATTATATTTACAATTTTCTCTAGGATACTTTTTTTTGGGTGTTGACCAAATTGAGCAACGTGGTACTGTGTCGAAGACACGTTCAAAATCTACAAAGAGTAGGTAAGTATGTGAGTTATACTCTGCTGATTGTTCTATAATTATGCGAAATGTATTGATATGATCTACGCAGGAACAAGCAGGTCGCAAACCGGCTTGCTCCTTCCTCAAAATATCATCCAAAACAGGAGATATTCTTCGCAGTATTATCGTGCCCATGACCTTACCTATGGAATTAAGTAAGGTGATACCTCTCCAGTTTTTACAGAGGGTTACGTCGCCTTTCTTTGGGATGGTAATTACAGTGCCTTCTTTCCACACTGATGGTATCTGGTCGTTGAGCCAAGCATTTCTAATAAGAGGTGTGAAAAACTCTGCTAACGTTTTAGCACCATATTTCAGCATCTCTGCCGGAATGTTGTCTGGACCTGGTGATTTGTAGTCCTGTTAAGATGTTACTTCTCGGATTACGTCTTATTAACGGAACAATATCGCCCTGGTTTTCATCCTGGATTATATAATTTAGATTAGCAAAATGCTCACGCCACCTAATAAGTTGTTGTTCCGTTGTTGTTACTGCTTAGCTGTTAAATTGCTGAGTAAACGCCGCGAAGATTACCTGTAAAAAAAAAATTAAAATCAAAAAATAACTTTTATTGTTGTTGAACAAAATAAAAACAAATAAACAACTGTTATATTTGATCGAAAAAATAAAAATCTAAATTTTGTAAATCAATATATTTTATCATAGAATAATTCATGAGGATCAATATGGTATACTTCAATCAGTTTGCCGACATTTATTTTCTACATGTTTTTTATTTTAAAATTTAAAAATAAATGTTATTTTCGGTCCCTGCTTATAACTAATATTTTTACACCCCAATAAAAAATTATTCTTCAAACGAAGCAGGTTCGCAAGGGAGAAATGTAAAAGTTTCGCTTACCATACCGCTTACAAAAGACATGAATTGTATAGTGGGAACTCACTTTGAAGCAATACATTTTTGACACAAAAGGTGCTTTATTCGTTGCATATACAAATTGGTGAACGTACCTATCAGCTTTACACACTGAATGAGTTTTTTACAGTTATTTTTGATGTTCCCCCTTACAAACCTGCTTCGTAGTAAGGGAATGCCGTGGCACTTGAAATATTATTTTTTTTAATGACACTTTTTAAGAGCTCCTATGCTAAGCGCATAGTTGTGCGCTTATATTTTTATATGTTCCATTAGTGCTTCGCAAAATAATAAACATTTTTAATGGGACTAAGTCAAACCAATGCCAGACAATGGTGTAGGGTATGAAACAACAACAAAAGTCCTATAAACGATTTAAAGCTTCTTTAGAAAGTTATAAAAATGAAAGACCTAAAAGCTTCGAAGGCAAAAAAGATAGAAAAGTAAAATTGAAAACAGAATTATTATTTAAAGACCTAAATTATAGAACATCAGAGGACAAGTCAAGTTCCAACGACATTCATCAAGTTTTGTTACTGTGGTAAATTTTGAGCAACCTTAAAAAAAAACAAAATAATGATGGTGATAAGTAGCAATTTTAACAACAGCAACAGCAGCCACAACAACAATTTTAGCAAAACATAATCTAAAACTTCAACATGAAGAAGGAGAAAAAAAGTCAAATGATTGCATATCATCAAACCTCATCTCTATCAAAACTATAAAACTACTGAGTTGAACGAATGGTTGAGTTTGATGGTTACTTTAGGGACGGTTGCTTAAATGGACTTGGTCATATGATTGGTTTTGATTTGGTTTAAGTTTTTTTAATCCTTTTTTTTTTGTTACACCCAAAAAACAAGTTAGTTGAAACGTTGTCGTTGCTCATATTATGTATTTGGTGTGTGTCTGTGTGATTGAATAAATTGGTAGATGGTTTGATAGATGGTTGGTTGGTTCGTTGGCTGGATGGATGGATAGATGATTGAATAGAAATTCTAGATTGGCTGGTAGTTTGGTTGTGTCTAGAGGTGACCACAAAAATTTGTTGGTGTTTTCTTTTTTTTTTTTGCTAAAAATTAACTGCTTAAAGGAAATTGATAGGAAACCAAAAAAACTGAAATCTAGTGCAGAGTTTAGAAGCATATAAAATATTGTTTAAAAAAAGGGTCGTTCGTCAATAGGTGTTTTGGGTTTGAACTAAGTTTAAATCTAATATTCGAATCCTAGTAAGGACCTTAACCTATTTTAACATATTTTTTAATTTACATTTGGATTCGGAACCAAAACCTTTATCATATGATTTGTGAGACAAACAATTTTGAAAAAAAATCATTTAATTCTAAAACATCGCCTTTTTAGAAAAATTTTGCTGATACATAAAAAAACGACGGTGCCCAAGTAACTTTACCCCACGTCTTCATGTGCTTTCGATTTGAACATGACATGACCACAACTCCGGCAGATCAACGGTACTAATATGTTCTCGTTCTTGTATGTGGCGGGTACGTGTTGATGATCATGTTCTAATTGACCACAATTTTTGTTGTTGTGGCGTTTGGTTGGATACAGAAAATACATTGTATGGCCAACATCATGGCGCACATGGATGCTAAGACGAATGTTTACGCAACGATGGCAGCACATGGACGAAAAATGAACATGAACTGTCTACACGAGTGGAATTCATGTGCGACATGCTGTTCTTACCAAACTGATGGATAGTGGAGACGGGTAGTTAGGTAATAATCTGGTATATCAGAACGAGGGTTTGGGATGTTAATTCCCACCAGAGGCTTTGGTCTGTTTTTTTTTTACCAACGGACTGAAGGTCTACAGTATTATTGATCGGTAAATATCTTTTTTTAAATCGCTTATTAAAAAAATAAATTACCGATCAAGAAAAAAATCCTGTTTAAAAAATACTTCGTATACATATATAAAAACGTCGGATTGAAAAGAATTAAAAATGCTGATCTCCCAAAACGAAAAAAAATGGATTTAAAGAAAGTCGTTATTAAAGAATATTGTGAGTGTACAAAAAGGGAAAATTCCCTACTGTTGGCATCACTGTTTGTGATGCTTTTTCAAAGAAGTCAGCCAGTTATAGGCAGAAAGGCCGATAAGTAAAAGCATACACACAGAAAAAAATACCAATGTAAAATTAACATGGAAAAATGTTGATTGAGAATCATGTTAAAGTATGCCCTTTATTTAAATGTACCATTATTTCATATTAATTTTAAATGAAAAATATTAAAATAATCTTTAATCACGCTTATTAAATATTATTCACTGATAAAAAAAATGAAAAAAAAATATTAAAATATAAATAAATATGGATTCAATATTGAATCCATAAAAACCTGCTTTATATTAAAATCAAAAGTTTATCTTGTTAAATTAACATGCATACATAGTTAAGTATGTTAATTTTTTTATTTTTATTCCTAAAATATGTGATAAAAAGAAGACAATTCCCGTATTCTTTTAATTAAAATTATTTAGTTAAATAGTACATCAAGTTTTCAAAGTAGAATGATGACGCAAACCATATCGGGCCATTCTGCTGATTGATCTGTTAACAAAGGAGACTACGAAATAAGTTAAACATGTGTTACAGGGGTAAGTGTTTTGAATTATTCTTAAATAAATGTATATGTTGTCTCTGAAGCTTCTTCACACCAATTAGTTTCTACATGAAATTCACGTTGTTTCAACATGAAATTACTTTCATTCAACGTGATTCGGATTGTTATTTCAATATAAATGACATTTTGCTCTAACTTTACTGCAATGTTAAATTAACATGAATTATAGTTATTTTAAAAGAAAAAAAATGTTGTTCGCAAGCAATTATAAAATCAGATTGAATTACCATGAAACACGTATGAAGCAAAATCACCACCGAAAAATTTTAAATCAACCTTGTTTTCGACGTTTTTAACTTGATTTTTTTCTGTGTGTACTTTCTAGCCGCAGTAAAGTACTTAAATACGGTAGAAGCGTTGATTAAATAATATTTTTGATAAAATTCGTAAGTTTTCACTAAATACACACGCACAGAAAAAATACCAATCTTAAATTAACATGGCGAAATGTTGGTTCAGAATCATAGTAAATTTCTGCAAAAGTATGCCCTTTATTTAAATATATCATTATTCAAAGAAATACACCTTAGGCAGTAATTGTTACGTTCAAAACCTTTGTCTTTAGTATAGAGCTTGAAAAAAGTTGGCTTGATATGTTTTTAAGTTCAAAAAATGTGCAGTTGCTAGAAAGATGGAATGAGTTCGTAGATAACGTTGGTCAATACTTTAACTAACTTTATATTGTATCAAAATTCATCCGTTGAGGTTTTAATTTTATAACAAATAATAAAAAAAGACAAAACTTTATCAAAAGAGACAATATTTTCCATTAATAAAGTAAAATCATTTATTAAAAAAAAAAATTACTTCTACTAAAAAACGTTTATTTTAAAAAGCAAAAAAAGCTATGATGAGGGGAAGGGACGGAGGATTTAGCAATACTACCTTAAGCCTGGTACTCTGTTCAAATTTGTGAAAAATGTTGAGCAACATTAATTATTTCACACGAAAATTTTGACATGTATCAATGTTACCTTTCATGCGAGTTTGTACAATTTGACGTTTTTATTCCTGCAAAGTATGCGACATTGTTTTGCGTATGTAAACCAACCGCACATGTATTTAACTGAAAATTATTTTTTTATTAAAAAATTTAATAAAAAAGAATATGAATATTGATAAAAAAGTGTTACCGGTTGTGTTATTTTAATTTTTTATTTCTTATTTAATAATCAGTTAATACTTTTTTGCTTTTGCTTAAAATTCCACGTGAAATAAGTGCAGCTTACATTATTTCGCAGTTGTAAAAAAATGTTGCAAGAAACATTTCCTTACTTTTTCACAAAATGAACAGAGTACAACTCTATCAACATTATTTCATTGATATTCCGTACAAGTTTTTTTTAAATGCGTTTTGACAGCATTTCACGTGAAATGTTGAACAGAGTACCAGGCTTTAGCCTTAAAGTATGATTGGTTGGGCGCGATCATATGAGTATTTAATATAATATTTAAAACTTTTTTTAGCTTTATAATTGTTGGATATCGAAATTTTGTTTATTATGTTTGTTTCTGTTTTTGGCATCATTGCACAATGTGGTTTTTGCACGAGATGTACTTGTTGTAGAACCAAGAGTACCTGTAATGAATTCGCCTTGATTTAAACTAAAGCTAATAGGTAATAAAATAAAATGGATTTAAGGCACCAAAGCGCTATTTTGGGTAAACATCGCTATTTCGGGTAAACATTTGTATTAGAAATTATGATCTGAATCTTACTGTTTTCAATATGCTTCGTTCTTGATTCAATTAGAGCCCTTCTACCAAACTTTATTATTATTTTTTAAATTTCAACCTGTGCTTTGCAAACACATCCAGCTGAATGTCTTGTCGATCGGCATATTAGAATGCGTTATAAACTTTAGCATAAACACACCTGTTTTTTTTTCAGTTATACAAATTCGAAAATATTTTAAAATTTCGCTGAAAACTCTAATATCGAATTTAATGACCTTTTATCAAGCACCCTTTTACAACGCCAGCCATATAGAGCAACTAAATCAGTCCATCTTCCATCATCAGCATCAACACAATCTTCAGCACCATCACCACCACCACCTGTCTTTGTAACCGATCTATTAAAACAAGTTCTATTCTATACCAAAATAACCACGAATATCTTTTTTGCTTTCGAATTTGTGTTCACTTTTCACTCATTTGCTCTAAACCGAAAGAGGGAAATTGCTTAAAAAACACAATTTAACTATAAAATGAAACAAAAAAAAAAAAATTAACGAAGAAAAAAACTTACCAAGTTTAAAGAGAGTTTATTTCTTCTATTTTGGTTTGTTGCTGTTGTTATTATTTGCAAAGTTTTAAATCGGCAAAAATAATAAAAATTGCCTTTTGGCCGGATGTTACAAAATTGCTGGGGTCCACTCGATGTAATTGGCAAAAAAAAAAAAATACTCAAACACTAACAAATAAAACAACAAGAAGGAACAGAGTGCAGAAAAAGCTCCACAAAAAACAAATATGGTGATGGTACATCAGCAGTTTGTGTTCTTAGTATTTAATGGGATATAGTCAGGGTTATTTGAAAAGGGTAAGATTTCAGGTTTTTGGGATTAAATTAACACTCATTAGACCACTATTTAATCTTTTTTTAACTTTAAAGCGAAAGCGAGCGATAAAGATTGGTGAGAAAAACTTATATGTATATATATTTACTCCAGTGTTGAAAAATTTAGTACTTTAGCACTTTGTTCCGTACTATTTCACATAAAAAATACCGCAGTACGCCCGCGTTACTTTTAGTCCTTTTTATCCTTTGAGCTTTTAAAATTTTAACTTTTTTACTGTGATGGGTTAATTTTGATAGCAGACTTTGGCAATCATGTGTTTGATGCAAAATCTATATTGAATATCGAATAATAAATATTAAAATGCAAAGCGAGGATGCCAGGATTCATATATTGCTACAAAATGGATTATTTTGTTTTTAAAAGTGGCAAAAGATGCACTGTACAATACGTTAGTGGAAAATTTAAATTTAAATGAAAACCCTTTAAGTTTAAATGAAATTTTTGGTGGAACTCGATTTGACATATTTATAGAATCATGTTAAGTTAACAAGGAAATTGTTTATAAGTTGAAACAAACTCCAAAATCATTTTATTTGAGATTTTGCGAAACTAACTGCCAGGCCCACGATGTCGACAAGAACAATTTTTTCGCATATTTATATTGAAAACAATAACACTGTGTGTAATTTTTTAAGTCATACTCATACTGTGTGGCATTTACCTCTATTTTTTTAAACTCAATTTTTTTTTTTTTTTTTTTTTTTATAATTTCCTAGCTTATCCCGCGAAGCTTTATGCTTGTCTGCAGGAAAGAAACCAGAGTCTGCAATTAGCTCCTTTTTGAATGGAAAAATAACCATATACGGATAAAAAAATAACCATAAAGGACAAAAAAAAAAAAAAAAAAATAGACCCGTGTCTCCCAGTTTTGCCCAAAGTCATGCACTTTTTAATTTATGGGCCCTTAAAGATTTGGGGACTCGGTGTCATTTTTGCAAAAAAGTGATAATTTTCTCAGGCTCATATCTTGCAAACCGTTCGAAATTTTGATTTACACTTTGAGACAAAGTTGTAGCTGTTGCCATAAAGAACAAAAGTTGTGAACATATAAAATCTAAAAAAATTCATCTTCCAGATCAAAACTTTAAAAAATTCGTTTTTCTTACCTTTTTCTTCCTGTTTAGGTCCATAGGTAGCAAACCGTCAAAAATTCAAGGAAACAATCAACTACAAAAATATACCTAAAATCTCGGTTAACAACTTTTTAGAACATATGAACTTCCTAAAAATGATTCCTAACAATGTTTAGGTAGCACCAATAGTCAAAAATTTCCCGAAAATTCGATTTTTTTACCCGTTTTCCCCTGTTCAGGCCCATAGTTACCAAACCGTTCAAAATTCACGGAAACAATCAACTACAAAAATATACTTAAGATCTCAGTAAACACCTTTCTAGAACAAATGAAATTCCTAGGAATTTAAACTTATGGCGTTTTCTTTTCTGAGTAAAATTCTGCATTTATTCTGCCTTTTACATTTTTTTCATGTTCTTTTCTGAAAAACATGTGTTATTTTAAAAGTGGAAAGCGTTCTTTTCTGATGATGTTCCCTTTAATATTAAAAAAATGCAACATGTTCAACACTCATATTAATAAAAGGGGCATGAGAGCAGCACTAGATCAAGGCGAATTCAGTACAAGGTGGTGGCAAGTTTCGAGCCGTAAACTCTAACAATGCAATACAAAAAACATCTGTTGTTTCTGTTGGCTTTGAATTGTTGTAGTCTTGCCACCACCTGTAATTGAATTTACCTTGCGCTAATTGTAATTTATTGTTTTATGCCGAAAGTTGTGTTGAAGTTCAGTACCACTTTAAAATTTCAATTTTGCAACACTGATTAATGCCCAATTTTCAGGATAGTATTTAAATCTATATTAAGTTAATTTTCATAACAAACTTAAATCGTATTTAAAACAGATTGTGTTTTTGAGTTTTATTTGAAAAGTCTTATTTAATTAAGATAAAAGTATGGTAGCACTACTAAATACAAAAAAAAAAATATAAAAAAGTGTAATAATCTACAAGGTGGTCTGAAAAAACAGCTGACTGTTAATGCTTTGCCTGTTGTTGTTGTATTTTTGTGATATTCAGGCCACCTTGCTAAAATATTACAATGGAAACTTAAGTTGAAATTAAGTGTACCACATCGGTGACTTAATTTTGATTTAAGTTTTTAGTGAAGAAAAGAATTTTGTATTTAAATCGATTTTAAAAATAAATGTGTTTTAATATCAATCCTGAAAACTGGGCATAAGTCCTTTAATTCCTAGTGGAACATACCGCCAACACAAATGCCTTCCATTTACATCTCTATTTTGCCAATGATATTATTTCTCTCCAGGATACGTCATGTTGCTGTAGCTCGGTGTTGCCAGTGGAGATTGTTGAGTTTCATTCTATAGCTCTTGATTGGAATAAGAAACTGGTCAATATATTCTTAGTATGCGCTGAAGACATCGATTTGTTTCACGTTTTGCAGTCATATAGCAACACAGATTTAACGTTAGAGTTGAACACTTTTATTTTGGCGCCAGTTGTATTGTTTCGAGATCTCTAAAATTCATTTAGGGTTCCATACGCCTACTTTGCTTGCATTACCTGTTCTGGATATCTTGTTTACTACCTCCCGGTTTCGTTATAATGCTCCTAAGATGGCAAAAGCTATCTACATATTCGATTGGATAGTCTGTAAGTAGAATTTTTATGCTGCCGTTCAGCCGGTTGTTCAACTTTTACTCGTATGGTCTTGTTTGCCATGTGAAGAAGATTGGATTCTTGTAAATTGTTGTTTCAGAAACATCGGCATTTGAAATGTCAGGTGGAATGAAGACAACTTGCAAAGACTTCTTTCTTTATCGATTTGAAAAGACAGCAGAATATTACGATATGAAAATTTCAAGGGGAAAAACAGATCCATAGTCGTATCAAAGGAACCAAAAAGATGCAAGTTAGCAGTCATACACATACCGAACGAACAAGTCTTGGAGTTCAACTACTTAGGCTCCCTTATAACAAGCAGCCGAGATTTTAGAAAAGAATCGAAGATCCAGGCTAACAAAGCGGCTGTATTATCAGGATGCGTTAGAATTGGTTTATGGCGAAACAAATACATGAGCAATGATAGCAAGATGAGGGTATATAAAACATGCATTCGACCGGTTACAACATGTGCATCCGAAACCCGTGCGGTCACCACTGTAACACAGCAAGCCTATACGAACGTCGAGATGAATACTCTGCGAACAATAGCAAGATACACAAGGATCGATCGAAAACCTAATGAAGAGGTTAGTCAAGCTTGTTAAATAGATGACGTGACCAAGCTGAGTTAAAGAAGATAAAGAGAGTGAAGAAATTACATGAGAAGAGTGCCTGAAAACAAACCTGCAAAAATAACACTTGAAGGAAGAGTCAATAACACTCCCCCGCAAGGTTGAACCCCAAAAAGGTGGAATGAATGCTGGACATCGGCCCAAATTGAGGAATATTTTAATGAGCTGATTTTAAACATTTTATGAAAAAGAAATAAGAGAAAACCAGTATTGTATGTATCTTAAATTTATTAATATTATTATTAAATGTGTTGTATTATGAACAGGATGTAATCCTAAATAAAGAAGAAGTAGAAGAAGAAGAAGTGGAATTCCATTGGGTCCTTCTGCCTTATCAGATATTTATTGTTTTATTACTGCGAAATTTTGTTCGTTTGTCGGCGTTGATGTGATAAATTCTTCGCTTTTATTCTTTATGTGTTGCAAAAGATTGCAGTAAAAATGTTGGGACATCTCTGAAGGAGTAGACGACAGAAAAGCGCAGTTTTACTTCTCTCATATCGTCATCTGTATTTAAAATAAACATGCAACTCCCCTTTATTTTATTTTCCTCCACTGTACAGTTGCGACATAAACGCTTATGTTTATGAAAAATCGCTTGAAGAAAAAACATATTAGGTTACATAAATTTCATATTTGCCTTTACAAAAAAACTCATATAAAAATATTATGAAAAAAGGGAGCTGAAACTAATCAAAAATAGTTTATGCTAAATTGCATCTTCTTCTCTTACTTTTGTTTTGAGTTTCACTGACGAAAAAAAAAACCTGGAGGAAAGGTTACTCAATGGAAGCACATGATCTAAAATAAAATGCACAAATATCAACCCATCAGGTAATTTTGAACGAAAGTAAATTTATTTTATAGTTCAATCTTAAGAATATTATGATAATTAATGAACCAGTTGCAAGTCGTCCGAATAATGATGAATTAATAATTTCTATTTGTTAACGAAAAGATTTTAAATTTTATAAGATTTGAAACTTCTATTAGATTTAGGCTTTTTTCGATTTTTGTTGATAATTCTCATATGTTTTATTTAAGCGTTTTTTTTTGTTATATCTTTTGGTTTTTTCTTGTTTTGATTTTTAAATAATCCGAGTTAATTTTTCTGCAAGATTTTACTTTTAGTTTTTTCGATTTTCTTTTTTTTTTTCTATTTTAGCGTTTTTTTGTGTTTAGAAATTTTGTTCTGATTAAGGCAACTCTATCGCATTTTCGATTTTTTTTACATATTTTTTAATATTAATATTAAAAAAAAAAATTTCGCATTTGCCTTTATTTAAACAACTTTTTTTGATTCAAGGTATTTCTTGATTGTTGGTGATTTTTCTTGTTTCTATTTTAGAGATTTTTTGTTTATTTCGTTTTTTATATTATTTTTATGAATTTTTCGCTTTTTCCTACTACATATTTCTTATTTTTAGCAATTTTGGGGGTTTTGTCAATCTTTTGACGATTTTTAATTCTTGTGGTGATTTTTTGATTTAAACGCTTTTCAGACTTTTCCTCTTTATTTTAGCTTGTGCTTTGATTAAATTTGTGTTATTTTTTGGTTCGACAGATTTCTAGACTTCTTGATAGTTTAATATATCGTCGGCTTAATATGCAAACCTGCTAACCCCCTTTCAGTACATTTTAAAGGAGAGACAAACAACTTTTTATATTTCATAAATATAATTGGTTTATAGACTTTAACCCCCCGTTTCCACATGCAAGTACAAGTTAGAAAAACTCAATACACTCACACTTTTTCACTAACATTCACAAACTTTTTTTTTGTTTGTTTCCTCGATTTTTCGTTGATTATACGTATACACTACTTGCAAGTAATAACTTGTATGTGGAAACGCCGGGTAAGACTAAAATTAAAGAAAAACAACATGCTGGTCGACAAGGCGTATCTTTCTCTACCACACGCCATCAAAATCTCAATTTACTTAAAAAGTTGAGTAAGCAGACTTGCATATTAAGCCGAGGATATATATTTTTTTTTAATTTAAGCGATTTTTTAATTTGACTTTATTTTGCAATTTAAATTTTTTATACGGTTTGCGACAATAAAGATAAATATAATCTTGCATTTATTTGTTACAAATAGTAATTAGTTGGATTTTCTGGACTTTATGTGGATATATGTATTTTAGTGCAATTTTTCGATAATTCAGTCCTTTTTGATTTGTGTTTAGTTCTTTTTTTAGGCTTAAGCGGTTTGTACCTTTTTCGAGGAAGTAAAATAAAGTAATAATAATTTTTTATTTATTTTTCTTGCTAAATTGTTAGTTTTGAGTTTTTGGCAATTCTGTTCAAATATACATACCACTAATTTCTTAAGTCTAGGCGTTTTTTAATTCCATTTTTGTTTCTAAAATTGCCTCTGGCAAGAAAACTAAATCTTCTTAATTTGTTTTTAAAGTTTATAAAGAAATTTTTTGAAAATACTTTTGCTCTTAAACTCGCTAAAAATTAGAAAAAAACTCTTTTCTTAAATTTTGTTATTTTTTATGTTTCGAAAATTTGAGTTGATTTAATAAGAAATCTTTTTAGATTTTGAACTACTTTTTAAATTCAGCCGTTTTTTTTAATGATTAATTTTCGTATGTTTATGTATTTATAAAAAAAAACGCGAATTTGAAAAGGTTTCTATATAAAAAAACTAATCGCAAATATGACAAAAAATTAAAGTAATAGATAAATGATCCATATTTAGCTTTTGTGTATTTTTGCGTTTTTTGTGTTGCCTACAGAAATGTGGCCACATGTCCTTCCTTTTGTAATACATCAGAAAACGCATTAGAGACCCCGGAAAAATGTCTTTGTTTCAATTGCTCCACACGAGTTAAGCAAAGGCAATATAACTCGGCCTAAGAATTTAGTATTTAACGTGGATAAAACTCCAGTCGATTAAAGGTTTGGAAAAAGAAATGTACTTCTTATCTTTAAAGTTTTTTAATGTCTTTGTAATAAACTTTGTAAATTTAAGAATTCTGTAGCACGGTGCTTTTTGCTTTCTTAATTGTCTGAATTTTATTCATTAATCTCTTTTTTTTAGAGCAAAAACATTCACTAAATCTCTCCTTAGAAGTTAATTCATCATTATGAAAATTTACTCGTTTGAAAAAAATGTTTCACTAAATAGAGATATTAAAATATTGTGTAAAGAATTGTTACAAATTTTTGCATAATTTCAAATGTAAACAACAGTTTAACTATGAAAAAAATATAGCAGCAAATAATCTCTATTTAACCAGCCCCTTTTATATTTACAACGAGTCAGAATTATGCATTTAATCTAAATAAAGGAATAAATTCAAATTTGAATTCTAAAGTAATTGCAAGTTGCAACTTTATGTGGCGCTGACTGATAAATTGTCGAATGCTAATTGCCATCCAACGTGAGTAAATTTGTGAATTTCCGTGTATGCATGTGTGTGTAAGCAGCGAAGTAAAAATTGAAATTACTTATTTTAAACAATAAAATTATATTTAATTCATTGTTAAAACATACAAATTAAAAATGTTCAACAATCAGGAAACTAGAGTTTTGTCTTCTCTTCTTGATTGTTGCAAAAAAAAAAAAATAAATAAAAAATGTTGCATTAATATGCAGTAGCAAAAGTAGCAAACAACAGCAGCTGTATATTAAAATCATGCAAGACAATAAAATAAAAGAAATTATGTTAAAATCTGGTTGCAACTTGCAACAAATTAGAGGCAAAAAGGAAACCGAATAATTGCAAACACACAAAATCAACTCAAAAGATTTGCACATGTTAAAACAATATAATTTACATTAAACTTAATTGCAAATTAAACTAAAAGTTTAATTTTTCATTTTAGCATACTGCTTTTATTAAAGAGGAATTAACTTAGATACATATATGGCACAGTGGAATAAAATGTTATTTAATTTACAAAACAAAAAATTTAGAAAAGTTTTTATGTTATTTTATGGGAATTTTGATACATGGGGGATTTCATGTCAAGTAACCCAACTTTTAAAATCGATGTCTACCGATCAGGATGAAACCTGCACTAAGGTAAGTCCTATTGGATAGTAGTTTCCAACAAAATTGGTTAAGAACTCTCTGAGTTAGAGGTGGTGATTTTTTTGCCAAACAAAATTAATTAGCAAAATTTGTCCCAATTTATCCCAAATTTTGAAACTTATTTTCAGAATGGTAATTTTTTGTCTCAAAAGAAATCTAAGGGGTTTCCTTGTTGATCACTTAGTGGGTTTCGAGTGGGTTATCTATAAAAAATAAATGATTCGTAAATCCAGATAAAGGTTTTTAATTATTTAGCATACTCATTATTTTGAATTCTTCTATTTGTGTTTAAGTGTTTCTAAAAGCTTGAAGTTAAAACTTTTACTCAGAAACTGAATTAAAATTAAGCTTTCCGACGATACACAGAAAGTTTAAGTTTATTCCACTTAATTTTAGTACCGAAAAATTTAAGAACGAATAACACCTAAAAGTATTCAAAAAAATCAAAATGGGTTTAACTTTCGAAAACCTTGAACTTTTCGTTTTTTGCATACTTTTTTCAAAAACCGGTTTTAGAATATTTAAAAAAAATCGGGTTTCGGTTAAGGATTTAAAAAATAACCGGATTTATTCGAATAAATAAAAACACAAAAATCAAATAATTTTTTGAAATAAAAAGCTAATTTGAATAAAAACGATACAATTCACAAACAACCAATTACATAAATACGACTTAGAATTTTTAAATTACTTTGGAATTTAGTCAATTTATTTGAGGTATAGTAACTCTAAATTTTATTTTAAATAAGTTTTAATTTGTTGGTGGTTAAGCATGTGTATATGTATCAGTAGACTTCAACCATATTTTTGAAAACTTACGACAAAAACAAATTTTTATCAAAGTTTTTCTTGGGATTAAAAAATTAATTATCAAGGTTTCGTTTAAATGTGCCAAATTCCCATTTCATTCTATTGGTAAACTGAAATTTATTGTTGATGGAACTGTATGAAAAGATAAACTTACAGTTTATTGTTATTATTTTTGTTTAAGCTTTGATATTAGCTGCGTTCGAGAACACAAAAGTTTTTACTATTTTTTACTGAACTTTACTTCATTTTACTAAAGTAGTGGTAAAGCAGATTCCGGAATTCATCGAGGAATTCGGATTCAAGTTGAATGAACTGAAGGCGCACCATTTCATATCCGAGATGCAATCGAAATTTCTAAAGGAAAGTAAGGAGAAATTAGCCCAAAATGAATTCATTGTGATAAGCAACTTTGCCGAGAATTACACTTTTCTCGTTCAGGATGAAATTCAGGCTTATCACTGGGCAAATGACCAGTGCACGGTGCATCCTTTTTGTATTTACAGTGCACTCGGGAAAACGTCAACACTCGTTTACGTCAACATCCCAAAACGTCAACCCTTTTTTTTTTACATTGCCTACTCTAAAACGTCAACCCAACCATAAAGCTCTAAAACGTCAACTCTGAATAAAATAAAATTTCGAATTTAGCAGCAGTTAAAATACACACATTTGTACACACACACATTTATTTTATGAAATCAATTCAGAAATTGGGGATCCGCCTGGATAATGTTTCTAATTCGTGTAAAATTGAGGAGTTGGAAGTGATCGATGATGAGGAGAACGATTTAGATACAAATGTGCAGACAATAAAACATAGAGAAGCCGTCGAAATATTTAACAGGGCTTTGGATTGGGTTCAATGCGAGAATGTTGAGCAAAATGACTTAAATGTATTAGGACGTTTAAGAGAGAAGGCTCTCTTCCAAGTGTTGGATAGAAAAAAACAGCAGAAAAAAATAACAGATTTTTTTTAAATTCATATGTGTGCATGTAAAATTAAAAATATGATCTCATTTAAAATGTATTCTTTTAGTTCCAGTTGTCTTCTATGGTTTTAGTCAGGTTGAATGCCTTTTTTATTTCCTTTTTGAATTTGTTTATGTTTGGATTTAGTTTATAATTAATAAAAACGTTTAAAAGCACATTATCGATATGTTTTTTATTTACAAATTTTACATTTGTAAACGTCAACAATTTGTTAAACGTCAACACCCGCGGTTTTAATTAGTTGACGTTTTCCAGAGTGCACTGTATTTCAAAAACGAAGATAACGAACTACAGACCGTAAGCCTTGTTGTTGTCGCGGAGAGTTTAGCTCAAAATTATGTATCCGTTTATTTATTTCAAATGAAACTGTTTGAATTCTTAAGATCAAAATTCGATGCAATCGACAAAGTAACGTTTTTCTCAGACGCTCAGTACAAGAATAAAAAAAATTTTTACAATCTTTGCATAATTGAAGAAGAACAAAACTGCAAGGTCGAGTGGAACTTTTTCGCGACGTCCCACGGTAAGGGCCCATGCGATGCGTTAGGGGGGACCCTAAAACGCATGGCGACTAAGGCAAGTTTGCAAAGGCCATATACTGACCAGATCTTAAATGTACAACATTTGTTTTCGTGGATTCAAAGCAAGGAAATTGCCATTAACACAGTTTTATGCACTCAAAAAGAACACGATGCCATGGAGCGACGAATTCAAAACAGATATAATAACGTCAAAACTATAACTGGAACGCAAAAGTTTCATTGCTTCATACCAAATATTTCTGATATGTCAATTAATGTAAAGCGGTACTCTTCGTCTGCCGACGTGCTAATTTTAAAGTTACTTTAATTTTATAATGATGCCAAGACAATTGAAATTTTTAATAAATATTGTAATTAAGTATAAGCAGCAAAATAAGAAAGATTTTTTCTTCATAAATGTATTTTTAACTGTAAAATAATTTTTAAAATGTATTTTTAACAAGGTGGTCTCTTAAATGCTCTTCTCCTGTCGAAACAAGGAGTCGGGGCCCATTTTTTTATTGCTGATTCTTAAAGCAAAAATTATGAGGAATCCAAAAAAAAATTTAGGAGCTTCTGTGGAAAATCGGAAAATTTAATTTTCATGGGAAAATTTAAAGGTAAATTTCTAAGAAAAATTAGGAAAATTTTATTTTTTAATTAAAGCCTGATTCAATACCTTTCCAACGAGCTATCACTCGTTGCGATCGCTTTAGTAGTTTTTTTTTTAAAACAACTTTCAATGAGGTCCCTTATGAAGAATTCTTCAATTTTGTCACATGACAGTGGTGTACACCACCACTAAACCAGTCACTCTAAAAAAAAAAAAAAATGTAGGTACATTATTTTTTGCTGGGCAATCGATTGAGACTATTTATTTTAAAATCGGAGAGGGGTCTTCCAAAAGGTGATCGCTTTCATATGGAATTGCTCTATAGTTTTATTTGGTGCACGTTTATGTGAAGCTTTTGAACAAAAGTGATAATAATCAAAGTTGTGACGTCTAAGAACCTTTGCAACTGTTTGGGTGTTAATGGGGGTTACCTGGTTCTGGATGAATGCACTGGGTAAACTGTGCCACAATCGAGCGTTGTCCGGGAACCTCAAGCAATTACTTGTTGCGGTACACACGTTGGTGATATACAAAAACCAACCCTTTTTTCGTGGCTCAATTTAGCTTGTTTAAGCTTTTAATTTTTAATTAGTTTTTAATTTTACAAATTTTTCAATGGCCGGCGTCAGGCTGACAGAAGTTTTATACCGCAAGTGATAATCATTCTTAAGGTGACGTTAACAGCCAGCTGGGCTACATACAACATGGGGTGTTGCTAGATGCCAATACCACATGTAGTCCGGTTGCACACGATTAAAATACTGGGAAACATGAACGCCTGGTTTACGACAACAAAGGCACTTCAGGCACTTAACTTTGTCTTTTAAATCCCGTTCGAAGTTACTCCATAGATGACATCTGTATAAAAATAAATTTGGTATTTACAATACCCATAAACAAATTACTACATATTTACGTTTTCAACGGAACACCTTTTTTGCAGTATTTTGAATTAGTTTTTGTTTTTTTTTTACAAGAACACACGCTTTTATAAGCGATTTCTATTAGCATCTTTCATTATCAACCCAGTTTTAAATAATAATTCCCCGGTAGTTATTTTCTTTTTTTATCTTTCCTTTTTAGATTCAATTGTAACAAATGGAAAAAAGAAAATAAACTACCGGAGAATTTTTTTTTCATAATTTCTCAGCATGTGTTTTGATTTTTGTTAAATTTTATTTTGACTTTCTTCATAAAAAGTTTAAGATTGCCCAATATTAAATTTAGAAAAATACTTTAATTACGGGTAATTTTAAAACAAGAGTAAGGAAAACATATAAAAATCACACATGTTTAAATAGCCGGCTTATTCGATGTTCGAAAAATGGCATTTAAAAATAACCGACTTGAGCCTCACTAAAATAACTGGTCGAATATACATACACATGTGTTTGTAAAAGTTCGTTGTAATAACAACAACAACAACACTATAAAAGTAGGCGAAAAATCCATTTGCTAGTTTTGTGTAGAAACGACAACAATACTACAAGAAGAAAAACAAAATACTATTTTCATGTTCAAGATTTAGTTTGTCGTGCTTAATTCCCAATTTTTATTCTTGATAAAAACACTGAAGTTTATTGCTGAAGGGATAAGCTATTTAACTTAATCCAAAGATTTTAGAAAAACTAAGGATATTTAACAAATAAAAAAGTAGAAGAAGAAGCGAAATTCCCAAATTCTATTTGTTAAAATTATTAGGATGAATACAGAAAATTTCCAAAGAAACAAAATTGCGAAAACCATATCGGTCATGCTGGTGATGCCTAATAATTGAGAGTTCTTCTTTATACAATAGGCGGAATACAACAAAAGTGTCTCAGGGGTAAGTGCTAAGGTAAGAATACATTTCACTTAAGAATAATTTCAAGTACGAAATCTCACTTTTACTTAAGTCAATTCCGTTTTCGAGGCACTAGGATCATCCGTCCTTGAATAGAGTATTATATACTAGATTTAGGGAAATCCTTATGTGAACAGAAAACGAAACAAATTGTTACTTAATTTTTCTACTATAAAATTATTATATTTTCTTTTTAGGTTAAAAAAAATGTTAGGTCGATACTGTTTTTGATTTGAAAAAAAAAAAATTGGATCACATTGACCCAAAAAATGCAGAAGTGTGAAAAAGTTGATGATTTCAAGTTCAGTCACAACATTATAATAATATTAAATACAATGAGCAGTGCACTCAAAAAAAAGACACATACTAAATGAAAGGAAAACGACTTTCTTTAAAATAGTTCAAAAATTTCCTTAATTTGAAGAAAAATTTTATTAAAATGTAGAAAATTTTATTTAAATGAAATAAAATTACATATAAACGTGTAAAAATATAATAGTTCATTAACTTTAAAATAGGTTATAAATTAACACAGAAAAATTATTTGACTTTAAGAAATTCTTACTGAAAGAAAATTAGTACTTCCTAAAACTAGGGTTACGTGAACTAAACTAAAGGAAATTACATCGTGAAAACAAACAATTTTAACTTTAGTTCAAAAAATATAATTAAGTAAATGATTTACTCCGATGGTGTTTATAAAATTTTACAAACTTATAAATTGTTAATAAATATACTTTATTTAAGTATTCAGTTTTCGTTTTTGTTGCTTAATTTATACTTAATTTTAGAAATAATTTTCAAAGAGCCAAATTTAGTTCATGTGTTACTAACCTTAAAGAACTTTTTTCATTAATTTAGTTCAAATAAAGATAAAAACAAACTAACAAATTATTTCCTTATTTTAAGTAAAGATGTATTCTCCTGGTGACAATATTCTAACAAAAAATCATTAAAAAATATTAGTTTTTCTTATTTTAAACTACTTTCTACAATAAACTTACTAAAAATTAAGCTAAAAAATACTTCATTTATAAGAAAAAATTTATTAGATTTTAGTAAATATTTTAATTATTTGTAATTTTCATAGAAAAGATATTTGTATATAATTACAAAAAAAAAAATCTATTTTTAAAAAAGCAACCAATGACTTTATTTTTATTATTATTATTATTAAAACAAATTTAAAGAAAACAAAGTTGTTCTAAAATTTTTAAAAATTTAAATAAAAACGTGTTCTGAAATTTGGATCGACTTTTGTGGATATATATTAATTAAATAAGTTTTAACAACTTAAAAACGTGTATTGAAATTGGCGAATTTGTTTTGGAATAAACTATATTTTTCTGCTGTCGTATTGTCCCTAATATTTGCTCTAACCTGTTCATTAAATTCTTTGACAACTGCATCTAGCAACAGCAATTCTGCAACCTCAACTCCTACAACCTCATCAGCAAATTTCAGGGTAGCAACTGTGCAACCACAAAAGGTAAGAGCAGGAAGAAAATATGTGTTCTTTCTAGTTATAAATACTTTTGTTATCAGTAATTTAATTTTTTAAACATTTTGATTGTGTTTTGCTTTAAGTGCTCAGGTTCGTGCACCATCGTATGTATTTGTGCGCGGGTTTGGTTTTATCCTTTTCGGATTGGAGTCTTGTTTTGAAAAAAGAAGGTATAATTGATAATGTTCTTGAAAACCGAAAACCGACTCTATTGAATTTGGGGAAGTGCAGTTTTCAGGTACCATGTTAATGTGTAATAAACATATATTAAAATCTGTGGAAATGACGCAAACGAATTATAAATATGAGCTTTTACGTAATTTAATTGTTTGCTTTTAAGAGTAATAAAATCGCAACATATAATTAATTATTTTTCGTCACGTGAAATTTAAAGTTTTATGTACAAAAATTATAACTCCTGTTACGATTTTTTACTTTTGAAACTATTGCCTTTTGCTAGTATAATTAGGAAGACTAAGGACCTCAAGTGCTCCTTAGCCACAGATGCTGTGTGTCACAAAGAGTGTCCCTTCCAAGTATTTCTCTAAAAGCGAACCATAATTAAACTAGAAAAAGGTTTTAAGTATATTCTTCAATATATTACGTTTTTGAACATACTCAGAAGTACGTCTTTTTAATTTGTTTACTTTGTTGGCAACAAAATTTTAATATATACCATTAATACATTGAAGTTTTTTGTTTACTTCTTGAATCTTTGCACAAAACATTTAGACCCACAAAACTGCAGCTTAATTTGGCTTTTCAACTAGTTATATTTTTTTGAAATTACAGTGAATAACAATGAAAGATGTACAGCACTATCTACAATTTTAACAGACATTCAAAATATTTGAGCCCAAATACTTGGTAATGTAAAAGCATCAAATAATAAAATCGCATTCAATAAACTTTAATTTTTATTTACAGATTTACATAAAAGAAGTACTATATTACTTATACCTTAATTGTAAATAAACAATTTGATAATAATAACACTATTTCATAGAATTCATATTATTATTCGTATAATTTAATTCTTATTATAAAATATTCAAAAATTAATTTAGATTGCTTTATTTGTAAAAAAATATTTGCCGAGTTTAGGAAGATTGCTTGCCATTTATAATATTTTCATAACTTACCACCAAATAACTAAATAAAATAAAAAATAAAAAATAGCCTAAATAATATAGCGTCCTTTTGCGATAAGCCATTTAATAATTTCGATACGGAGTATAAGTTTATAAAAATACTTAAGCACATACATAAATTTGTACGAAAGTCCACTGGTAATTAAATTAAATAATACAATTAGTCATTGCAAAAGGAGGTTTATTTCCATTTAAATTCCAATTACAAAAATGTTTTGATATTCTGGGAATTTATTTAGAATTTCAAGAGACTATGGGACTTGATATAAATATGGCTTTATTATTTATAGTTACGATCCCGACTTTAATGCATCTAAAATTCGAGAAATTTTTGAACTAAATGTAAATATATTTTTGTTATGCCAAATATTTTTCATCGTATTCTCTTGGTGCTAAGTTGTTAGACTTTAGCATAATATCTGTAAAATATCAAAAAGTAATTTCAATTTTTGGGAATAAAATATTTAAAATCGCCTTTAATTCACATTCACGAATTAAACAAAAAATATTATTTAAGACCTAAAACACTTTGTAATTGTTAATAATTTTTATATAAATATTAAACTTAAGATATTTTGTTTCTTCGTTTTGAAATGAGTAGAATTTTTATTGATATGTAATGTATTTTATTTTATATTTATGATTTGTATCTATTTTTCTTACGGCCAATTTCACCAAGTTCAGTTAAAACTAACTATTACTTTAATTCCTAGTGACCAATATGATTGATAGTAAGTTATAACTGAACTTGGTAAAATTCGCCGTTAATGTTATTATTTTAAATGTAGTATATGTAATAAAAAAATACAATTTCTTTAATGCTCAAATTGTATATTTTATTTGTAATTGAAGAGAAAAATGGCTTATACATGTAGATATAAATGTATATATTTATCAGCAATGCATATTTCTTAAAAAACTAAGAAAACGTATGTATACAAATTTAGCAAATATGTATGATCCCGAAAAATTAAAATTAAAATTAAATTGTGTATACCGCACATACTGAAAAATAGAGTAGATATTAATTCAAAATTTTTATTTTTCACTTTGTGAAAATAAGCGATACTTAGAAATCATATCTACCCGCTGTAAAAATATCGTGCAGCATTGTCTACTTTCTGGTAATGAAACGGTTGGTTTAAAAATTCTTTTTGGCGGATGAATATTTGCTTAATTGCAATTCCCTTTTTATTATTTTAAGAAATACATACTACTGATAAGTAAACAAGTTCTTTGAAATTATTAAAAATTTTACTGAATGGCACAATATATTTCCCATTCAAAAGGAAACATTTATAAAATTTTAAAAAATAGTAATTAAAAACGGGAAAATATTTCCCATTTTTAATAAATATATGTTCCAATTATAAGATATTTTTTATAGAATTTAAGAAATGGGTGGGTTTTGAAAGCTGTATTTTTTATTGGCTTTTGCAAAAATATTTACTAAATCGAAGTAATTTTAAGGGTGGAAACTTTAGGAATATTTTTACTTAATTCAGGTACAATTTCCATTATTTTAAGTTAAAAAATGTAATCTATTTAACTTAAAGTTTGGAAAAGATTTCTTATTTCCTATAAAGTATAAAAATTATCTGTACTAAATTACAGGAAATTTTAACATATTTAAGGGAAATCTTAAGATAATTATAAAACTAAGTATAAGAAAAAAAGTTTATATTTTTTAGTAAACAGTTATTTAAATTGAGTAAAATTTTGGTTAAATTTTTGTATTTTGGTGTAGTAGTGAATAAAATGTATTTCTTAATAACAAGAAATTTTTGTACTAACTTGCTGTAAAAAATGTCTTTGGCGCCATACGACAGCCATTGCTTACTGAACTTTAGTAAATTTTCCTAAGTTCTAGTTAATTTTTTTTTTGAGTGTGTGCAATTTATTTTTTATATTATTGTTATTGGAGCAAACGGGAGAAAAAATATAACACAAAAGTTATTTTTCAACATAAAAACATAAATACTTATTTTTAGGTAGATTTTTATTAAAAATCCTTATTTCAATATATTCGTGTTCATATACGCCGAGTATTCGTATTCGCGAATATAAAAAACTGATGTTCTGAACATCACTAATTCATACCTAAATTAAGCTACAAGATGTTCCATCCACTTTCTGATATCTTCTACTTCAAATTCTAATACAATTAATTGAATTCCATTATAATCCGATTTACATTGAAATTTGCAACACCAACCACTAAATGGCCAGATATATTGCCACAGCAAGGAGAAGATAAATTAACTCACGTCCAAAAAACAATTTGCATTCACTTTCAAAAGTGTTGCATTTAAGCAAACACACATTCAACAGCATCACCACTCATTTATGGCGATTGCTACACGAAAAACATAAATGCATGTGTATGCATATACAAGTATGTGAATAGTACATTTTATGTACTTAAATTTTTTTGCATATGTACCCTATTTTACATATGAAAAGTCTTATTTTTAATTCTCCTGCTGTTTACTACTCTAACAGCATTTTTGGGAAAATATGGAGTGAAAGAATTAAGCACTGAATCCAATAGGAATTTGTTGTTGCTGTGTAGCAACTGGCTTGGCTGTCTGCCTATGCGATATAGAATCAATGAATGGAACTTTTGCCGCCAAAATTGAATTTGATGTTGAATCTGTAACTAAAAGCTAAAAGTCTAAACAGCCACTTTCTGATTGTGGCCAGAGAAGTTTAATGATAAATTCGTTTATGAGATTGGCAGAATTTTTATAAACACACCAGAATATTTGAAAGGTGATTATTCGTTTGTGCTAATGTATGTAACACATTTTTGAATCGATTTACCTTTTTGTCCGTCTGTCCAGTTGACTGGCTGGCTGTCCATGTAAACCGCGTGCCCTAAGGCAGCATAATCGTATGAATTTTGGTACATAGGTTTTAATTTTCACAAGAAGCCAGCCTATTAGGGTTGCCAGACGGCCTGTAATGACCTGGATTGTCCAGTTTTTTTGGGTCTTGCCCAGTTACCAGCTCAAATACAATTTGTCCAGTTAAAAAAAATTTCTTTAATTTCAAATAAAATTTTGTTTTTATTAATAATACACTATAAATACACATATAAATAAAGTTCAAAATATATATATTTACAAGCTGCCTGGGTAACGTTGTTTTGCCGTATAACTTATTTCTTTCAGATGTTGCAGTATCAGCATGCCAAATTTAAAAAAAACCGGTTGAGTAGGTAAGAAGATATAAGGTTGGGGAGCTTTTACCCCTCTTGCCCTATTTCACACTCTATTGCTTATTTCGTTTTAGATGCTACAGTGTATGCATATCAAATTTTTTGAAAACCGGTTAGTTAGCTAAGAAAATATAGGGAGTGGGAGCTTTTACCCCTTTTGCCCTATTCCACGCCATAAATAATAAAATTTTAGGCTATAGTTTCTTTCAGATGTTACACTATATGCCTGCTAAATTTCAAGAAAACCGGTTGATATGTTTAGAATATATAGGGAGGGGGAGCTTTTACTCGTCTTGCCCTATTTCACGCCCTATGCCCTATTTACTTTCAGATGTTACAGTGTCTGCGTGCCAAATTTTAAGAAAACCGGTTGTTTAGTTAATAATATAAAGGGAGAGGGAGCTTGAACCACTCTTGCCCTATTTTACGCCCTATAGTAATATGAAATATAACTTACAACATATTCTCAAACCCAACAAATACACTTACAAAATTACAGAAAAATACGTCAAGCCTTTTCGGAGGAGTTCAATTACAAACACCGTGACACGGGAATTTTATATATACGGATGTAGATAAATTGATTTCTTTTGTTTTTTCCATATTAGCTAGAAAAGGGCTTATTTTAATAATCTTAACTCACAAGAAATTTTCATAAGACTACATTTTGATGAAAGCTTAAAACAGTCAGTACAGTATGCTTTGAAAGGTGAAATATGTCCTATAAACATATAAAATCCTGCAAAAGTCTTATTTTAACTACATTATGCAAAAAACGCTGTAAAAGGTAAAATATGCTCTAACAAATCGATATCTAAGACGGATAAAAATATATTGCCCCTTTTATGAGTTACATTCGACAGACGAATGTACATTTTGTATTACGATCCACTAGCACTGTCGAAAACAAAATTGCGTTCGTCGCGACGCACTATGCTTTGTCCCATAGACAAAAATAAAAAAAAAAATATTTGTCTCAAATTGTTTTTAAATACAGATTTTTTGAAAGATAATAAGGTATCTCAAATAAATGTTAACAAACAAAATTTTTCTGATTGCTTTTGCCACCACGAGAGGGCGTTAAAAGCAGATAATTTCTTGCAAAAATTACTTAACAGAAAAATGAGTTTTAGTTGTTTCACAAAAATAATTCTGAAAAATTTATTTTTTTAAAAAGTCGCTCGAAATTTGGTTTTCAAGTACTTTGATATATTTGCAGTTAAATTAAAGTTTATAATTTAGTATTTATTTACAAAATAACTTTTTTTATTGCTCTGAAAAACACATTTTTTTTTGTTGAAAATCCAAAAATTACTTAAGTTTGATGGAGTATAAAAAAAAATTATATAAAACTAGATATTTTTTTTTTCTGTTTTTGTAAGTTTATACTGTTAGCTAACAGGGTATTCAAAAATCAGTGCCTATTTTTTACCACAACTTAAAAAAAAATGCGTTTTTTGAAATGCCTAATTTTATGATTTTGTCTCAAATATCAGGCATTTAAGAGTGTTTAATATCATTGCGCAACACGATTTTATATTTTGAATGTTAAAAAATAAAAAATTTTTATTATATAATTAGTAGACCAAAACCACTGTAGTATTTTCAAAATTTAGCTCGAGTTCTTTTTTTATGAGTAAGTCAAAAAAATGTATTAAATCTAATTTTGAGCTAAATAAGGTTAATAGATGATTTTAATAAAAGTTGATGACGGTTCTTTTCATATAACTAATTAACCCTCTATCTGCGATGTTTAGGGGTCATTTTAGTCCCTCCTCACAGAACACCACTTACACGCACGTTTAAGAGTTAACATATTCTACAACAATTTTCTGCATCAAATTTCACTAGGAGTTGTAAAAGATCATAAGTTCGTGTTATATAAGCAAAATGCTTAAAACAGTAAAATTGTAAATTATCATATCCCAATAAACCATAGAACGATATGATAGCGAAAACGATATTATATTTTACGGCGTTTATAATATTATGTACTATTATTTAAAACGTTATCGTTACGACATCACTTTTCGAAATATTTTTTCCAATTTAAAAACAAACATTTGAAAAAAACATCAAACATTTTTTAATCATAGAAAATTATTTACACAAAAATACATATAAAAATTTTAAGAATATTATTTTGTTACTCTAGCTTGAATTTAATATTATTATTATTATCACATATGGGCATTTCCAGCTAAAAGTCTACTTTTTGTCACGTAACGCCAGAAATATTTTAAGTTGTTTCTCAAAAAATTTTATATGTATCGTTTGCTTTTTTATATTTTGGTGTAAAGCGCAACAAGCTCTACATTAAGTAACAAAAGGGATAACGATTGAACAACATGGTCCGAAAATACAACCTTATTTGCAATCTGGCGTTACATTAAAAAAAGTAGACTTTTAGCTGAAAATTCCCATATTTACCTTAAAACGAGCAAAGATTTTTAAATTTGATAGCTTGAAAAATAAATCTATATAAGTTCTAAGTTTACTAAAAAGGTTTTGTACAAAACTTCTTGCTCAATTCGCAGTATTTTTCAGTTTTGTTATGCAATCAAAACCCACTTCCGTTTTTTTAACGTCACGCCAGGGCAGATTTTTGCTTATATCTGCAAATCCTTAGCGTCGATTAATGTAATTTGTTTTCTGAATATAGGGCTACTTCATTACTTTGTATATATAAAAACCCTTTTTACAAATTTTACTTCGTCATTTATTTTTTTTACATTTTGTTGTACAAATATCACGACACGTCAAAATGGAAATGCCCATATACATATATAAATTTGCAACTTTTCATAAGCTAGATATCATTATCAGTATAACAAAACGATAGTTTTTCAAGAAATTTAAAAATGCGATTCCACTATCGTTATTTTTGGAAATTATGATATCGAAAACGATATTATAATTTAATGGAAAAATGATATTATAAGGAAAGGTACAATTTAGTCCGTAAAAACTATCGTTTTCGATTCGTAAACGATTATCACTTGTGACACTTTATATCACCTATATGATATTGTTTCAATATCGTTATAATATCGCTTGGTTTACTGGTGTGTGAAATAATTGGCAAAAATGTAATAAATCTACTTTTGAGCTTAACATATTATTAAACCCTCTATCTCCCATTTTTAGGAGTCATTTAAGTCTCTTTTTTAAATATTCTTATTGAAAACCTTTAAAACGTCAAAAGACAGCTCACTTGGGTCCTTTATTGGTCCCTTTGTGATACCCGCGCCAATGCCCATCCCTTAGAGCAGTTACTCAGATGGCGTCACTGCAGAGTCCAACCACCTCGTCTTCCTAGTGAAGAGAAGGAGCGATTTCAGTTCCATCCCAGATAGATCCTCCAAACAGGCAAATACCGGTTCCCCCAGGTATTCCACCCTATACCCCGCAGTCCAGGGCAATGACAGAGAAAGTGGAGCACAGTCTCCTCTTCCTCCTCGTTCTGACAACTTCTACAGTAGTCGTTAAATTCCAGACCCATTCTTCCAGCATGAGTCCCCACCGGCCAGTGTCCAGTTTCAACCGATATCACAGTCCTAATCTGGTTTCTGCTGAACCCAAGTAGAGAGCTAGTTCTCCGTCCATCATAACCCAAGTAGAGAGCTAGTTCTCCGTCCATCATATCCAGGCCAAAGGATCCTGGATATCGAGCAGGTGGATTCACAGGTCCACCGCTAAAAAGTGTGTTTAAAGGATAAAAATGTTCTACAAACATTAAATAGTTTTTTTTACACATTCCAAACACCTTTAAAAAAAATTAAAAAGTTCAGTGGGCCATAAAAAAAATAACTCGAGCTAAGTTTTTAAAAAACTTCGGTGTTTTTGATCTAATAATGATATAGTTACATCAGTCCCATTTAAGATAAACTCGGAGACCCAACATTTGTTACCTTTCAAATATCCTTATAGTTTTGTTTTTGCAAGAGAATTTTAACCGGTTTATCCTATTTTTCAATAAATGATGTTTTTGTATTTTCCACATTGATAATCCGATTCTACCCAAATTTGGCACAAATATATATCTTGCAAATATCAATTTACATACCAAAATCTATTACGATCAGACAATTTTTGTAGGTGTGGTAGCGTTTTTAAGAAAGAGGATATATAGCAGGACCTTGAGTCCTTTGTCCGATTTAAATAAAAATTTACACACACGTTGCTAGTTGCATGTGTATCAGCATGACCACTTTTTGTAATTTTGTGGGCATTATTGAAGCTAAAATTACATTTTTCAATTTCAGGACACATGGGAGGTAGGCGTGACCTTGGGCCGATTTTTCCAAAAATTCTAATTTTTCTTAACTAAGCTTTTCTATGCTAGTGTACCAAATTTCAAAAATATTTGACAACTCCTTCTATTTTTGTCCCTTCGTTATATGAACTTTACGTTAAGAACTTGTTGAAAATAAATTTAATTTGTAAGTTTTTTTTGGTGTTCGTATACCAAATACCACATTCTTTATAAGTTAATTTTATTTTATGCAAGTCCAACGTCGTAAACAGCTATAGGAAAGGCTCGTTTTCCTTTTGGAAATTCAGCTTTTAAAAAGTTGGATGAAACCCCACTGAAGCTAAATTATTTGAAAAACAATCATAATTCCATAGGCCTTACGTTTAATATTAATTTTATTTTTTAAATTTGTAAACAAATTTTTTTTATTTTAAGTGGAAACTGATACAAAATTTACTATTGTGAATAAACTAAATCACAATAGTACGTTTTTATCAAATATTCGCCATAATGCCAAATGAATTCGACTGCTGCCGAAAATCGAATTTAAAAAATGAAAAATATGCAATTGCATATTTACGGTTTCCCTGGTGATGTAATTGAACAAAATAAATAATTTTTTTTTTTGGTATTTACGGCCATTTAAATTTTAGCTGACGTAAACTGAATATTAATTGTTACACAGATAAAAAAACACTCGAAATAAAAAAAGTTTTTTATGATTACTTTAAGTACGAGTCGTACTCAAAAATTCAAGAACGAATAACACTAAAACGTACTCAAAACAATCCTAAATGGGACTACGTTCGAAAATCAATCCCAGAATTTCTTGAAATATGTATAAAATTCTTAGATCAAGTGAAATAAGATTAAACTTTTCGTTTTCAGTTTTTTCTATCATCTCTAGTTTTTTAGGGGCTTGACTAACATTTCGACCAAAATAAGGCGGCTATGATACATATGTACATACATTTTATCATAACTTGAGAACGATTCGTGCGATTTTGATTATTTCTTAATAAGTGGCGAATTTTTTTTCATGCAAATTAGTATGTACAAATTTTTACCATTAATCCAGGTATATTATGAATAAAATAAGACATGAAATCATGAATATCAGTAACCAGTAAAATGTTAACTAGACGTGATTGAATAAACTATTTAGATTCAGCACGCGTCAGTTGTCTAGTTCTCTATCCCGACTTTTTTTTTTTTTGCCGAGCAGTGTTAATAAATAAGAAACATTTTTAAAAAGCCTTTTGGGCGATTCTATTCTAGACAACTTTTAACATCAATTTTCAAATCACACTATTTGAACTTTTTTGAAGCCAATTTAAAGTAAAATATCTATATTTTATAATAATATGATTTTTATAGACGTAAGCTTAAATATAAATTTGTTGTGCACTTCGAAACATTAATATTCATAGATTTGGCGCGAACCATGTTGCACCCGTCATGGCTTAAAGAGCAAATTTCTTATTATTGGATTATATTTCTCTACGATGTTTGATTTGATAATCATCGTCTGATATCTCATCTTTCACAATAAAAAAGAATAATACAAAAAAAGTTTAAAAATTAACAGAGTTTTGTGTTAATGTGATATGATCTTATGAAAGTTGGCCAATTTGGTTGCACCCGTCATGCACTTTAAAGCTTTCTCGTGGCTTTTTGATCCTTTCATATAAATTCTTGTAAATAGATAACAATAGTATATAACAAAATGTTACCCCTTCTAGAACTAACTTAATTGCAAATGTGTTTCTTACTATTAGTAAAAGCGTCTAAATGTTGCACCCGTCAGAATAGAATCGCCCTTTTCTGAAATTTCAGGAAAAGTATACACGGATAGAATTATTTATTAAATCACCAGAAAATATGGCTTGATCCAAGAAAATTTTCCACCATTCTCGTCCAAGTCAAAAATTTCTTATTGTACACATATTGTACACGCTTGGTTTAAAGCAAAAAGTCATGAATCAAAGTGAACTAAAATTTACTTAACTTCAGCTAAAAAAAATTATTTAAATTCTTTAGTTACTTACATCAAGTTTTCGTAGGTTTTAATTTTACAAAATCAAAAGAAAAGCCTGAATTGTTTTCATAAAAACCTGTAGCACTGGTTATACCCCTGACAGACTACGGTTTTATATACTATTTTATATTGGCAGACTTGCACTACGTAAGATACCACATTTATACTACGTACATTTTCGTAGTATATAAACCAGGAATATACCCCTTTGTTTTATGGTTTAATTGTAGTTTAGGATGACACACATGTAGTATACCATGCTTGTATAGTATTAGTTTAACAAACTAAATATAAAATTAAGAAACTTTTGATTGATTTGCTTAACATGTCGATTCACATAAAAATTAATTGAATTAAACCATGTTTTCTTAAGCGTTTTCTGAAAAATTTAAAGGAATCCCATGCTCTTTTCAAAAAAGCGCCAAGGAAAATATTATTTTATTATTATTAAGCGCCAATGGCTCTAAATTAGCAACTCTGATTTTGAGATTGATTAAATCTTAGTTTTCCTTAAATAAATCTCATTTTTGGATTATTTCAAGTACGAACTCGGGATTGCTAAGGATAATTTAAGTATTTTGAAATTGTAAATCCGTGAATGAATCTTTCTGTATTTGATTCAAGAAAATTCGTAGTCACCGTACTGTTAATACTGCTTTGGATTTATACGAGTACGGATGGATTAATTTTTCTTTTGAGTGTAGGTATTAAAAAAACTACTAAATCTAGCCGAAAAAGGGATAAGTTGGCATCACTGATCTTGGCATTGTGCAAACAGAATTTTATTGCCTAAGGACGTCTAGATACATTCTGGCCCATCACTGCTATAACGAGGGTAAAGTCGATTTATTGATTAAAGAATTCAGTCTTTGTACATTTTCATTTCTAAATTGTTCTAATGCAGTTAACTGAGAGTATTTTTAAATTACTTGTTAAAATGTGGCAGAACTTGTAAACATATTTGCAACCAATAGCGCAAACATATCTATTTGATACATACATATGTGTGGACTGTTGGCAAAACAACTTAAGTCGAATTAAGTAAAATTTCCGATTTTATCATAAAAGTCAGTTTCAGAAAAAACTAAATTTAGAGCAAAATTGCTTGACAATACAAATTACTTTCTTCTCTTCTCTTAAAATTAAAAAAATCAATTATTGACATAAGTTGTTTTATTAAAAATGCACACACAAAAATCTGCGAATTTGCAGATTTTCTAAATAAATGAAATTTTAATTCACAAATTATTTGACACTCTACATAATTGCCACCCTCATTGTGTCTGCTGTTGTTATTTGTCTGTCTCTCTGTCTGCAAGGCGGCCTTTAGTTGTGCATGTGTACGTATTGCGGCAAATAAAAAATATAAATTAAATTAGAAAACGTTGAAGCAGTGTGAATTTTTGGAATCTAGTTCAGGGTCAAATCCTTAAGTGTGTTAGAAAAACGTGATTTTCTATGTGTATAAATTACACATACATATGATTTAGATACATATATTTTTACTATATAATTTTGTTATCTACTTTTTTTTATATAGTATATGGATGCATGTAGGTATATAAGCGTTTAATTGTTTGCAAATTTATAATTGTTTATCAATTTTGTTTATTTAGATTTTAGTTTTTCATTTCATTTTAGATGAAAGTGAAATTTGAAGTTAATTAATTCCAAGTTCATTAAATATTTTGGAATTTAATTTATTGTTGAAAAATTTAAAGTGTTGAGTAAGAATAAAGGGAATCAAAAAAATTTATTGTCAAATAAATAAAACAGGAAAATAAAGAATATTAAAAAGGTAAATTCTACTTATTTGAAGAAAAAAAAAAATTATTTTTATTATCTTAGCAAAAAATTAAACTCAAAAATAATTTTTGTTTCCTGAGGAATAAATAAAAATCAAGAAATAATTTTTATTTCTAAGGAATAAGTTAAACTCGGAAAATAACTTTTATTTTCTAAGCGAAAAATTAAATTTAAGAATAAATGATTATAGACGAGATTCTACCGGGTATTTACCTGATGTCTGGGTTAATACCGGGTATATTCCATTTTTGGGAATTTATTTGCATATTTATAAAACATAAATGTAGATGGCAATCATTACCTATCAATTATCTAACAGCCTGGCCCCTGCCTTTGATTTGGATTTTGATTTGCGGCCCACTAAGAATTTTCGGCACGACAAGTCGATCAACAATTCAAGTGAACGATAACGTAATAGTTTTCATACAAATTTGCGGCCCACTAAGAAATATTATGCGACCATAAATGTCATAATCGGTCACTAGTGTTGTAGTTGTCGACAGAGCCATATTGTTAAAATATTTCACAATACAGTACAAACTCGATTACTGCAACTAATAGAAATTCGGGTAGTTGCGATAACCGCGGTAGTTGCGTTAACCGAGTCACAAAATTTTAATGCTTTTTCCTCTTATTTTTCACGTATTTCCAATATGTGTTCAAATATTTATTAAAAAAAACTATTTATTTAGTATATTTATTCGCTTATACTTTTTATTTAGTAGTAAAAAAAAACTTAAAAAATTCATATTTGTTAATATTGATACTTATTATACATATTGAGAGATCCAATGTAATCTATACTAACTTAAAACCAAAACATATAGATACATATGGTTTTTTAAAACATCTAAAACATATGTATTTACTTTTTAAAAAAATCAGAAATTTTTGACTGTGTTTTTTTGGCTGATATATTTTTCTGCACAGCAGATTCGCGATGATTTTGAAGCACAAGAATATCTTTAAGATCCATTTCATTTTCTTCAGCCCATTGAATGCAATTGTTATATGAATCAATAGCAGTCTGATGTGTAATTCTGGAAAGTTTTGGAATTTCAACGACATTTTCATCAGAATTATCGATTTCTTCCACTTCATCTAGATTTTCACAACAATAGTTCGAACCGTTATCAACGTTTTCAAATATCCATTCATTGATTTCGTCATTAGAAATTGTTTCCTCTGGCATAATTTCTTGAAAATAGTCGGATACAGATAAAAATAATGAATTTTCTCTTTCGACTTCTGCTCTTATTACACTCAGTGGTAAATTATCTTCATCTGTCCAGTGGTTTTTAGGATACATAATCTTCTTCCAGCACTTCTTAATCATATCGGAAGGCAATTGATCCCATGCATTTGAAAGGAGACAAACTGCATTACGTAAAGTAAAAGCCTTAATTTTTTCTTCAATATTTGAGCCTTTACTTCCAATTAAATGCGCTAAGAGGCTTTTCTTATAGTACAACTTTGTTATGTTAATGACATTTTGATCCATTGGCTGAATAAGAGCTGTACAATTTGGTGGAAAACACATGACTGTTATTAACCCGTCATCACTTTTTAACTCGCCATCCTTAGGATGGCAGGGTGCATTGTCCAGCAGCAATAACGCCATCTTTGGAAGTCCTTTAGATTGAAGATATGACCTTACCTAAAAAAACACTCTTTCTATTTTGCCACTTACATATTTTTTAATGTTTACTTACCTCAGGAACAAACGTATCATGGAACCATTGCTCAAAGAATGCCAACGTCATCCATGCATTTTTGTTAGCCCTGTAAACTACGGGATTGTTTTCAAAACCTTTGAAAGCTCTAGGATTTAATGCTTTACCAATGACAAATATTTTAACCTTGTGCAAACCAGATGCGTTGGTGCAGGCTAAAAATGTAATGCGCTCCTTGCTTACTTTTCGACCAGGAGCAGATGTTTCATTAAAGTTAACCAGTGTTCTGTTCGGCATAATTTTATGAAATAATCCAGACTCATCGGCGTTATAGATTTGTTCCGGTGTTAATTTAAGCTCTAATACTTTGTCGTGAAATTTTTCCAAAAATGGATCAATAAGTGTTGGTTTATTTGAAAGTTTTTCGCCACAAATTTTAAGCATCCGAATACCATGACGTTTTTTAAAATTTGAACACCATCCATTGCTTGCATGAAAATCACCACGACTTTCATTAATTTTGTTATGTAGCTGAATAGCCTTTGACTTTAAGATTTCAGCCGAAACAGGCAAATTTAATTCTCTTTGTTTTAAAAACCATTTATACAGAGCTTTTTCCATTACTGGATACTCACAGGCTCTAATTACTTTACGCTTTCCTGGGCCGGATTCAGCATTTGTAACAAATTTAATTAATTTTGATTTATTTTGCTTAATTCTAGTTATTGTTGATTTATGCACATTGTATTCCTGGCATAATGCTTTGACCGATAAGTTTTTATCAAGTTTATTCAAAATTTCACTCTTTTGTTTAATTGTTAATTTACTGCACTTTGTCACCTTCACCATTTTTATGCGTTGTTTTTAATAATGGTTCTGATCGCGAAAATCTTTTCACCAAACTGATAAAAAAACAACAGACGCGTGCTGTTTGTCTGTTTTTTTATGAAAACTATTCCAAGAAATTACGGTAAAATAAATCAAAAACTATCCAGGAACAAAAAAACAGAGTTAAAAAAATAGTTGCGTTTATAGAGGTACATTTTTTAAAAAAGTTGCGTTGACTGAGTCTACAATGCATTTGATTCAGGTGTTGCGTTAATCGAGTTGTTGCGCATAACGAGAGTTGCAGTAATCGAGTTCGCACTGTATTTTACTTTGCACACAAGCACTAAATATTTTTTTTAATTATTACATATTTTTAAAACACCACCACTCACTCAGTGTTGCAAAATTGAAATTTTGACATGGTATCAGGGTTGTTATGCATTTTTCTTAAAAAATCGTCAAAAGTTTTAATAAGATTCGTCAAAATCGTCCCAAACATTTAACAAAACCGTCAAAAAATCGTGAAAAATTTAAATTTTACAAATCAGATGCAATTTATTGCACTGATTTTTTGTTGATTGATTCAAAAATATAAATTTTTAGCAAGAATCCATTTATGATAAAAAAAGTGATATGGTTACGTTTTATTCTATTTATTTCAGGAAAAGAAAATAAATACATTTTATATAAATTGACTCTTATTCGACCTTTACAAAATTGTTATTAATATTATTTAATTAAGCTTGAGGTCTCTTTTTTTTTATAAAAAATATTAAATTTATTTGAACCAATATTTTTTATAAAAAAAGAGACCTCAAGCTAAATTATATAATAATAATAATAAAAAACATATTTTCATAAAATTTATTTATTTCATTTATCTATATTCATAAAAAAATTAAGTGCCTCATTCCGTAAAACACAACGCAACGCACAAGAATTTCATTGAAAGCAAAAACAAATTCAAAAATATTTTTTAATTTTGTTGTTGCTTTCTATAGAAATTCATATTTTGTTTTAAAATTTTCAACTCCTCAATATATGAAGTGTTTGAAATTTAATAATTTAATATGAATATCCGTAGGAATCAACAACAAAATTATAAAATATTTTTGAATTTGTTTTTGCTTTTTTAAATGATTAATTTTTAGCGCTATCTTTGTTGCAAATTGTTTTTACTGTTGCAGCCGAGGCCCCTTATAAACCCTACTCACGGAAAACAGTGTAGTACGCCCAAACCCATAATAAAAATTGCTATCATTATAGAACTTGGAACATCACAGCTTTTTAGCACTAGAACTCACGCTGTCAAATTTCGAAAAGATCGGTCCATAATTTACTATAATACCCATATAAAGACCACTCTAGTAAATTAATTAAATACGCCTAAAACCGCTGCAGATATAGATATTGTGGTAAAATTTCATCCAACTTAGCATCCTATGGCCAGAAAAAGTTTCCTTAGATCCCATATATAGAAGCCTTCTGAAATTCACTGTAAACGCTACAACTAATTTATGTGTTTTAATGCCAGAAATCACTCTGCAGAGTTTTAGGAAGAATCCACCCTTAAGTCCAAACCCGTTTTTTGACACACTAGTTCCCTTTTCTCGGAGAAGGTCACATATGTTAATTTATTTCCGTAGTTTTAGTGGTTAACAATAAAGGGGGGTTAAATTTTAAGGCCGATATTGATTTTGAATAAAACAGAAATAATTTAGGAAGTTATTGTCATATGGTTCAATTATGTATGGAACAAAATATCGGCCAAATAGCCGCCGCGACCTTGGCGACATACCTCCATCCGATGGTCCTAATTTTAGATGACGATGAGGCATAATTGAGGTTCTATGCCGTTGATGTGCCGAATTATCTCTACCTTTAGGTTTGGAATTAGTGCTGGCTTATCGACGTACACCTTTTCTTGCAAATAACGGTACAACGGTGATCTTGGCGGCCAATTGACATCGCCACCACGTGAGATAACACGGCCACTGAATTTGCGCCAAAGAGCCATTGTTTCGTTTGCTGTGTGGCAAATGGAACCGTCCTGTTGAAACCACTAATCGTCCAAATAGTGTGCCTCGCCCAATCATCCCAGGCAGTCAATTTTTTTTGGCAGATTTCGTGTATTGATTGATACCAAAGCAACGTGTAGCCAATTTAGAAGCTTCCACTGCTAGCATTCTACAAATATACAGAAATCTATATGATTTTTGTGTGGGAGGTGCCACGCCCTCTATTATAATATAAACTGATAATATAAACATCCAAACTGTCTCTTTCTATTTAACATAATTTGTTTTGTCTTTGTATGGAAGGTGTCTCGTCTATTATATGCTATGGCAGCGACTTTTTGACAGTTAAGTTTTGACAACCAGGCTATTTGTACGATTTGAGGGCAATTTTACTATTACCATTCTAAAGTTCTGAAGAAATCTGCTTAGCGCTAAGTCTGATTTCTTTTTTTGTTTGGCTATTCTGTTATTTAGGACGAAGGCTAATCCAATACTTCAGAGGTCATTAAAATCGGTACAGCCGTACTAGTGTTATAAGTGGTGTCACTAAGGCTGTGTTTTCAAGATATTAGTTAAACTAGGTTTGGTTAATCTGAAAACATATTTGTACAACCATTACCAACCTTGTATACAACATTTTGACGGAACTACTTAGTTTTGCTCTAAATGTTGGGCCTTAATAAAATAATTAAAAAAAAAATCACATTTCGCCGAAAATTTAAGTTTCAGACTACGCTAAACTAAATTTAAACATAATCCAGATCTCAAAAATACAGCCTAACACAACTTTCATTAATATAGACACATAGAAGATATTTTGGATTTATGAAAAGCTAATTGATAGAGTTTTCAAAGGAAATTCTTCTTAAAACCCTTTATAAACCTGAAATATTTTTTAAAACTAATTTTATTCTATAACAAATAAAATCACTTTAATAAGTTTTCAAATAAAAATTGGTTCCTTCCCCCCGTCAAGATACGGTGCAATTTAAAAACAATATTAAAGGTATTCACCTCAGAATTTTTACTCTTGCGGAATCGCAATACTTTTTATTTTTCACTACAACAAACACATGAAAATAATTTCCCATTAGTGCCGGTTCACACACGTCAAGTTTGACTCGTCAAGTCTTGAGCTTTTAGGAGAGAAGGGAAAAGAGGATGCCATTTCTTTTCCCCTCTCTCCTAAAAACTCAAGACTTGACGAGTCAAACTTGACGTGTGTGAACCGGCACTTACTTTTTATGTTTTGCAAGACCTTTTTGATGGAGCGTTATCGCAAGGGTAAAAGTTGCACAATTCAGCTTATAAACTTCAATATTGGTATCGTTGCCACATTTTTAACAAGTGTATAGTAATTTGTATACAGTACCTAAAATTACAATTTTTAATGACAAAATTTTGCCGGTTCACACAAGTCAAGTCAAGTCAAGTCTTGAGTTTTTAGGAGAGAAGGGAAAAGAGAATGCCATTTCTTTTCCCGTCTCTCCTAAAAACTCTAGACTTGACGAGTCAAACTTGACGTGTGTGAACCAGCACATTCCGTTATCCAACACTGTTGTTTTTTTAAACACAACCAGCACTCAAATTTCTACGAAATAAACGAAAATTTATTAAATTCCTCGACGTGCTGACAAAACTAAAGATAAATCATCATAAAGTGTGGTTAATTCCAAAATATCTTCAGTTGTGAAATTATTTTCTCAAAAGGTGAATTACAAATTTTAATTTGGTATTTTTAATAAAATAGATCTACACTTACCGATTTCAATTTGAACAAAAGATTCATTAGCTAAATGATTTACCAAAAATGTCTTAAAACTTTGCTTCGGCATCTTGAATTCATAAACAGCAATGATTTTTTGCAATCAGTTGACAATTGTATGGTTTTTTTTTAGTTTTTGACAGTTCGTAATATTTCGAAATTGAAATTTTAAAAAGTTTAAAGCTGGATGTTCACGACACCGATAGTGCAAAACCGCACTTCCGCAAGAGTAAAAATTCTGAGGTGAATACCTCTATTGTTTTAAAGATAATATTTTTGTTCATAAATCATAGAAATAAATTAAAAACGAAACAATTTCAAATGTAGGTACACCTGAGATTGAATTTCCTACAATTAAGAATTTCCATATTTTTATGATGGGTCTTTAGTTTTTATTAACCCCTGTTATATTATCTTTTCATTATCGCTGGTCACTTTTTTTATTATAGACAAGCGATAAGATATTTTGCAGAAATTTACTCGTATAAAAACCATCATTAGCAGCCAAACTTTAGTTAGTCGCTAACGGTGAATTATAGAACAAATGGGTTTTAAATTCTCACTTTTAACTGTGATTGCATTGGTAGGCAGCGTTAGCTGCTTTCCCGAGGGTCGCGTTGTAAATGGCACTGCTACCGATATTGCCAAGTATCCATTTTTGGTATCTTTGCGCAGTTCTTCTGGTTCTCATTCCTGTGGCTCTAGCATTATAGCGCCGCGTTGGATTCTAACCGCAGCGCATTGCGTTAGTGGACGCTCGGCCAGTCAGTTAAGTATTCAATATGCCACAACTCAAATAAGTGCTAAAGGTGAAAATGTTGTTGGCGTAAAACGTATTATTGTGCACGCAGATTATGCCCCGGCCAGATCCTATGCCAATGATATTGCTTTGTTGGAATTGCAGGGTTCATTGATTTATAATTACAAGACTATAGCCCCAGTGACATTGCCCGATCCATATTTCGAAGTGCCGCAGACACAAAATGGCGCTTCTGGTGTTTTAGCTGGTTGGGGTTTGAATGCTGTAAGTGCATTTTGGTGTTATTCGAAACAATTTATCAATTTATATCTCAATATAATTTCAGACCAATGGTTTTATCCAGACAAACTTACAGGAAGTAAATTTGAAAATTTACTCCGATGAAGAGTGTAATTCTAGACATAACGGTGCAACAACTAGTGATCATATTTGTGGTGGTGTTGATGAGGGTGGTAAGGGTCAATGTTCTGGGGACTCTGGTGGTCCATTGTTGTACAATGGTTCTATTCAATTAGGCATTGTTTCCTGGAGTGTAAAGCCTTGCACCATCGCTCCTTATCCCGGTGTTTATACTAAAGTGTCGCATTATATTGACTGGATTAATGAACATATTAATTAAGATTTAATAAATTAAATTAGTAGAAAAACGACGAAAAACGAACGAAATTATAGTTAATTCACCTAAAGCTACAATTAAATAATGTTGAAACAAAATAAATTCTTTTCTTATTTAATTACACAAGTCAACAAATTAAAAAAAGTTAAATGGTGCCGAGAAACCTAGTGGTTCTGTAACATGCCGACACTGGCAACACTAAAAATGTGAAAAAAAAACATTTTCCTACGTGTAGTTTTGGATATAATGTCAGCTTTTAAAAGTAGATATCCAACGTTATTTTTTCGGCTCGGCTTGAAACCCTATCGGTAATTTTGCTTAATAATGTAATTTTAATTACATGTCATCGTCGCGAAGAATTTGTCTCAATGATCCAAACGTGTTTTGTTACATTTGTGGTGACTACACCGTTAAAAAGTTTAGAAAACATATAACGGATATATTTTTATTTTAATTTGGAAATTGAGGATAAAAATAAGCCGTGAATTCTTCAAAATGTTTGTTTAAGACAGTGTGGAAAGAATAAAAAAATCACTTAGATGTATCCAGTCGTAGAATCAATCAGAATACCTCTACCACATTCCCAGAAGGTACCTGTACCAAAATTATGCTCTAAAAATGAACCCTTGTTTGAAAAAACCCTTGACAAAATGAGTAGCGAAACCCAAACCATTTAAACAAGAAGAATTAAATGATTTGGTAAGAGATTTTGAATTACCTAAAGAGTCTGCAAAGGTATTGGCTTCTAGACTTAAAATAAGAAACTTGTTGCCAGTACATATAACAGTGACTTACTATCGCAAAAGAGAGTAAGACTTATTGAGGACGAAATTGTATTTTGTTCCGATGTTCAAGGACTTATTCTGGCAATGGATCTTTTCGAATACCAGCCAAATGAACGGAGCAAGCGAAGCCTCAAGTGTGTACTTTTACACAATGGCAAAACATATGGTTTAGTTCCAATTGCACATACTACAAGACCAAAAGCAGAATACCTAAATATCGCACTTGTGCAGCAATGGATTATTTGTGTTGATGTTAAGATGACTAATTTCGTATAAGGACAGCAAAGTGGATTGTCTATGGGACAGCCGGGCCAAGCACCTACACTGGGAAAAACGAAATTGGCCAGGACGTGAGGCGTTAGAGGTTGGAAATCATAACATCATAAATGCACCTATAGTTCCAAAAGAAACAAATTATATTGCCTCCCTTGCCCATTGAACTAGGTCTTATGAAGCAGTTTGTCAAAGCCCTGGATAAAAATGGCCAGTGTTTCTCTTATATAACGATACAATTTCCAGGACAAAGCTTAGAGAAGATAAAAGTTGGAGTTTTTGGTGGTCCACAAATAAAAATATTAATTAAGGATTCCAGTTTCCTAAATTCAATGAATGATTTGGAACGGCCTGCTTGGACTTCTTTTGCTGAAGTTATTAAAGCCTTTCTAAGCAATTACAAGTCAAGCAACTACCGCGAAAATGTTAACGACATGCGAGATAACTTTAGAAACTTGGGATGCAACAGGACTATCAAATTGGACTACCTTCATAGTCATCTCGACCGATTCCCAGATAATCTTGGATCTTGTATCGATGAGTAAGGGGAGCGGTTTCATCAGGATCTGAAAGCTATGAAGAGAGGTACCAAGGCCGATGGGATAGGCATATGATGGCTGACTACTGTTGGGGAAAGCAACGAGACCTTCCCACTGCACATTATTCACGAAAGTCACGAAAAAATAACTTTTTTCATATTATGCACAAAAGCGAAATACTAGAAAACTACACGTAAGAATTCCAACCTTTTGTTATTGTTGTAATCAGTATGAAGTCCTAGTTTAAAAAATATATGTATACAGTTCCTTGGCACCAAAACTAGTGTTGACTTGTGTTATTGATTAAGTTCTTTTGCAAAGCTACGAAAGGCATTTTTTGAGTGTTTTCTTTTTTTAAGTGGACTTTTTATGGTCCGTACTGTCTCAATTGTTTGTGTGAAACCGAATACTTTTGCTTTAGACACGTACAATTTAATCCAAAAACGATAAGACGTTACTAAACTACAGATTTATGTACTTTTAAACAAACTTCCCCATTGTACATTAGGGTGTAGCGTCGGTGTATGAAGGGAAAAAATTCAATAAATTTCGAAAAACTCCAGAATCTACATAAATTATATGCAAAACCAATTTTTTTAATTTTTATCAACAAATATTTTAGCCCTGAGCCAGGGTTGGGAGTTAGAGCCATTTTATTTAGTTTATACATTTTATACATCATGTGATCGTCACAAAATTATTCTTGAAATACAGCCCGAAAAAATACTCTTATATAAACAGTTTAAAACAGAGTTCGAAAATAAACATTATATACATACTATTTTTTAGTGTTCTGTACGGCAGAAATATGGAAAACACAAACGCTAATAGTGTTTGTCCAATAAATACTGAAAAAAACTCTGTTTGTGATCTTCGTACACAAAAAAACACTGTACTAATCCAACTTAACATGAAGATAAGACAATTTCTGTGCGTTTTGTTTTTCGAAAAAAAAAACACAAACTTCGTTTTTTTTTGCTTAACACATTAATGTTCGCTCATTTCCGTTGTGTTCAGCGCACATTTTTTCCCAATACAAATATACTTTGATATAAATAAAAAATATTTCAGTTTTATTAAAGATTAATTAAACAAACTGTCATATAAAATTCGTCTTATAAACCTTTTATTAGCATTAAATATTGTTTATAAATAAGGCCTTTAGAATATTTCTTTTAGAAAAAACTCAAACAAAAATGAAAATGTTCACAATTCAAATACACACACAGGCTACTTGTGCTGTGGTCATTCAAATTGGAGTTTAACAATACTAGTGAGAAGCGTTATTAAATTTATTTTGGTTTGCTCATTCCTTTTTCAATATAAAAAAAAAAACACTAAAGAATATAAAAATATAATGTATGTCAACGGATCCACAACAATTGCACTGTTTTATAATGAAAAACAGAACACTACATAATCTTTGTTACTTTCGTGAAAATAGTAATGAACGGTATAAAGGGTTGTGTACTCATACACAAACACTAAAAAAAATAGATATCGTTTCTGAATGTGAGTACCGCGCGCTTAATTATGTTCGGAGTATTTTCGAACACTGGATTCAAATGATATTTTTTGACAAAACGTATAAAACAACTTTTTTTTAATTTTTCAATACCCAATGCATTTTTTTCCAAGCAACAAAATTGTTGAATTGACTGTAAGAGTATATTTAATAGTTTAGTTATATATTAAGATGATCCTTTCTTGGAATTTTAGCCAATAAAAAAAAAACTATAAAAAACAAAAAAAAAAAAATGTTTTTGGTGAATATGGCCAAAACGCATGCTATGAAAAATAAATTTATATAAATTTAGATTAGAACATGTTTTTTATTTTAGAAATTACCAAAACTTGGAAATTCAAAAATGGCCTTATAACTTCAGCTTACACTGAAAAAAAAACTTCTTTGCTGGAATCAAATTATTTCATTGGCATCTTTTCATTACTGATACCAAACTTTCCATTGCATATAATGAAATTTTCATTAATACTATGAAACTTCCAAAACGTTAATTTTCTTATATTTCTTTGTATCACTAATGGTAAGGAATACGTTACATTGAATAACTGTAAAAACAACAGCATCCCTTTTTTTGCGTACGTACTCTTCAATTTTTTTTATAAGTTTATCTGAAATCTGACCTTTTATTTATAAAAGTAGTGGACAATTTAAATGTAACAAATGATTATTGTTGCATCACACGATTTTCAAAATCTTGATGCCGTGGTAGATGGATAAAAGCAGGTCCCAATAATTGTTTCATTATTTTTCCATATATCTGAGAATTAAATGTTTAGTTCTATTCGGAATTGCAATTCACAAAAAAAAAAAAAATTCTGAAGCTCCATTCCACTGTACGTTTTAAAAAAAGAGGTAAATCGTTGCAAATTCGAAAATGTCAAAAGGACATTTTTTGACTTTTTCGAAATCTTAAACGAATCTATAAAAAACGAAATTACAATTTATCGCTGCAATATAAAAGATAATCACCCCTATCGTGAATAAAAATTCCTTCGGAGTTTTTTCCCTTTTTCCATTTTTCGTATGTTAATTCAATTGTAAAAACAGAAAAAGGGAAAAAACTAATTATGAAAATAAACAAAAAAAATTTAGAAAATGCGAAAAAATCGCTAAAATTAGAAAATTCTATACATTCAATAAGAGAGGTGATATCTGATAAAAATTTTTCCAAAACAATCCTCTTACATGGTAGGCAATCTAAGGAAGAGTTCAAGGAGAAATATGTTATTCCGATTAACGGTAAATTTTTATTTTGTTTTAATCATTTAATCAGTTAAATTATTATGGAAAAAATTTCACGTTCGAAATGTCACGAATCGAACCAGATTTTGGCTTAAAAAAAATACAGTACATTCTGGAATCAAATCAAAGACATTTTAATGTTATATTGTTACGTAAAATTCTAAAAGTAGTTTGACTAAAAAATTGTGACAGGTTTCTCTGAACTGCGCCTTTTTCTACATGGCCACAAAAACTACTTCTATTTTTTTTAACGTTTTTTTGCTATTATCTTTAAGTGCTATAATTAAAGGGTTAAAAGAACGTTAAAATATTTGTTGTTTAAAATGTTATTGCATTTTTTATGCGTATGACTGTCACGTTCAACACTATGGAATTACCCGTATACAGGGTTGGAAAACATAATACAGATGATATCTAACTTCCAAATAACATGTCGTAGGCAACTTTTAATTGAATTTTTATTGATGAAACTTACTGAAATCGAAATAACAAAAATAATCGAAAAAATCGAGTAACAGATGCTAATGTGACAAAAGGTTTAGGAAGCTTGGTACCTAAATGATACCTAAACCAATCTCGTGAATTCAATGAAGAGCAGATACAACGAAGTACTCACATGAAAGAAGCATTTACCAAATAATTAATTAATAGCAAAAGACACAAAATTGAAATGTCCTTATTTTTCTCCAGACAGATTTTTTTAAAGTAACATCAAGATTTCGAATACAGCTTGACTGTTCATTCGGGCCATAAATAGTTCGTTATCATCTCACGATAGCGAACACCATTCGCAGTAACCGCCTGACCGGCCTCATTTTGGAAAAATGCGGCCCGATGATGCCGCCAGCCTATAAACCGCACCAAACAGTCACTTTTTCTGGGTGAATTGGTTTTTCGACAATCACTCTTGGATTATCATTCGCCCAAATGCGGCAATTCTTCTTATTGACGATTCCACTGAGCTGAAAATGTTCCTCATCACTGAATCACGAAGTGCACGATATGCTTTTTGATTTGAACGCCCATTTACATAATAAGCCTGAATAACTTTAACTTTAAATTAGTCTGAAATTAAGAAATGCCAAATGAAATGCAGAAAAAATTGACGTTTAGATGTGGTTCACATTCAACATCGCCCATTAAAATTTAACCACCTTTTAATTAATGATACAACAATATGTAAGTAAATTCCCGTTTTGGAATTTTCATAGTACATTAATAAAAATGTTATTATTACAATGAAAAGTTTTGTGTCAGTAATGAACATTTACATTGCATTAATGAATAGGACACAAAGAAATGGCTTTACTCTGCAATACGTCGTAAAAAATAATATTGGTTTTTTTGTTTTTTGATAAATACACTGAAATTTATTGTTGAGGGAAAGCTATCTTCTATGCGCATTTCACTGATTGTTTAGGCCAGATCATAAGGAAACCTCTTCCAAAGATTTTAGAAAAGCTGAAAATATTATACAAATACAACCTTAAAGCGTATAAGCATTATAAACACTCAATGTCTTTCTTGTAACAATATCAAAGCTTTAACAAAACACCAACAAAAAGCAATGAGTTTATCTTTTCTTACATTTTCCTACAATTGGTTGACTTTTTTCCGACTCGAATTGTAGTTGTGAGTATCATCAAAGGCCTTATTTGGGAATTTTGGGGAATATATTATTGTCATGTTTCTCCTCACTTCTAAACAGTGCTGCCAGAAGTAGCAATGCTGTTTAGTAAAGTATTAGCGTAGAGAAATGGTTTAAATTGTAGATGTTTTTTTTTAATTAACTTTTTTGTACTTCGGATCATATTTCTATAGGGCTGGATCGATTGACCTCAATTTGAATGCCAAACAAATTTTGTATAAGGCCAATATGAACCAAATTTGTTGAAAGTCCAGTCTATTCGGTTCAATCTATTCTATTGAAACAATCTCTCAGTTGATGCAACAGCAAATATTGTTGACCAATTAAATATTTTATACAACATCAGAGTTACCTACAAATTCTTTTATTTTAGGAATAATGCAAAGTATAAGGAAAAAAAAACGTTTGATTACTTTAAATATGAAAAGCATTAATTTTAAACGAATCGGCTGTTTGCCTGACTCCCTCTTAAATATTTATAATTTTAAAACCAAATAACCAGAACGATTTTCCTTTAATAATAAACTTTTTCAGTTAAATAAGCGTGAAAATTATTTCAAACTAAAGTCATCAATCTATAAAAGGCAAAACACATGAACACAAGCACACAAACACACACACACACTTACAAGAACTTGCAACACCAATAATGTAAAACATTAGGCGCCAAAACCTCTAAAATTAAATAAAACAAGGGGGCTGCAACAGAGTATGAGTTGCAAATTACGCAAAACCAGCAACAAAATGCGTTTCAAACTAAACAACAATAATACACGCAAAAACACACATACACATACATTCACCGGGTAACGAAGAGTTTCTATTAAAACCAAGCGACTAAAATAACAACCCTAAATACTCGCACTTGTAAAGTAAATTTAGTAAAAGTTTTACATAAATTGCAAAAAAAAAAAAAAAGTCGAGCAAAAGAGTCAGCAAATACCAGATACTGCTTTTAAAATTAAGTCCATGTGTGAGTGTGATTTTGGGTGTATGTGGGGTGGCCGTATTCTTGCAGTTAGTCAAGTCAGTCGGTCGTTTCTTATTCTGTTTGTGTGATTGTGTTTGTCAAGTTTGGTATGAGCCCCAGTGAGTTCTGGGTTGGTTTTTTAAAATGCGTGAGTAAAACTTGTTTAAAGGATTTGGGGCATTTGGTGCGTATTTTTATTTAAAAGGTTAAAATGTGTGTAAACTCAAACTTCTGACTTGATTTTGTTTGTTCCTTTTTTGCCAATGCAAAAGTGGTAACACATCGACTCGCACTATGCGCCACACACAAACAAATGGGCGAATTATAAAATAAACCTGGCAGTTTGAAAAAAAAGTGGAAACAAAGAAAAAAAAACATTAAAAAACTGCTTCTTCGGGCTACATAAACGGTATGAGTTGCAAAGAGAGTTCAATGATTCTATTGCGACTAAAAATGCAGTGTGTGGCATGATAGAAAATTTTTGTTTGATAAATTATCGATAAACGCATACAAAATACCACTATTATGAGAGGAATATGCAACATTCCATAGATTTGGTATATGAATTTTTAAGAACTCAAAGGGGTTTTTAAATTAAAAACAAACCAAAGCTTACAAATTTATTTTTAACACCAAAAATCGAAAAATCGCTAATTTGACGAAACCATTAAATCAATTTTATATTTGTAATTTCACAAACGAGAGCAACTACCTAAATCTGAAATAATTGACTCATGAAAACCTCTAAAACTAAAAAATCGCTTAAATTGTAAAAAATTATAAATTTCATTAGCGTTGTTATTAAATAAAACAAATTCCTGAATTAAATTGCCCAAAGAAAAACTGAACGCTAAATATTTGAATAAACCCGCATAGTTTATAAAAAAATTGCCAAAATTTAAAAAAACGGCAAACTCGTAATTATCATACAAAAAGACAAAATTAACAAAAACTTTAATAAAAATTATTAAAATTAGTATTGTGGTAATTTTGTTGAACTATTTATGGTTTCTAATCCAAATTTTCAATATTTTTAATCAGGCTCAAGTTCATCAAACTTAATTTCCATTTCCAGGGCACGAGCTCTATGTGTACATTTGTCCTTCAAGTTGTGCTGAAAAAGGTCAACAAGAAAGAAAGACAAAAACATGAAAAAACAAAAATGTACTTTGGACTTCAAAAGGAATTATTGACAAAAAGTACGAGGAAAAACAGAGGTAAAGGAAAAACATGTAAAATCAATTGAAAATGGATAATCATTCAAAAAAGCAAATTTCGATCTACCAAAAGGTTAAAATACAATTTGGTTTAAGGATTGATGTTTGACTATTGACGTCAGCAGTCGTCGATGGCTGCGAGTGTAAGACGGCAAATCCCTCTGAGGAGATCGAGTGGTAGCGATCGAAACATGTCAGGGTAACCAGCCGCCTGGGTTCGAATCTCAGGTCAGTCAAGAATGAATGATTATCAATAACAATTTTAAATAATTTTCATGCTGTAAAATTCCTTTCTTCATAAAAATAATTTAATGGAAAGAAAATTTGATGAATTTGAGCCTGATTAAAAAAATTGAAAATTTGGATAAGAAATTATTAAAATTTATAAACTTAGATTTCGTAAGTTAAATTCTTATGAACAGAAATATTGTTTGTTTCAAAACAAAAGATATCGCCAAAACAACAAGAAGTCTATTAAACCTCTAAAATACTTTAAAATTGCGAAAAATTATGTAAATAATCGCAATCAGAGCAAGTAGTTATTTCTACTGGTAATTTTATAAATAATCTTGTAATTAAAACAAAAATCGCTTAAAGTAAAAAAACGCCAAATTAATTAAAAATCAAGAAAACACGCCAGAGTAAGCAAAATATAGGTATATTCTCCAATTCCTTTTAACCAGAAATTATTAAAATAAGTTTTTTAAAAATACTGTTAAAAACAAAAATTCATAAAAAAAAATAAAAAAATTTTAAACCCTTTTAAATGAAAATTTGACCGTCCACATGAAAAAGCACCAAATCTTCATCAAGGTCAAAATTAGGGTTTTATACTTTCTGTACCGAACGCTGCCTGCTGAACATGCAGGCATTTTTAAAATGTTTTTATTAGTTTTCGTTTGGAAGTTATGAATTTTTGAAGTTATGCTTATAAGCAGGGAAACCATATGAAAGTATGCAAATGCATGATTTTCCTTGTTCGACCAATGAAGGTAAAAAAAATATATTAATCGGTTTTTAATCTTTTTATGAATTTTGGCATCGATTTGTTAGTGCATATTTAACTGTTTGCAGCATTTTTTGCATAATTTAGTTAAAAAGAGCTTTTTTGCTGAATTTTTAAAGTTTTTAGCGCATATCTTGCCTTTTTTAGATGCCTACAAGAGATTTTGCAGGAAATAAAAAAATTTTCGGCTTTTCTGTTTTAAATATCCATCTGTATTCCCAACCTGTTGCTTCAATTACGCCATCTACATTTAATTTTTATTCGAAAATTGTAAGACAAAAGCAGGATGTCATTAAAGATAAATTTTAAAAATTTTACTTTTGAATTTTATTTACATACATATTAGCAAAAATCAATTAGATATATGTATTTGTTTTTGGCAATGTTTGTCATACATATAAATCTGGACCCATAACCTACAAATAACCATTCGTCCGTCTGGCTGGCTGCCTGTTTATGTTTGTGCGCATTGTACTAGTTTCAATCCTGTAGATAATTTGACCAAATTTGGTAAATACACTTTAATAGTACTAAGAACTAACGGCCTGTTTAACGATTTCGAACGTTAACGTTCGCATAGAAAACTACATTTAAGACAAAAACAAATTTTCGAATTTTGATTTTGTTTTAAATATAATTTTCTAGCGAATTTCTGGTTTCCCTGGATATGAATAACCTAATTTTGAGAAAATCAAGGTGAAGATTTGCTCCCTTTTCTCTTGATAGACCCTTGTCTTGTTTTTTTTTAAATAAATCGATTCTAATAAATCGACTATTCCGTCTATACAGAAGGAGATCTAGTGAATCTAATTAATCCAAGTGAAGATTCGGTTCCTTTTCATGTTTTTAATTAAAAGAATTTTTTTAATCGTTAAAAACTTTAAAACGTAAAAAAACTGAAAAGAATAAAATAAATACCTTTAAACAAGAAAACAATTTTATATCAGTCATGGAAACAACCATAACTTCACATTTATAAACACAACTGGGTTTGAATACACACATGCATTCACTCACACGCACTTTTTTCTCAAATTAATTTCTTTTTCAAATAAATTAAGGTCTCCTCTGTACGTGCGTACGAAACCGAACCACCCTGTTCACTTTTTCACAAAAAAAAAGTGGTATACAAATCGACAACAGGCAACAAGAAATAGCGAGTTTAAATTTTATTTATATTTTAAATTTTAAATATCATAATTACATAATTACTAGTTGGAAAAAAGCCTGGTGAAATGTTTCGCCACAGATACTTTAGTGAACGAAGTAGATACAAGTATAAAAAGTTATTTGAACAAAAAAAAAAAAAAAAAAAAATACGCACATGCGTTACTGTGAAATATTGGAAGGGTATCCGAATGATTTTGGTTTGTCATTGCAACAAAGTATGTAATTACGGTAGAAATTATGCTAGACTGACGGTATGTTTGCTTAGTTAAGTTCTAGCTCAAGTTCAGTTCTATTTCTTTTCTAGTTTAGATCTAGTTCAGTTCCAGTTCATATCTAGTTCAGTTCTAATTCAGTTCTAGTTCAGTTCTAGTTTAGTTCTAGTTTAGTTCAAGTTCTAGTTCAGTTCTGGTTCAGTTCTAGTTCAGTTCTAGGTAATGTTCTAAGTCAGTTCTAGTTCAGTTCTAGTTCAGTTCTTGTTCAAATACTTGTTCAGTTCTAGTTCAGTTCTAGTTCAGTTCTATTTCAGTTCAGTTAAATTTGGCATTCCGTTTGTAATGTAAGCAATATTGATCTCTGACCCTACGAAGTTTATTTAACGATGTCCGTTTGACCTGGGAACAAGGTTGATATAGATTTTGGTCACATATGCTCCGTTAAATTTTGGTATTTAAAAAAAGGTGGTCTAGTCCATTACTAAGATATGAGTAAAAAATCCCGATTGCGTCAAAATTTTTTCACAAACTTCTCTATTGCTGTTTTTTTAAACAGACACATATATTTTTGATTTGTCGCTGAAATAGAGAAATATCTTTTAAACGAAAACGTAGTCAACATTTTTTTAAAATTCTGTTTGATAATGTGTGTACGTGGGTAAGTTCTTTAAAAAGTTGCATTACGTTAGGTGATAATTATTAAAGACTTCGCTCAGGCGAATTTTGAATCTTTCCAGTTTGTTCTAGTTCAGTTCTATTTAAATTCTAGATCAGTTCCAGGTCTGTTGTAGATCAGTTTTAGGTCACCTCTAGGTCAACTCTAGTTAAGTTCTAACTCAGATTTAGTTCAGTTACCTTGTTGTTAATTTGGTATTGCCATTTTTAGAAATGTCGTTTTTTTATTTAAGGTGATAACTTAAAATTTAAATTACACGAACTGAAAATTTTTTAAGGTAATAATTTTATATTGTTTAATTTTTAAGAATTTGCATGGTTTCAAACCAAAAAATATTATTCAATTTTGTAAATAAATTCTATATCTCCGGTATATGCCATTATATCTACGATCTTCCAAACCATCCTTATGCTTTTGCAACTTAAAAATTATTCTAAAATTTTTTTTAGAAGCTCCTTTAGAATTCGTCTTAATCCCAATAAAGCGATTAAAACTTTTAACTCCTCCTACATTCTCCCCTATAACTTATCTAAAACAAATAAAAGAAATTGCAAAAACTAGCGCAGGAAAACGCACACATCGTATCCTTTTAGATGATGTTCATTTCGTAAACAATTTTCAAACATTTTACTTAAAGTGTGAGTTGGCTATTGAATGTCTGTATAAATAATTTGCATTTCATGGAGAATTTTTTTTCCAAACGAACACCTTTTGCACAATTTTATAGAACCATTTTCTATTTTTATAATTTTTCTTTTAGGATTTTGTGTTTTTTTTCGCGTTTTAAATAAATTATTATGCGTAAATTTTTATTGACTTTTCTATTAAGCGAAATTTACGACGATACAAAATTACAGAGACAAAGATAAATGTTAGCAGTTGTGTTGTACACGCATATGGATAAGGATGAACACACGTATACACACATGCAAATCCATTTACAGCTACGTAGAAATACGCATACACTTGTAAAGTTAAAGGCATATTCTTTTGTTATTGACAGTTGTTAATAAAATTATTGAAAAGTTGCAATTTTCTCATGACTTATAACTATAATTACGAAATTAAAAGAACAAGAGAAAAGAAAAGACATTTGAACATTTGGTGGCAGTTGAAAATTTTCATATTGATCACAATTATTTAGAAAATTACTTAATAATTTTTAATAAATGATGATTGTTGCACGAAAGTATTTGTTTTTATTTTTTGAAAAATAGTTTGAAGAAATAACCTAATGCTTTTGTCTTTTAGGATAACGTATGAGTTATATACTAGTTATACGTACCGGTATCCTATGAAATTTCTAAAACTCCCAAAGAGCCTAAATGCTTGTGGCCATATTTGGAAACTTTGCTTGATTTTAGGGCTGAATGCGAAATGAGTATATAAAAACCTAGGCCCATTTTTTTTCTTGGGTCTTTGAAATCAACTTCGCTACTCAAAAGGACCAAGCATATTTATTGTATTTGTTTAGGGTCTAATATCAGTATTGTAAAATTACAAACTGAATAACAAACTAATGTAAAGGGAGGTTACATTTTTAAGGGCCGATGTTGATTTCGAATAAACCACAAATTATTTAGAAAATTATTGTCATTTATTTATTTTAATTATGATAACATTGGTATGGTTCAATTATGTATGGAACAAGTGCCTCGGCGGCACACCAACATCTGATGTTCTAATTTTTCGATGACGCTGAGGCACAATTGCGGTTCTATGCCGTTTATGTGCCTAATTATCTCATCCTTTAGCTCTTGAATTGTTGCTGGCTTATTGACGTACACCATTTCTTTCAAATAACCCAAAAGAAAACAGAAGGTTTATAATATTCAGTCACAAACGTGCATGTAATTTGCTTCTGACATTATTTCTGTTTTTTTTTCGTATAGTTTTGCAGAAACCAAAGTAGTTCTCTGTTTCAAACTAGCGTGCGGCCGCCAGTAACTATTCACTGGTGAAATGAGCATACATATATGGGTATTGTTATTATTTTAGTTGGCCAATTTTAAATGGGTATTGTTCAATATTAACTTCAGCCAGCTAATGATACCGTCAGTAATTTACCGTCACTGCAGGTTTCTTCCCGGCATAGATTTCTGACACAGTTGATGTCAGAAGAAATCTTTTAGAAACCTTTTAGTATACCGATCGACTCATTCTTAATTTTCTGAGTAGGTCTAACGATATTCGTCCTTGCGTCCTGGCTGGCTTTCTTTCCATATAAACTTGTGCGCAAAGAACTTTTTAAAGATAATTTGATGTCATTTGATATAGAGGTCTTAAATATCATATAAACTTCTTTCTGGAATAGTCTTTTCGACCATAAATTATTTTACTATTTATTGAGATTAAATTTGGTTCGAAAATATTTTTTTGTAACATTAATTTTTTTTTAAATCGGTCCATATTTGACTAGAGCTCCAATAAAAATGCCACTCCCGAAAGAGTCTTAAAATACCACAACTTCACATTAAAAAATTTGTTGAAGATAATTATTATACCAGCTACTATGTCATGGTAAGATTTTGTACTGGTACGACCGGAATTGACCATAGGGACCCCTCTACAAAATCGCTTTAAGACAAACCAAACTCATAAAGGTGTTGATATTTTGATAATATTGGACACAAAGAACTCTTATATGAATCTTGGTTTTATAACATAATTTTGTTTATCCGGGTCCATGATTGGCCATGGGTCCCAATATCGTACACTCTCGAAAATTAGTCTTTATATACTGTGGTGTAGAGTTTCAAGTTGTCGGGCTTGACCGACTATAATATCTAACTTATTTTTAAAAAAGATTTATATGAACTTTTTGAGATTTGCATAATATTTTCAAGTATAGGCCGATTTCTATAAAATAATTCATATATTTAACTTGTTTGTTATAGAACTTTTGGGTATTTGTAGATAAAAAATTTGCAACAAAATATGATTTTAGGAGAGTACACTTTCTATATTGATGTGCTGGTATTTGTTTTGTTCTATAATGAAATAAACTTAATTTTAGAAACTACGAAATTTGATCTAAATATACTCCTAAAAGCAAAATATGCAACAAATGCTTAATAATTTTTAAACCACATCTCGGAATTTCACTATTTTATTAGAACTTGAAATTGCATATTTCCTGTTTCCGGGATCAAATACACGTGTAAGAGTTTTTATAAATATATTTTGCTGTAAAAACATTTTAATGAAATTTAAACCTTTAACATTTATTTTGGTTTTTTTTCTTCTTTTAGATCAAAGATACGAACACTTTGATTAAAGCGGATTTTAAGTTTAATGCATTGCGTAACGCTACGAAAATCAGTTGAAATCTCAAACAAAAAGCAACCTAAAACCACACGCACTTTGTGCCATACATTTTTATATTTTTTATTACAGAAAAATAACAACAAGAATAACACGAGAAAAAAATTACTAAAAGGAACAAGAGCAAATAAAGAAGAATGAAAACCTTTTTATCCGTTCTAAAAAAGCAAAGTTATGGATGGAAGTTTGGTTTGAGGTCTTTTTGTTTTTTTTTTCGAGGTTTTCAAATAGTTATTCGCACAGACACACACACACACACACACGCACACACACGCACACACACACACAAACACTTTGGAAAAGCATTCATTCATTTTACTTTTCTTTATTTTTTTGCTTTATAATTTATAACTTACGCACTATTTTCCATTTTCTATATTCCACCATAATTTATTTTCATATTCCAGCCCTCTAAAACTGCAGTTGGGGTATTTTAATTTTTGCACAAATTTAACGTAATTTGTTGGTTTGCTTTTTCTCTTTTTTTTTTTTCTTTAAAGAAATATTTTAAAATTGCTGTTGTTTTGAATTTATTTGAATATAAAAAAGTGTTGATGGTGTAATAAAACATTGTAAAAGGGCCACTATGAAATACATACTTAAAGTGTGTATCTTTTTAGAAAAGAAATATACCTTTTTTTAGATATAAACATACAAACTTATTTTCGTTTTGGTTGTTTTTTTTAACTCTTTTTCAGTTTACACTCAATAACAAATGTCTTTACATTTCCGCATCCGTTTAGTTGAACAATACAGTTGTAAGTTGATTTCTTTTCTTTCAATTGTTTCGTTATGTTTTTGGGTGTGAGTGTGTTTGTGTGATTTTCACCTTAAGCTTACGCACCGGAACAGGAAATCAAAGCCGTTTAAAAGGCGATTAAAATAAAACAAAAGTCCGTAAAATTTGTTGCGATCCCAAATTAAGATAATGTTACACAAATTTATATGCTTAATTTATTCTTCTCTTTAATTCAAATTTATTCAATTCAAAAATGAAACGGGTTATTTTGTTTAAGTTGGAGTGCAGTGCAGTTGAAAGTGTTAAAGAAAACTGGCCAAAAATATGACTTAGAAATAAATAAATCTATTTAATTCTGAAGGATAAAAAACAACAAAAAAAAAAAACAGTTTGCTATGGAATTTTAGAGAGTTGTGTTTTTAGAGCATTTAAGCTTTAAATTTTAAAGCATAACGGTTTTGTAATCATATCAGTTAAAAAAAAAATGTTAATTTAATAACTTATTTTTCTACATTTTTTGCATTTCACATTTACTTCCCACTAATCTGCTCCTCAGATCGTTACACATATAACTTGCAAAAAAAATAAACACGTGTAGATTTTTCACTAATGGTGTTTTCTTTTCTACAAAAAAATACCATATTTTAAAAGGTGCATGTATAATATGTCTTGCCTAACATGAAATACTGCAATTTTTTATTTGACGAGAACAAAACACAAAATTGAATCGCATTGTTTTTAACAGCTGCCAAAAAGTTTGTTCTTTCATATAAATATAAAAAAATATGCTCATAAATCAAAAAGTGTGTTCTTCAAAATATAAAAAAAAAATATACATACACCCAAATTTGTTTATAGATTGATATTAAATAAATAATTGAACAAAATGAATGACGAAATTCCAATTTCTTTAGTTTGTTTCTCATAAAATATGTAAACAAGAAAATACCTATGCCAGAATGCCGATTTATTAACACCAAGTTTTTACGATTTCTTGATTTTACGTTTTTTTCAAAAATAATTTTATAACACCGAATCCATTTATATTTTATATCACTGCCTACCTAAAATTAACAATGTAATGCTTTCTTTTGTTTTTACTATAAAAAATTAGAAACATTAAGGGTATTCACGTCACAAGTTGCACCCTTTCGAAAAAGCTAAAGAGCAAAAATATAACAACAACGACACAGACAATAAGTTGTGAGTAAATAATAAAAACTTGTGACGTGAATACCCTTATTAACTATTAAAACTTGAAATTTTTACTGTCCTGATTAAAGGCGATTTTTTCCCAACTTCATATATAAACAGAAGCCATCTTTTTACAGGGCGTTATCAGCACTCTCGATTTATACGGGGCGAAAAGTGCAATTCCTTTTGACATTTCAGGGTGAATTTTTTTTGGAATAAAACACGCTGCCCTTTTAGAGAGCATAGAATTTTTAATTAACGAACACCAAATTGCATTTTTTTAAATAAAATGTGACATTTTTTGTAGAAAAGAAAACACCATAAGTGAGATACCTAAATAAAAACGGCAAGCGTTTCTTGTATATCAAAACTTCTCATTTGCATACAATTTATATGAAACAGACCGTTAGAATGCGAATACAACACCACCCGGATAGAAAATTTTAATTGACAGATCGATATGTCGGTTTGTTTTGTTAAAATTGTATTTGAAATATAATATTCATGTTTAAAAAACGCTTGCCGCCCTTGTTTAGGTTGCTCAGTAAGCTTTCACTATAATGTTCATACAGGGTGGCGCATAAGCAACGTTATGATTTATTTAATATGTAAATCACTTTTTTCTATCTGGTTTTATTTAACGTTGGCATTTATTAAAATTTGGATTATAAAGGGTCGAAGTTGATTTTGAATAAAACACAAATTTTTTAGGAAATAATTGTCATTTCTTTTTATTATGTTAATATTGGTATGGTTCAATTATGTATGAAACAAAATACCTCGGCGGCACAACTGCATCCGATGGTAAACATTTTCGATGACGTTGAGGCATAATTGAGGTTATATGCCGTTAATGTGTCGAATTATTTCATCCTTTAGCTCATGAATTGTTGCTGGATTATCGACGTACACCTATCGTTCATATAACCCTAAAGAAAGAAGTCCGACGGTGTCAAATCTCATGATCTTGGCGACCAATTGACCACGTGAGATAACACGGCCATTGAATTTGTCGCGCAAAAGGGCCATTGTTTCGTTAGCTGTTTGTTAAAACCACATATCGTCCACACCCATATCTTCCAATTCGGGCCATAAAAAGTTCGTTATCATCTGACGATAGCGAACACCATTCACAGTGACTGTCTGGCCGGCCTCATTTTGGGAAAAACGCTCCGATGATGTCGCCAGCCCATAAACCGCACCAAACAGTCACTCATTGTGGGTACATTAGTATTTGCGCATTGTGTTTTGGAGAAAATATCTTTCATATGGTGCATATTGGTTGCTTCGATCTGACATGCTCTTTCCAGGGCATTTGCCAGAACTTTTTCTTGAATTTCAGGTTCCACCGCTCTCACTTCTTCTCGGATATGCGCATAAAGCTACTGGATGGGTCTCGGCTAATTGGCAAACACCATATCCCCAAAGAAAAAATCGGGCGCCGTTAAGTCGGGCGAACGAGGTAACGAGAGAGAGCCATAGTTGGACGAGCTGTGGCACCATTTTTTTTGGAACCTTAAAAAATTATCAGTCATTGCCCGGTATTGAATGTCATATGCTGCACTTCTGTTTGTTGTTATGCCTATTGAGGCTATCCATCATAAATTTCCCAAGTTTTTTAAAATTTATTCTGAAGAAATACAAAAAAAAAAAGAAAAAAGTAAACAAAATTTTTTTTACAAATGAAAAACTTTAGTTTTTTTTTTGGATTGGTGTCTTCATTTTTTCAATAGGTAAAATAAATGCTATCCGCCAATTGGTCGCTGCTTTGTTGACCATACGGGTTGGATTTGAAGCATTTTCTATTACTTCCGACTAATTTTCCCGCAATCCTGGCGGAATTTTTCTTTAAGGACTTGAAGAGCCTTGGGATCTTTTTTGGAAAAATCCAAGCTGTCAGAGTTGTCCCGAGTTGTCCAGTTTGTTAAGAGAAAGTCATTAAGCATGGCTTCGCATTCCTTGTCGTTCACAGTAATTGTTTAGCCCGCATAGTTTTCAAAAACACAAGTCCCTAGGACGCCTCTAGCGTAAGCAATATCCCAAATAGTAACGTAAAGTGGATGGAATGGCTCTTCGTGTCTTATACGCAGATTTCTGGTGCTCCTACAGAGATTTTTCTGCTTATTCACGTATCCACGAAGACAAAAATGGGTCTCATCGCTCATGGTGATTTGCGATAAAAACAATTATTTCGGGTTCTTAAGGAATATAGCACTCGACTTATTATTGACATGTATTTTGTGTCTGTTTACTTTACAAATGTCAAAGCAGAGCTGACATTTACCGCTATTTGCAAGAACTATAGCATCTCCCGATATGGGGATAACTTTTGTATTAACTCGTATTTTCAAAATCGGAGATTGCACGAGTTGCACATAAAGTAATATTAAGATTGCCACTCCGTGTATAACACGAATTAATATTTACTAACGGCCCCGTAATTAAAGATGGGAAATGGTAAATACCCAATTAGTTAGTACCCGGCAAATAGGGAAAATTGGGTAAGAATTAAACTAAGTTTGATAAAAATTTATTGTTTTATTTAAGCAATGTTCGCGTTACTAATAAGCACATACCTTCTTCACAATTTAAAATTAATACACTTAGGTATATTGTAGTTTAGTGCAATTTAATCAGCTTCTTAATAGTTAATTACGTTTTTAAAAAACTAAACGTAATTTAAATTTAAATTAAGCTTATTGACAGTTAATGATTGCCATATGATTTTGTGTTTTATAAATACTCAAATAAATTCCCAAAAAAGGAATATACCTGGTATTTACCCAGACATCAGGTAAATACCTGGTAGAATCCCATCTATACCCAAAATCAATATAATACAGTCTGTCGCCGTTGAGTAATTCTCAAAAGATTAAGCCATGTCCCTCTGTTGAAAACTTCCTGATTTTTAAGAGCCACACAGAAAGAAATATCTCGAGAAAATGTTTAACAACACAGTTTATTAAAAATAAAATTTTAGGTCAACAAATTATTTATTTGATTTGATTCAATGAAAAAATTTATCAAAATTACACTTTGCAAAATAGCACTCAATAAAACATATTTAATAATGAAATAATTAAATATTTCTTCATACTCAATAAAAAAAATATTTGAATCAAAGTAAATACAGTATTTCTACATTTTTTGTCCATTATCTAGCTAATAATTGTCATGCGCTTTACAGTTTTAGTTGAATAATATCTTTAGTTTTTCCAAAGTTTTTGAAAGAAGGTTTCCTGATAATCTGGCCTAAGCAACCAGCGAAATGTGATTAGCTTCATTCCCTACAATAAATTTTAGTGTGTATATCAAATAATAAAAATAAGGAATTTAGCACATCATAATTTGTAAAAAAATAAAGATTCGATAAACATTTTGTTTGATGTATTCAACATTTCCAGCAAACATTTTGTTGAAAAATTTTTTTTTATTGACTCAATAAACTGGGTTGTTCACTAAAAATACAACAATTATACATACAAACTGTTTTATCAATACCGCAAAAATCGTCATCGCAGAAAATTCGAAAAATATTTGTAATCAAATATGCGATTTTCGTACTTAAATATGAAAATGATTTTTTTTCTGTGCACACACAAAAATTGATTTCAATTAAAACAATTGTGATATTATTAAAAAATAAATTGATTAAATTTGTACCATTAAACAAATAATTAGTATCAATTAAATATTTATTGATATTAACAACATTTTCTGTTGATATAAAAATAGACGTTTAATTTACTGATTACATTTTTAATTAAAACTGATTTTATTTTTGATTAATGGTTCGATAAAAAAAAAATTTTCGAGAATTTTTTCTGTGCAACGGAATATAATGAATGTGATGTCAATTGTTTCTAGTTCTCCTAAGCAGTTTCAGAAAGAAAATGTGGACTGATCTCCTTAAAAAAAACTCTAATCTGTAATTCCATCGCAAAAACAATGAATTCATCTATTTTCGCAGCAAATGTATATGCGGTATACGCTATCGGAATACCGTAACGAAAAAAATTACTTCCATAAAGGTAATCATAAATTTTTTAGATGACTACATAGTAGTTATATATAAATTTGACTTCCGAGAGGTTTAAATTATTGTAAAGGGTATCAAAGATTCGGTAAAGCACATTACAATATTAATACTTGTTATTTTTATTAGAAAAACTTTTAAACAAATTACGTAGCTCCTTCTAACTATGATTCGTTAAATACTAAGTGAAATACCCAAATTTTAAAAACAGCTGCTTTTTTATGTGCTCTAGGGTGACCGTTTAAATCAAAAGTTGTATTTTTTTAGGCCTCACTCGCCAATTTAGTGGGTATTGATAAAGAACAACGCCAACAATTTTTAGGACGATCAGCGAAGGCTAAAAATTATTTTTTAACACGAAATCTGACTTGTATGTTTCATAAATTAGAAAATATCAATTTTCCAAAAATGTGGTTAACAAGTTTTTCCTTAACAAAATAAACCGAAAAATATCGAATAAGTCACAAAAAAAAAAATCAAATTTTTAATTAATTAAAGAAACGTATTTTCTATGAATCACGTATCTTTAATTTTCTTGAAAATCATTTTTACTACTTATTTAAAAAAAAAACCGACCCAGATGGGCACCTGGCATTTTAACCTAACACAGTACAACACATGATCAATTCTGATAATTGGTTATGAAAGTAGACCCAAAAAGAAGAACTTCTGCATCATTAGTTTGGTCATGGTACATCAAATAATAATTTAAAGATTAATTTGAAGTTATTAAGTATTGGATAGGGGAATTTGTCACGTTTAAGGCTCTTTTGTTTGTCATAACTCGGGAACCACTAGTCCGAATAAGCTGAAACAAATTGAAAAAAATTAAGACTTATAATTCCTTTAATCTGTTCATACAACGTTTCGCTACATAAGCAACAGTTTCGCAGTTATAAATAAATGTATGAAGAAAATGCCCAAAAAATTGAAATTTTTTATTTTTAATTCATAAAAAATCCTTTGAAAAAAACATTGATGACTTTTTTATTGATTCTTTATTTGTTGTACTGTGTTGTATTGTTGTTGATTTTCTCCCAAATTTCGCCCAATGTTTCATACGTTTCCTTCATAGTTGTGCTGAATTCCAATGGAATGGACGGTTTTTTGTTCGATTTGTGCAATAGCACAGCTTTCAAACTTGAAACTGAACCATCGATGAATAAACGCCAGTCGCCAGCGATATAATCCATTCCCAACTAATGATGCAGAAGTTCTTCTTTTTGGGTCTACTTTCATAAGCAATTATCAGAATTGAGTCCCGAATCAATCACCTGAAAAATGTTGTACTGTGCAATTTGAGTACGCTGAATCTAGTGGTGCTAACCGTTTTTTTAAGGTTAGGTCTTGTTTTCGAGATATACCGTTGTTGGTATATACCAACAACGGTATATGCGAAGTCATTTTAGAAAAATCTCTTTTTTTGACAAAAAAAAAAAAATTTTTTAGCAAAATTTCAAAATTTTTGTGTTTTAAAAAATCATAAAAAGTTGGAAAATGTAGCAATGGTTAAAATTTTTTCTAGACATACTTATTGCAAATAAATAAATAAAAGTTGCAAATAAAAAAAGCCATAAGGGATTATAATCTGTTTGCAACTTTTGATTTTACTCACAAAAGACGAAAAATTTCCATTAAATTTAAGAATTTCATAAAACGCAATAGTTGTATCGGAGCCACCCTAAAAAGTGGTGATGAAGGGTAAGTAAGTTCTAAGAAAATATTAGGAACAAAAAACTAATGAGGGTTCGTAAAACATTTTATTCCCCTAGGGGTTATTCCTTGGCAGTTTTTTCAATATATTCCTAGACTGTATTGAAATTTTGTATGAGACCCCCTTAAGGAATAGTGACAGCGGGTAGGTATGTTAAAAACAAATGATATCCCTGTAGTATTTTCGTGACAATTTACCCCAAAAGTGGCAGTACTATACACTGTAGACTGGTTATAAAAATATCCATATTGATCCTATACTCGGAAGACTGGTTCTAAAACTGTGGAAAATAGTAAAATTGTCTTTATAAAATAGTAAAAAATGTCTGTCATTGAGCATTTCGTTCATTTTATGAGAGAGACAGGGAGATAGAAACAGAACGTATGACTACAGTTGACAGGGACAGTTAAGGGCAGGGTTACCGTTGGAAATTTTCGAAAAGGGTCACAAAAAGTGGATTTTCCAGAAAAAGGGGTCATAAAAAGGTTATTTCAATAAAAAAGGGGCAAGTTTTTAAAAGCAGTATTTTACATTTTAATAAATATAAGACGACCAAGTTTTTTATAAACAAGCAAAAAATATTTATTTCAGGTAGGCAGTGCTTAAAAAAATAATTTTTTTATTGAAAGCCCTTTTTTTAACACCTGACAAAGAGTTTGTTCTTCATCATTATAACTCATTTTTTTAATGTGATGTTCCGAAATTTTTTTTTTGCCGATTTAGCGATTTCAAATAAACGTTTGGGATTATCTCCAATTTTGCAATCATTCGCGAATTTTAGCCCTATTCGGTATTGAAGCGATTTTTTCCTGTAAGTTTTCTTATTATTTAATATACATAGCTTTTACGATCGTTTATAAATACTAGAGTTAGATATCATACCGCTGTTACCAAATATTTGGGAATTTCATTTTGTAAGGGACTTTTTAATTTTATGCCGCTATCTTTATAAGATTTGCTCTTTGAGGCAATCGTTGCCGTTTTAAAAATAGCCCCATACATAAACCGAAGGGCATTCTAAATAAAATGTCACATTTTTTTGAAAAGAAACCACCATCAGTTATTTAATAAATAAAAAAAATAGCAATCCAGAAGTCATATATTTTGGTATTAAATCTTCACTTGAAGTCCATTCCTCCATTTCCGCTTATTTCGAAAACTTTTGATTAGCACTAACGTTCAAATGTGTTGACAAAAAAACAAGATGTGAGTGCTATTTCAAAACAGGGTCAAAAAGTGTCACAAAATATGTGAAAATGATACAAAAGTATAAGTTAAAGAAAGGTTCATAAACGGCATCAAGAACGTCGAAAATGGGTCAAATTGATACTTTAGTATCACAACGGTAACGCTGGTTAAGGGTAAGCCAAGAAGAACCAGTTTATGAACTGTCTTTTTGTGGCCTCTTGGTGACAATTCAACCCCTTGTAGGGCATCCTCTTGTTAAAGTGGCCAGTCATATGGCTAGCATTCGGACTGGTTGTGTCATAAAGGGACTAGTATTATTACCAGCTCGGAGACAGCCACATGAACTACAGGGATGCGCTTGACTACGCACACAAATACAAACATTGAAGCTGAATTGACGTGTGCAAAAAAAATAGTTCTTAAGGAAAAATTGGTATCAATGCTGCTATTTTTTATTTTTATTTTTAGTTTTTGTTAAATATGAGATTTAGAGAAAACTTTTTAAGACAAAAGTTGTTGGAAACTTCACTAATAACAACTTCATAATAAACGATTTTTATATAAAATTAATATTTTTCAAGTTATGAGCCATAAAAGTCGGGTTTTACTATTTTTTTTCAATCTTTGGCTGGAGTCGCCGACTGTCCTAAATTTTTTGGCGTCGTTTTTTATCAATACCCACCAAATTGGCGGGGTGAGAGCATGGAAAAGGCAGAAAAGAAATTTGCTCCATACCGTTAACAACCACCCTAATGTACTCTTATATTACGAAGGGGGATGGATACAACTGTATTTTTTTTTTTTTTTTTTGGCAAAATACTAGAGAAATTGATCTAAGATTTCTACAGTGGGTAGTTATGACCACAGGTTATCATTTTCTTGCAAAATGTAAATTTGTGTATTTTGTAATTTTGAGTTTTCTTAAGAGAGGGGCTTTGTTTATTATAACGAATCAAGTCATACAACCGTAAATCGACCTAGATCGACAACAACACTTGAGTCGAGCTACTTTTAGGTAGTTCGTTTTGAATATGACTCATCAGCAACTGTATGATACATTTTTTGCTATTTATTGACTGCGATTCGTTTTCTGCATATTTTGTTTTCTTTAATTCTCTTAAAATTGATATAAAGATTGAAAAAATAGAATCACAGTGAAAAATTAATGAAATTATTTTGTTAGCTTTTTATATCTTATACCTTTGTCCATTGACAAAAGTTGTGTAAAAATTATATGGTTCTAATCTTGAATTGTCCACGTTCCGAAAAAAGTAGTTTGGGTTAAATTTTTTAATCAATCAAAACTTTTGAGTTTTTCAATTTGTACAAATAGAAGTATTTACAAGAACAGAAAAAAAGGAGGCATCTTTTGAATGAAACCAACCATGAGATTGAACAGGTCATTACGACGAGTATCAGTCCTATAAACAACTGTATGCGTATGTGCGTATGTATGTAGACTTTATAGTTAATTTATAAAATCCTGTTCATGTTGTATAATAACCAGGCACGCATACAAACATGTGTAACATGTGTAGAAATAAAATCTAAAATGTTTTATTAAAAACATAGAAACAAATATGTTTTTATGCGAGTTCTTAAAAAAAGTGAAAAAAGTAATTTCAATCAAAGTTTGAACAAAAAAAAAAATTCAAATTAAACCAAAAAGGGATAAAACAACAGACATCATAACAATGGTTTTTATAAACAAAATGCGTTTGATTGCAAAAAAAAAATTCTAAAAAATTGTGCATAAAAACTGCAAAAATACGCACAAATACAAAGCACGCATACGAGTATCAAAAGAAGAGTTTGAGTTCTTTGTTGGAAATTTATATAAAAAAAAAAAATAGATTGATGAAAAGGACGGACAAAAGCATAGACAGACAAACCTTCATACATACGGACGATGAATGGATGGTTGGACTTATAAACGATTAAATTGGATGCAGAAAACTAAATATGAAAAAATAGAAACAAAAACCGGCGGGGAGAAAACATAGAATGAGTTAAAAAAGGGGTCTTAATATTGAAAAAAAGACCGTATGTACCACTTCAAACTACAAAAAATACAAAAAAAAAAAAGAAAACCTAAGCAAACTAAAACCAAAACTCAACATCAATATCAACATAAATATGTCTACGAAATATACATACATTAACATACATTCATAAATACATGAAAAAATTGCATATATGCGTATATATGCTTTTTAATTATAAGTGCATATATATTGCATGTGCGTGCTACTCAGCTACGTAGTACTATGAGTGCGACCATTAAAAAGAAGTATCCCATCATCATCATCAAAGTCAAAATAGTACGGGAATAAGCTTAAACATTTGTTCCATTTCCAACAACTACAGGGTGGTGCATAAGTAAGATTATGATTTTTTTAATGAAAACATTTTTTCTCTCTGATTTTATTTGAGAGTGGTTACGATTACCTTTTGGAAATATCCCTACAAGAAATGAATGAGCGAGTAGTCACATTTTTCATTTTGTTGTTGAGAAAATTATAGAAAAAAATGACCGATTGTGACAGAAACTTCATTTCGGTCATTTCTTTCTATCATTTTCTTAACACCAAAATGAAAAATGTGACTACTCGCTTATTCATTTCTTGTAGGGATGCTCATCTGATATTTTCAAATGATGCCAATTGTTTTCTTCGATCTGTAGTGGGATTCTGTAATTTTTAACAATAACAACAGTTGTTAAACTTGGCAACCTGCTAACGGTTATGTGATTCTGTAAATTGTTGTTTACAACATAGATTCAAATTAACGTCAAGTGGCATCACTGTCAAAAAATGGCGAAATAACGAAAAACACAAAGAGGAATACAAAAAAAAAAAATTAAATAAAATAAAATTATTAAAACTAAACAGAAATTTTTTAGTTTAGTTATTTTGACTATTAAATTAAATGCAAATAATGTTATTGTTATTTTCAAGTTATATTTTTTCTTTAAGCTAAATTATTTTTAAGTTCGACTCGCTTAAAATGTATGTAGAAAAACTTAAGTTTAAAACAAGTTTTTTCTTTCTGTGTATACACAACCTTCAGGTAGACCCGAAAAAGATGGAAAAAATGGGAGCCGCAGAGTCAATGCATTTTTCAATATGGTCACCTTCAGCAAAACTATTTTAAACGGGCATTTTTAAAATATATGATGCTTACGTTAACCATATTATTGTCTTTGGCGAATTTTATTATGGTTAAGTTAAGCCTCAATTAAAAAGCCATTACCGTGTTATAGTTGCCTCCGAACATGTTATGTTATAAGATAACAATAATTTGGCGGGAAACATAATATGGTTGTGTCTTTTTTGATAGGACTTATTTAAACATTATGTATGTATCCATAATTTATTTTAAAATTTTTCGTTTGAAATCAAACTCTCTTTTCTTTATGTGAACTTGTATGAACGCTACATAATTATTTAATATACATTTGTGGCAAAAACAAAAAGTGCTTAAGTCGACTCAAGCAAAATTTGAGTTTATGGCACCTTTGAAATCCCCATGTTTAAAAGAACTCATGAAAAAAATCAATTATTTTTTTACGATTTTTTAGGAAGTTATGGCCAAATGTCTGTTTGCTTATTATTATGCATTAAAATTTGGAAAAAAAAGCTTTAGTTTACTTCCGTTCTACGACGTAAGCAGTATTTTGTTATAAAAACTTATTGATGATTTTATTAGAACAAAAATATTTATTCAAAAAAACTCTTTAAAGCTTAAAATTGCTTTCCTGCAAAGCTAAAAAAGACTTAATTACTTGTCCCTATATATTTATATAGGGCCATAATAATTTGATTCCAATCTTCTCTATTTACAGCACGAGCTTTAAATTCACTTACACAAAAGTTTAACGTGTTTAAATTTGATGTCTCCATGTGCTTGAAGGCCGACTTTTTCTCCTGCTGTCCAGTGTGTTTCAATCGATCGACGTATTGCGATGCCGTTTATAGATTTCCTTAACTTGTGGCCTATACATCTCCATTTGTGCCTTTTGTTTTCAAGATGGATTGGTTGTTGTTGTGTTATTGATGAAAGTCGTTTGGTAATCAGTAGACACTTGTTTTGAAATACCTGAATGGCATTTACATCACGTTGAGCAGCGTTCCACGACTCACATCCATAGAGCAATATTGATTAAACATGAGATTTGAATAGCTTTTATTTCGTCTTCCGCGATATTTTTGTTGACTTCCAAACAGGGCTTAAAAATCCAAATACCGGCCGAACTTTATTAATGCGGCTGAGTATATCCAGCTTAGATCAATCTGAATTGTATGCTTGGGTCTACCTGTTTCGCCAATAAAGCTTTCAAATTTTAAAAGGTATAATTATAACGGTAATAATATATCTTAGAAAAATTTCCGAAATAAAATACATGACTCATTTCTGTTCTAGGCATATTAAAGTGTCATATATGTTACGCGCCGTTACAAAACTTAAAAAAAAACTGAATAACGATCTAAAGACCGATTAAGGGGTATAAAAGCTTGGCCGCTAGCTCAGTAAGCAAAATTGATCCCAACCAGGGTTTTGGCACGTAATCATATAACATACTTCACACCCCTGGAAGTATTTTTAAAAATATCACGAAATTACAAAGGGAACGAATTTATAAGTAGCACAAAAAAAGAAAGAAAAAGGCGAAATGATGATGTTTTTTTCTATATCGCCTGAAAGATGATATGGTACGCTGTTAAGCCATATAGGGGTACAATTGTCCCATCCCCAACCTACGACAGGTGAAATATCCTAAATGCGGCTTTATGTGAATCGACTATAACAAAAGTCTTTCAGTGTGATTTCTAGTCCAAAGAATTTAAGTTGTTTAAGGCGTATTGAATATTTTCCATGAGTGGGCTTAAATATACACCGATATACAAAATTTATTTAATCAAATTTTAATACAAATTTAAATTATTTTTATTCATTCAACAAAAATGTTGATTGAGTCAAACAAATAACTTGATTACTAGTTTGCTCAATTCAATTACTTTTTTTTTTTCTTTTTAACTTTAATTACCTGAGGTATTTGAATAAAAAAAAGATTTTTTTATTTAATTGTTTAGTTAAATAAATAAACACGTTGATTGAAATCGGACTGTTTTTTGATCATATTTTTGATTAAAATTAAATTAAATTAAATTAAATTAAATTAAATTAAATTAAATTAAATTAAATTAAATTAAATTAAATTAAATTAAATTAAATTAAATTAAATTAAATTAAATTAAATTAAATTAAATTAAATTAAATTAAATTAAATTAAATTAAATTAAATTAAATTAAATTAAATTAAATTAAATTAAATTAAATTAAATTAAATTAAATTAAATTAAATTAAATTAAATTAAATTAAATTAAATTAAATTAAATTAAATTAAATTAAATTAAATTAAATTAAATTAAATTAAATTAAATTAAATTAAATTAAATTAAATTAAATTAAATTAAATTAAATTAAATTAAATTAAATTAAATTAAATTAAATTAAATTAAATTAAATTAAATTAAATTAAATTAAATTAAATTAAATTAAATTAAATTAAATTAAATTAAATTAAATTAAATTAAATTAAATTAAATTAAATTAAATTAAATTAAATTAAATTAAATTAAATTAAATTAAATTAAATTAAATTAAATTAAATTAAATTAAATTAAATTAAATTAAATTAAATTAAATTAAATTAAATTAAATTAAATTAAATTAAATTAAATTAAATTAAATTAAATTAAATTAAATTAAATTAAATTAAATTAAATTAAATTAAATTAAATTAAATTAAATTAAATTAAATTAAATTAAATTAAATTAAATTAAATTAAATTAAATTAAATTAAATTAAATTAAATTAAATTAAATTAAATTAAATTAAATTAAATTAAATTAAATTAAATTAAATTAAATTAAATTAAATTAAATTAAATTAAATTAAATTAAATTAAATTAAATTAAATTAAATTAAATTAAATTAAATTAAATTAAATTAAATTAAATTAAATTAAATTAAATTAAATTAAATTAAATTAAATTAAATTAAATTAAATTAAATTAAATTAAATTAAATTAAATTAAATTAAATTAAATTAAATTAAATTAAATTAAATTAAATTAAATTAAATTAAATTAAATTAAATTAAATTAAATTAAATTAAATTAAATTAAATTAAATTAAATTAAATTAAATTAAATTAAATTAAATTAAATTAAATTAAATTAAATTAAATTAAATTAAATTAAATTAAATTAAATTAAATTAAATTAAATTAAATTAAATTAAATTAAATTAAATTAAATTAAATTAAATTAAATTAAATTAAATTAAATTAAATTAAATTAAATTAAATTAAATTAAATTAAATTAAATTAAATTAAATTAAATTAAATTAAATTAAATTAAATTAAATTAAATTAAATTAAATTAAATTAAATTAAATTAAATTAAATTAAATTAAATTAAATTAAATTAAATTAAATTAAATTAAATTAAATTAAATTAAATTAAATTAAATTAAATTAAATTAAATTAAATTAAATTAAATTAAATTAAATTAAATTAAATTAAATTAAATTAAATTAAATTAAATTAAATTAAATTAAATTAAATTAAATTAAATTAAATTAAATTAAATTAAATTAAATTAAATTAAATTAAATTAAATTAAATTAAATTAAATTAAATTAAATTAAATTAAATTAAATTAAATTAAATTAAATTAAATTAAATTAAATTAAATTAAATTAAATTAAATTAAATTAAATTAAATTAAATTAAATTAAATTAAATTAAATTAAATTAAATTAAATTAAATTAAATTAAATTAAATTAAATTAAATTAAATTAAATTAAATTAAATTAAATTAAATTAAATTAAATTAAATTAAATTAAATTAAATTAAATTAAATTAAATTAAATTAAATTAAATTAAATTAAATTAAATTAAATTAAATTAAATTAAATTAAATTAAATTAAATTAAATTAAATTAAATTAAATTAAATTAAATTAAATTAAATTAAATTAAATTAAATTAAATTAAATTAAATTAAATTAAATTAAATTAAATTAAAAATAGGAGTTAATAAAAAAAATTCACAATATTAAATGTTTACAGCTTTTAGTAATCAACAAAACAGGGCAATTTTTTTTTATGGCATATGCCATTATTGTCCATTTTTTCCATTTATTAAATTATTTCGTTAGAAAGCAATTTTTGGTCCAGCTTGCCAAAAATACCTTTTTTGCAACCTAGAGAAAATTTTTAAATAAGCTAAGCGAATATGAGGCTAAATCTATCTATCTATCGGATATAAAAAGTGATTTAGTCTCTTGAAATTACAAACAAATGGGCTTTCTATAAAAGAAAGCTTAGACTTAATTTACAGTGCTAAGGAAAATATAAAAGATGCCAGTAAAAAAGATTTTGTTGAAAAGTTTAAAAAATGTTTTTGATCTTAATATCGGATTACAAGATTTATTAAAAGAAGAAATAGTACAGGGTGGCGCAGAATGAGCTATATGGTTTTAATTACTTTTAATTTTTTTAACTTATTAGTTTTTTTTCAGGATTTTGCGAAAAAGATTTGTGAAATTAATTACGACTAACCATACAATCGAACAACGAAAATTATAATTAAACCCGATTAATTAATTTGATTAAAATGATTGTGTTGGGTGTGTGCAATACAGGGTGGCGCAGTATGAGCTATATGGTTTGAATTCTTTATAACTTTTTTAGTTATTATTTTTTCTTTGGTGTTTTTCCAGCATTTTGTTTTAGGAAACGAATTTTCTATGAAATTAACCTTAAATAAACCAAAAATTTATTTTATGAATATGGGGCTTAGAGATTAATTTATAGATGACTGCAAACTCAAACAGAAATAATTACACACGAAATGAATGGAAAATATTTAAAAATGAGCACGTAAGTATGTACGAAGCAGATACTAATTGCAAACAATTCCCCAAATAATATACTGTATTTAAAAAAAATATATAATAATCGCATTAGGAAAAAAGGTATAACCCCTTTAAAACATATAGCTCATTCTGCGCCACCCTGTATATGTAAGTAGTGCATTTGCAAACACCGCTAAGTTAAAAAAATAAAAGCCGCTATTTTATTTGTTTTTAAAATGCTTTCCTCAGCCATTATCAATTTCGTACAAAACTTCGTAAGTTACGCGCAATTTCTGGTTAGTTATTCAACACGCAGAGAAAAAACATGTTTTAATATGGTCACCTCCAACAAAACTATGTTTAAAGCAAATTTTTAACTTATTATGTTGGATTTAACTATATAATTTTCACCGACAACCATATTATGGTTAACAAAGAAGCCACAACCATATTATGATTACCTCTAATCATGTTACGGTTATATATGACAATAATTTGTTTAAAATTTTCCTCTTTTCCAAGAGCAACATGCTATATTTTAAAACGAACCATGCTATTATAAATGTTAAACATATTTTAGTTATTTTTAACCATAACATGTCCAGAAGCAACCAAAATATGGTTGTGACCTCTTGATGTGACCTAATTTAACCATAATATGGTTGTCGAAGACAATAATATGGTTGAGTTAAGCAAATAATACGTTCAACATTTTCTTTGAAAATTTAAATATTTAACAATCATAACGATACTTATGCAACACCCTGTAAAAATGCACACATATAAACTGTTTTACGTGAGTATATACAATTCAAAAGTTGAGTGCATTTCAAATAAAAAATTAAAAAATACCAGCAAAAATATCAAACTGCACTAAAAAATGCCTTCTAAATGCAAAAATCTAGAAAATTAAAACAAACCAAAACGTATCATCTCATAAAGATTTACGCATGATGAGATTTTGGTTGTGGCTGACAACAAGGTTTATTATTACGTCTATTTTTTATTTATTCTGTCTTTTTTTTAATTTTTTCATTTCCAATCTATTTTTTTTGTTGTTTTTTTAGTTAAGTACTAAAAGTATTTGAGTTTGTGAGTGTATAAAATTGTCAACATACACGCACACACTATCAAAAGAGATACAAACGCATAACGAATTAGAGTGGCCAGTAAAGGCTTACAAACCCCCGTAAATAAAGTTTGTAGTTTAATAAAAATCGCTTTCCGAAAGAGGAAAATTAAACTCTTTGATTGTAATTTTATTGATATGTACACACATAAATTTATTAAATCCATGTTGTGCCTTTGTAAATTTAAAAGTTTTTTTTTGGAGAAGTACTCTGTAAATAATATTGGACTACCTGATCCATTTTGATCAAATGGACTGCTCCCTTGACTGGTCCAATGTAATGCAAGCATGGACCATGTCATTGTTAAAAAGTGCTTGTAGTGAGGCGACATGTCTTGGTTTTTTAACGACATGTTTTCGTTTTTTAACGACATGTTTTCGTTTTTAAACGAAGTTAAAACTAATCCTCTTGTGTACACAATAGGGTAGTTTTAAAACTACTCCTTTGTAATCCAAATCTGGGTTACATGGTCCTGCCCTAGGACATCGTAATGTTAAATAGACCTGATTTTTCCATACGTTTGGGTTACTTTGGAGTAGTCCTAGTCCCTTGTGGGCTACATTTTACACGCGTGTTTGGACTAGTCCTATTTTTTGCAGGGTAAGTAGTTATTAGCTTTAACACTAGAATATCATACTTATTTTTATGACGTTGAGGTCAGCATTTGTCGAATCGGTGATATTCACAAGAGCAAAAAGGATGAAATACGTACAAAATACTCCTATTTCAAAAATATTTTATTGGAACAGAAGGTTTAAGAGTATGTACGTACTACTTTGTTTGGCATGTTTTTCAAAACATAACAAAAACATTTATAAAAGTTAACTTTAATAAATTTGCTTGTAAATATTAAATAAAAAAAAAAGGATGAGGATTGGCCTTCAATTTGTGCAAGAGGTACAAAGTTCTATATTTTGCTCCTTACATAAACTTCAGAATACTTCCTTTCGACGACGCATATGCAACGGAAAAGCTATTTATCCAATGTCGAGATTTCTACACATGCGCACACATTAAGAGTATATCAACGGCTACCGCTGTACGAAAAATCCGCTTAAAAAGAACACAAGTACAGAAAAAGAAATACGAAACAGAAACAAGCGCCGTCTATTCGACGAAGAACTACGTTCCAGGGTTAATTTCCAAAAATTTAATTTTTCAGTTTTCCTTATTTATTTTCCCTATTATAAACGGGCTAGCTGGTAGCGAGCTAGTCTATCAGCGCCGGGGTTGCGGGTTCGATTCCCGCCAGAGACTCTGGTTTCATTTCTGCAGACAAGCATAAAGCTTCGCGGGATTAGCTTAGGAAAATTTAAAAAAAAAAAAAAAAAAAAAAAATTCTAACAAACGTTTTCACTTGATGTTCAAAATAAAGCAAAATTTTTTTTCAAGCACACACACATTTTCAATTAAGAAATCGTTTGCAAATTCTGGCCAGAACAATATTACGAATTTGTTTTAATTTTTTACAATTTTATTCAAACTGTTGCTATTTTTTTTAGAAAAATTCGAAATTAACAGTACATTATTTAGCGTTTGGCGAATCAAATGTTCAATTCGATTCCACCTTTTGTATATTATTAACTTTATTATTGATTACAATGTATTATATCAAATTTTCAAAGTAGAATGATAACGAAACCCAAATGGGGCATGGTGCTGGTGTCTTATTATTGAGAGTTCTGCTGTTAACAAAGGCCGTAACTCAACAAACGTGAAACGAACATCTGTAACGGGTAAGTAAATAATAATTTTCTCACACTTTGACTAAAGTCAATTCCAATGACTTTGACTTAATGACAAACTGTTATTAAATTGATGCTAATGTATCCTTTCTCCGATGTTACTTCGTCATCGCACTGAGGACATGTTCGTTATTTCTATGATGCCGATGTGTCATCCCATTGATGACATAATTACATTTTGACCCTGATGACACTTTGGCCAAGTGATGTTAAGGTTGACATCACAATGATGAAAAGTGTCATGGGGACAAAAACGAAGACACTTGCCATAGTACTGATGTCACCGAGGTGAAAATGTGTCTCATCACGAAGTGCACGATATGCATTTTGATTTGAACGCCCGTTTTCATAGCAAGCCTGGGTCCTGATTCAGGCAGTCGTGATCGAGTAATATCTCGATTCGAAAGCATTTTATTATCTAATTATTTCAGTCAATACTGAACGAATCGGAGTTATTTCTTCAGTGTTATAAAGCATTAATTTGAGTTTCACAATACTTAAAAAATAATTTCGATTCGTTAAGTATCTGCTGGAATAAAATTGCTTTCGAATCGAGAAAGTACTCGATCACGACTGCCAGAATTAGGCCTCTGAATAGATTCAACGCATTGCTCAATTGTGTGTATTTCCATGGTTCAAATTGAGTTAGTCTGAAATTGAGAAATGTCAAATGAAATGCCGAAAAAAACTTGACGTTAAGGTCGTCCCTTTATATATACTTGATAGCTACGAATATTAAGGTTTAATTCGAATTAAGTAGATGCTTTACTTTTATTAACGGTTAAGGTATTTAAAGAATTCTGGTGAAATGTTTAAAAAAAGTCTGCGATTTTTTGGTTTTATCCTTAAAAAACTATCAAAGTAATATTTTTATTCTTAGAACTTAAACGAAGAAGTATAAGAATTATCGTTTTAAAAATTAGATAATTATTTGATTCAAGCGTTTTGATGCCTGCACATAGAAAAAAATTTAATGTTGAATTAATGTTAATGATTCAAAATCACAATAAGTTTCAGCAAAACTATGGAATTTGTTTTAAATTACCAGGGCTGTGGAGTCGTCCGAAAAAAGTACTAACTCCGACTCCGACTCCAAATGCTGAAATTTTTCAAGCGCGACTCTGACTCCTACTCCGACTCCTACTATAATCTTGATAGTAAATGTATATGAGACTCAGTGATGTTAACTTTTATTTTTTCATTACCGTACGGCCTTCTAAAAATTAGAGTTTTTGAGAAGAAATCACCGTACGCAAACATTAATGTGCTGTTTCCAAATGACAGGCGATTAATTATGTAGTAAAATTTATATGAAGAGCACTAAGTCAATCGCCTGTCATTTGGAAACAGCACATAAGAACAGTATTCATAAACCATTTATTTAAATTTTAAATGTGTTTTAAGAAGATAATTTTTATTTTGGAAATTTTTTTAAAATTTTTTATGCCGAAAAACTTTGGAGTCGGAGTCGCGAGTTTTTGTGGGTACTACGACTCCGACTCCGGCACAAAAAAATCAACTCCGACTCTTCAACTCCGACTCCGGCTCCACAGCCCTGTAAATGACCATTGTTTCATATTAATTTTAAATAAAAAATGTTAAAATAACAAACTCGTAATCCCAAATTAATTTGCGTTAAACAAAAAATCCGACTGGTCACCATGAATTCCATTTATTAATTTGAAACTAAGCGAAATTATGTGTATGTCCTAAAGTATATTAGTACTTGCCAACACTTATGTGTTGTTCATCATCTACGTCATCTTGTGTGTACATTCATACATCAAGTATCAGTATCAGTTACATCAACATCAACTGATGAATCCAACGACGCATTGAAAAGTGTTTGATGGACGTTCTACGTACACTCGTCTAGAACAAATTTCAATTTTTATTTTAAAATTTTAACTAAAACGAACCAGATCAAACCAAACCGTATAAAACCAACCAACAATCAAGCAGTTTGTTTTTTACGCAGTTTTAATATTTGAATTGTGTGCCATTATTTTATGAATTTGCTTCTATTTTAGATTTATTTTTTATTTCGAATTCCTTCTACATATATTTCGTTTTTTTCATTTTTTGTTTGTTTTATTAGTTCCCTGCAAATAATAGGACTAGTCCAAACACACGTGTAAAATGTAGCCCACAAGGGACTAGGAAAAGTTCAAAAGTAACCCATGGAAAAACATGGTATTTTTAACAATACGATGTCTTAGGGCAGGACCATATAACCCAGCTTTGGATTACAAAGGAGTAGTCTTACAACTACTCCATTGTATAGACAAGAGGATACGTTTTGAAGTCGTTTGAAAACGAAAACATGTCGTTAAAAAACGAAGACATGTCGTCTCATTACTAACACTTTTAAACAATGACATGGTTCATGCTTGCATTACATCGGACCAGTCCATGGAGTAGTCCATTTAATCAAAATGGATCAGGTGGTCCAATATTATTTGCAGGGTTCTTGCATAGCAGAGTGGATCAGGATGACGAGGTTCATCATCATCACTATTATCCTCGTCAACATATTCACATTAATGATGACGATGATGAGTCGCCATCCAATCTGTTTTTTTTTATCCTTCACATCGTTTTTTTTTATCACTTTTGTTTGGTTTGCCAATTGTTAGTGTATATGAATGTTACGAACACATACCCATTTGTTAAAAATATACACTGACATTTAGTTTGTGATTGTATGGAAATCGTGTGTGTAGTTTTAGTGGTTATGTGCGTTTGCTATTCTGTTTGCCAACGCACACAAATCTTGATGACAATTAAATGCAAAACATAAACACACTTACGCACACAAACATCGATGGATGAATATGCATTCATTCCTCTTTACATCCTTTCGTATTACAAAATTTTATACAATCTACAATAACAAAAAAATTTAAATATTTTCCCAACAAACACAACGGCAATCTTTTGTCGTACCACGAAAATTAAATCGACGCTTTCAATAAGTTGATTCGAAATCGGCAAACAAGATACAACTCAGTAACAAGAACGAACACACATTTAAAATTTGAAAACTATTTCATCCATATCAAAGTTACCCTCTTAGTTTTCTCAAGCCGGAGAGATTTTTTGAGTTCCACGTTTGATTTTAATTTCAGGTTGATTTGAGAAAAAAGCTTTGACAGTTGACATTTTCGCAATTCAGTATCAACTTTTATACCTTAAATGTTCATATGGATGAATTTAACAATCATATGATAAATACAAAAATTTTCTCAATGATATAAAATGTAATTCTCAGGTCATTTTCCAACCTGCTATTTTAGTTTTAAAACGATACATATTAAGTAACAGATGGGAGTTTAATGTGACGTACACACTATCGAACATGAGTGACAGTTTTGCTTAAATTTTCGTTTCTTTGGTAGTTTAGGCGACTAGTTTTCGATAGACAACCGTCAACCACAAATCATTGTGCGGTTGACTGTAGACTAGGGTGTTAAAATAATCGGGTTTAATTTTTGTTCGATTAAACGATTAATCGATATTTGGCATTTTTAACTTATTCGAATAAACGAATAAAATGTTAAAATTAATCGAATAATTCTAAATCCAGAAATTTTATAAATTACGAAATTTTTTCGATAATTTTAGAAAAAATTAGTACTTGAGTAAATAAACAATATTTTTATGCCCTTCACCGAAGGTAAAAGGGTATATATAATTTTGTCATTCCGTTTGTAATTAATTCAATATTGATCTTAGACCCTATATAGTATATATTTTCTGGATCCTTTTGAGGAGGAAGGTTCGAATACGGTTGTCCGTCTGTCCGTTTGTCTGTTGAAATGGGGTTTTCGAAGCCCCCATATATGATGGGGACTTGGTTGGTATATATGTATTTCTTATATTATATTATTATATTCTTAATATAATTTTGATGTTGAAATTCAGCCAGATTGGTCCGAAAATGGCTGAGATATGAGCAAAAAACCACGATTACCTCTACTTTTTCCCAAAAAATTCCTTGTTGTTATTGTATTTGTATTACTTTTTTCTGTTTATCTGGAGAACGGCAAGAGCCAAAGCTTTCAAATTAGGTACACATATTTAGGTTATCTATACGCAGCATCCCACAATATGTGGGCTGGATTGGTGAAGTGGGCGTTATGGTTATCCCTTGTATATAAAAAGATCGGAAATCTTTAGTAGAAAATATTTTCTGAAAAACTCGGAAAGATCGGCTCAGATACGAATAAGTTATGACCAAAATTACATTTTTCCCGAGTCCAAGTTTTATAAACCAACTTACTGGCAAATTTAACACGTCGGTATATAAATCTGTCAAATCGGTTAAAAAATGGGCAAGTTATGAGTAAAATACTCATAAAATCGGATAAAAACATCAACATTTCATAAAAACCTTAATTTTAGGGCTGTCGTATTACCTACGGATACGGCTTGTATAGCAAAGAAATCAGAAATCTTTAGTAGAATGATATGCGCATTTCACTGGTTGCTTTTGGAAAACAATAAAGCAAGTTGTTTTGGTTTTCATTTTGATTTTTCTTAACCTGCTTACCACTACAATTAATGTTGGAAGAATTCAAAGCAATTGTATTGGGGAAAGTAAGAAAAGAAAAACTCACGGTTTATTGTTGTTGTTTTTGTTAAAGTTTTGATATTGTTACAAGTAAAGCTGTTGCTTATAATTCTTATTTGCTTAACAGTTTTATTTGTTTAATATCTATAATTTTTCTAAAATCTTTGGATGAAGTTTCCTGATGATCTGGCCTAAGTTACGAGTTTAATGCTCATTGGAATAGCTTATCCCATCCACAATGAATTTCAGTGTTTTTATCAAGAATACAAATTGGGAATTTAGCACGACAAACTAAATCTTTTAAAGTAAAATTATATTTTTTTCAAGTTGTTATTAAAGCCAAAAAACACATGTTAATTAATTGTAATTAACATAATTATTCGGCCATGTTCAGAAAATCGAAATCACGTGAAATAAAAATGGAACATATTTTGAAAACTATCCTGTGTTTAAAGTTCATAAAATATATCTCTTATATACCTCATACTTTGAGGACCGCATTCCTTTGCCAGAACTACTTTTTGAAAAAAGGAAAGGTATTTTAATTTTTATAAAAGTTCAATTGAGAATCTCCAACGATTAAAGATTCAAGTGATTTCGATTTCCAAAACATGGCCGATTTATTTTATATATAATTTTTTTTTGCAATCCACGTTTGCAGTCTATTTGAGAATTACTTTGAAATATAGAAAAGTTTCTCCTTTTTGTGAAAAATAGCTTCTATTAGCAAATTATTTTCCAATCAAATATTTAATATTGGAGATTTTATACTATTAAAAAAAAATTTAAGTTATTTTCGACTCTTTCCTAAACCATTGATATATGAAAAATTATTTGGCTGCTCGACTTTGATTTCCAAACACTTTCAAAATTTTTGATATTGAATAATCTATTTGTTTTTTTTTCTAAATCATTTTCCAAGTCTAAGGCGATTATTTTGTAAAAGGTTTGTTGGGATTATTGTTCAATGTGTGTGTTTGCTCGAGTATTTATTTTTCTGAGAATTTGCAATTCGTTGCGTAAATAATTTTTTTTTTTTAGAAAATTTTTTATTTCAACAATTTGCCGTAAATTATTTCTATTTAGTCAGTCTACTATTATCCTGCACTTATGTTGGATAAAATTTGTTTCATATGTACACAGGACTACAAGTATCAGAGTTTAAATAAAGTTTGATTGAGGCGAGGGTTGTTTAAAAAATATAAGGACTTATCTGAAATTCTACTTTGGCAGATTGATAAAAAAGTTCTCTTTGGAAAATTGCAAGTTGCATTTCTTTTAAAATAAATTTTAGCGGATTTCAGCATTAGTCTTGCAAAAGAGCAAATGCAAAATATCGTAGTTCTTTCGTTAAATCCAACAACAAAATACACAGTTGCCGTTAGATTTCTAAAAAGTGTAACGATATTTCGCATTTTCTCTTTTACAAGCCTAATATTTTGACGCAAAGTTGCCAATCAAACAAAAAAAAATTTTGAAAGCCTAGAATCAATTTTATATACACAAATCGAGTTTCGATAAAATTTTCTTAAATAGTCTTTAACTTCAAGGACTACCTACTTTCTTTTAAAATTCATTTCAATACGGCAACATTAAATTTTGTTGATGCTGCTGTTAAAATTTTGTTGTTGTTTTTTTTTTTCTAATTGCTATTATTTTAAATTGCACTTGTATTTGTAGTTGTTATTGTTTCATTTTCAACTTGTGGCATTTCAAAAGTGGTCTTATGCCGATTTCTATTTTACTCCATCTATTTTGAAGTTTAAATTACAAATATATGCATTAAGCAATTATTAATTGTATTTATGAAAAACAATTTGAACATGTGTAAATACATAATAACTTGATTATTATAATTTAATATTGTAGTTTTTTTACATTTAAAGTGTAATTAAAAATTATATTTATTATTATTAATTAAATTGAAGTATAAATCAAATAATTCAAAAGAGAATGGACAATAAGACAACAAAAAAGTTTCGCCGTTCAAAATTAATTTTATAAAAATTTTCTACTGGAAATGAATGCTATCGGATAATTGAACTTGTTATTAAAACATTTTCTGTAGATAATAATTAGTAAAGGGTCTTTCATTAGGCACTTCCTGTCTTTGAAAGTGTGTGTGCGAAAAAATAGGCCTAATCTCTGCAGATGATTTTCGATGAAAATCATTTCCACGTGTTGCTGAACACTACGTATATTCGCCCGTGTAGATTTGTCTTAAAAGACTGATTAAATGACAGCTTTAGATTTATCAGTATTGCCACTATCAACTGTCAAAGTTTGAAAGTACCTGTTGGAGAACCCTTTTTATCAAGGAGATTTTCTGTAGAAAATAAATGATACTAAAAAATTATTGATAGCATTTTTTTAATTTTTTTTTTAAATTCCCTAAGCAAATTCCGCGAAGCTCTAGGCTGGTCTGCAGGAAATAAACCAGAGTCTCTGGCGGGAATCGAACCCGCAACTAGCCTACCGAGGCACTCAATGAATGTTATAGCAAAATTTTTCTGTAGAAAAAATGCACTATAGAAAATAAAAGTTATCGGAAAATTGTGTTTAAAAAACTAATGCTATGGCAAAATTTGCCGCATAAATGATTGCTATCAACAAATTTCCTAAAACAAATTAAAATATAAAATAAATGTAATGGACAAATTTTCTAATAAAATTAATGTATTCGAGAATATCTCTACACAGAGAAAAATTAAAAAAATTTTCTAATCACCAAATTCATAGAATCAAGCGAACAATTTGTTAATTTTACGTCTATTACCAAAATGATTATATTGATTACTAAAAATGGAAAATTGTAAATTTTTTCAATAAATGATATTATTAATTTAATTAAAAAAATTATCAAAAAACTTTGCCATTTCTTTCAAGCAATGTGTTAATTGACTTAATTAAATATAGCTCAGGTTTTGTCAATACTCAACAACAATTCTAGGAGTTAAAATTATTTAATTAAAATTTTAATTAAAAATTTATTTCGAAACAACTAAAAAATAATTGATCCAATTATTACATTAATTAAATTGAAATACTATTCAAAAATTTTTTTAATAATAAAAAAAACTACTGAAAACTTTTTCTGTGTACAGGACATATTTGATCCAAATGTTGTAAATGTGTCTTCTACTAAAACCTACAATTGGTCTGTAATCGCGATAACCCCAAAAATTCGTATTCATATTTCTTATAATTAACCCCAAACAAACTACACTCCATCAGATGTTCTGCAAAAAAATCACATAATAATTAATGTTCCTAATAAATTATCAATCGCTCGAAAAATATTTCAACAATTATAACTAAAAATATGAAGTAAACAAAATAAATATAATATTTTTTTTTTTATTTTAAATGTTCAAATGATGTTGACAAAAATGGAAGTAATCGTGGCTTAAATGATACCAAATAATTTGATATGAAAACATTTATTGAATTTAAATTAAACAAATACGGAATACTGAAATGTTCTGTTTTGCTGTTGTTTTTCATACGATTGTTAAAGCCAATGTTGCTGATGTTGATGCTGCTGCTTCTGCAACTACTGTTGCTCTAATACATGGTCGTACCGTATTCTAGAGAATACAAAATGAGTAGAAAAAATTCAACAAATATTTAACGATAATAAATCGTTTTCTAGGAAATCCAGTTTTGGTTTTTTGTTCGAAAATAAAAACAAGTGAAAAAAAAACGCAAAATGCCACAACATTTAAGAATCATGAGGAGTAAGAGAACGAGTACAAGGAGCGAGCGTTTAGAGTAACTGAATAAAAACGTGATTTTGCTAAACTAGATTTAAAAGTTAATTTTTAAGTTTATTTTCTTTGTTGTTGTTGTTGTTGTTATGGTATTTATATTTATTTGGTACGTCTGTTAGTCCGTCCGCATAGCCGTTCAGCTGCTGGTCGGTATGTCTTGAGCGTTTAAGTAACTACCGAAGTTAGTTGGGAGTGTAAATGTACCAAATTCTCTTTTATATATGGATAAATGGTTAGTTAAATGGATGGATGTACTTTTGATCTTGGTGTGGCTGCAGTAATAATAATTACAATATCTTTAGTGTAGTTATGATGTACTTGATTTTGTGATTGTTATTCTTCTTATGCGCTGTACATTAAGTTTTGCGGTCTAATAAGTTCGCTAAACAGGATGTTAGTTTATAAGAAGTACATTTTTAATTTTGAACTGAATTAGTAATTTAAATTATGTTTTAAAAAATATTGCACCTTTTGAAAAAAATTAAAACAAAACGCTTTTTATTGAAAATGTTTAAGTTTAAGACACTATGACACTCCAAAAAGTGTCATATTGTCCACGGACACTGTGACACTTTGCAAATGGACATTATGACACTTTCAAACGTGTTTTCTATAGAAAATTAAAGTTTTTATTTAAGTTTATTGATAACTAATGTAATCGATAAGTTATCTATAGAAAATTAATATTACCGATGAAGTTTTTTTTAGAAACTTATACCATGTTCACACGGACAGCAATATTCGTGTTTCGCTCTCTTATTCCTGTTTCGCGCCCCAAACATGATTGAAACGACTGGTTTTCCCATACAAAATTTTGAGAGCGAAACAGGTCGTTTCATTTTGAAACAGGCTGCGAAACAGGAAAAATGTACTATCATCTCCAACTTTGATAACAGTTATCGTTAGTTTATCTGAACTAGCTCTCAAAAAATATCAAAACAAAGAAAAAAACAAAATACAAATTTATTTTTAATAAAATAAAGTGATAATTATAATACCTTAATATTAATAAAAGTATTAAATAATATATTCTTAAGTTTTATTTGCTTTTTATATATTTAAAAAAAATCACACTAACAACACAAAAAAAAAATGTCAAAATGAAACAGGAATAAATCGTATGAACAGCATGTTTGGCAATCAAGTTTCAGAGAGCGAAACCAGTGGTTTCTATCGTCGTATGAACATAGCATTAATGTTACCGATGAAGTTTCATTAGAAAATGAATGTAACCGATGAATTTTCTTTAGAAAAGTGTGCTATCGATAAATTTTGTTCAAAAAATAATGCTACCGAAGTATTTTCTTTAGGAAATAAATGTTATCGATAAGATTATTTTAAAAAATTAAAGCTATAAATACATTTTTTAAAACTAATCAATTATGTAATTTGTTTGCTTTTAATTTTGTGATTTGTTTGTATTTAAAAGGAAGAAAAATGTTAATTTTGCGAAGTGTCTTCAAAAATCGACTATGCTAAAGAAATTTAGTTTTTATACCTCTTTCGCGTTTGTTTGTCTTACTGTGTTTATTTTGTGACTCTTTTTTTGTACATATAAGTAAGCAGTTGCGTATTTCTGCTACTCAGGGATGGTAAAAACTATTTGCCACTGATAAATATGGAACTTGGCTTTGACTTTGAGACATGACTTTGGTCACTCTCTTGACGACATTACATCACGAATTTCTCATAATTATCATTATCAAAAACATCATTAACGTTGATGATGCTTTTCGTATTGTTGATGTGTTTTCCGCAAAACGAATCTTAAAATGAGCCACTACAACTGGTAATTGCAGTATAAATTGACGCTTGAGTGGACTAATGAAAAAAAAATGTCATAAATAAATAAAATACTCGTACATACACGAAAATCTTACAACTAAAACAATAACAAAACAAAAAGCAGTTAAAACTGCTTAAAACAGCAGCCAAATAGAAAGAAACTCAAGTGGAGTTGTGAGGAAATTTTTTAATTTATAAAAACCTTTTTGAAAAATCGCATATTTGCAACATTTTAAGCTGCTAAATAAAATACCATAAATGAACGACTTGATATTTTTTTTTAAAATAATAGTGAACACTAAGACAAATGTTTTTCTATACACATCCTTAAATCAAATGTTTGCAGAGTGGTCAATCCTAAGTATGTTGTCTTAGAGGTGATTAGATTTTTAATACATTGTTTGCTGATTTTTTTTTATGGAACTGCTATAAGAATTAACTCTGTAGCATTTTTTTTAATTTTAAAGGGAACATCATCAGAAAAGAACGCTTTACACTTTTAAAATAACACATGTTTTTCAGAAAAGAACATAAACAAATGTAAAAGGCAGAATAAATGCAGAATTTTACTCAGAAATGAAAACGCCATTAGAGCAACATGCTATGGTTATATTTGAGCAATTATCATATAATGTTTAAATATGACCATAGTATGGTTGAAATCAACAACAAAAATTTCCGAAATCAAGCATAATATGGTCAAAACTAACAATATTATGTTCAAAATTAACCATAAAATGGTCTAAATTTCTCAAAATTTTGGCAAAAGTAACCATATTATGGTGAGAAATAACAATAAAATGGTCAATGTTAATCATATTATGGTTATTTATTTCATCCATTTTTTCAATTTGTTTGTAGAGTGTGAAATTATAATTTTATTTAAGTTTTTATTCCTGATAGATGTTATGTTCCAATATTATAAAAAAATCCCTTTTGATTCATATTCCAGCCTGTGACGACCTTCATTACCATTTTTTCTGTTCTACTAGTTTATCCTACGTAAATTTATGTATTTTAATCAATAATTGAAATAAAATGAATGAGAATTTTAAGTAAACCAAGTAAAATGCAAACGACCAGAATATTGTTGCTTTCTAATCACATTATTTTAAATTTTAAATTAAACATACAATGATTTACAATGTTATAATTTCGAACATATTATTGTTATTAAATAACATAACATGTTTGGAGGAATCCATAATTTGGTTATAGCTTTTGGATGGATGAATTTAACCATAATATGGTCCACGGGATAATAATATGGTTAAGGTAACCATAATATGTTTAAGTATATGGTTCTAGCTTTATTTTATTAAAAAATTTTATTGTTAAATTAAACCATATTTGAAGTTTCAAGGGAGGTAAACACTTTATTGTTAAATAGAAACAAAATATTATCAATATTGAAAAATGTTTTGTTTTAAACAATAACAGTTCATGTTCATATTTGCAACGGGAACTAATTAATGGACCCACGTGAGCTGTGCTTGATCACGGCTGCCAATGGAACGTATCATGTCCATATTAATAAATAAAACATTTTTTTTTATTATTTTTAAACATATTTCACAAAAATAATATCATAAAATGCAGACTCTTATCAAAATGTTATTTTATTTTTGGTTTAAAGAAGGGTAAAGCCAACAATAAATTGTCTTACTTCATGAATGGATTATTAAACGTTTAATAGACTTTTTTCGTTTATGAAAACAATTTTAGCAATTTTTGCTTAAAAGCGGTTAATTTATTATAAATAAGATTTTATAAATACGGCTGTAGGTATCTGATACATTTGGTCAAACAACTGTCACATAGTGATATTTGTGTTACCATAATATGATTGTGGCATTCTTATGCAGGACAGATTTAACCACAGTTGGGTTGCATGTGACAGTAAAATGTATGAAGTAACTAGAACATGTTTAAAAATTCATCGTTAGAAATAGCTATGTTTGTCCATACACATGTATATTTTTGATAATTTTAATTGAAGTGGTTTGCAAAAGACTGATCAATATAAAAATTGATGAAAATGCTTATTGGAATCATAATATCTGTTTCATTTGACAAAATATCTTAAGTCGAGATAAGAAAGCAAAAAAGTTTTAAAGAAAACTCAGTGAAAAAAACATTTTTATCAAATAATATAATCAACCGAAATTAAAGAAACATTTCGTGTATAAAAAAAAAAAACGTGAACAAAAATTTTTTTTGATCGAAAATTCGTATAATTAATAGCATTTTTTTCAACTTTTTAAATTAGACTTAAGATGTTTTGTCAAAAGGCCACAAATATATATAGTAGCAAAAATAAAGCAAAAAATCTTTTATGGAAATTTGTTTTCAAAACTTATAAACAAATACATGCGGCGATTGTAGAAAATGTGGAAATAGATTTTTTTCCCTCTGCACGCAAAGAAAAAACATGGTTGTGGTAAACATATCCTAAGAGGAACATATTATGATAAGATTCATGATTGTAGTCACCATATTAAGATGATTATTTAATCATATTATGACTTAATATACTCGTACTCGTATTACATTATAATATTTTTCCCTTAATCATATTATTATTCTGTTAATCATACTAAGTTAAGAAGTAATCAAATTACTGTCATGTTAATCATAATATGTTTAGAGGCAATCATATTTTTATCATGTTAATCATAATAAATTTAGAAGCAATCATATTATGATACAGCAGCTTTCATAAATGTTATAAAAATATAAAATAAATAAAAAAAATTTTGCAGCGATTTTTTATTTTGTGGCTTTTTGCAATTTTTCTTAACGTAAATCAAATAACGCTTGCAAAAGAGCAAATGCAAAATCTGTGGTCTTTATGGGCAACCGCGATGTCCATTTTTCCGATTTTGAGATGTTGATGCCCTATTGCCAAATTTTAAACGCTATTTACATGTTTATAATATTTTTTTAAAAAAGATGGATCAATTCCGATTTTTTAACGTTATGACAAAGTTTTAAAAGTACAATATCTGGCCTTAAGTTTGATCTAGAATGGGGTTTCGGCTCTCCTAAAAAAATTGTTGTAAGACATACGCGGTAGCCCATGAAAACCATAGAAGTATCGTAACAATTTTATAAAATATAACGAAATCTCTGTATGTTTTTGTTTTTGGATTTTTACCAAAAAAAAACAATATTTTGCATTTGCACTATTAAATCACTAAACTGAATGAACTCCGCTAATATTTTTATGTTTTTAATTTCTGTAAACTTATTGTTTTTAAAGGGAATTTATCTTCGAATTGTTTAACCGCCCACTAAAATAAACGACACAACTGATACAAAATTATTTCACAAATGGCGCTAACATAATATTATTAGTTTGATTGCATCTTAAACATAATATGATAAATGTGTAGAAAGTTATCACGTTATGGCTATTAAATATCATGATATGGTTGTGAGTAATATAATTTGTTTTGAAAGTTATCATAATTTAGTTTTAAGAAAAATTATTATTTTTCGGTCAACAATACTCAAATTTATAATTGCGATAAACATTGATATGTTTACAGTAACTATAATATTGTTGATATTAAATAAAAATAATAATTATTTGTGTACGACAACAATATATTGTTATATTAAACATAGTGTTGTTGCCGTAACTATGCCCAACCATATATTTTCTCTGCGTGTTCGGCTCGGGAAACACGCCATAATCTTTCAGAATTCTTTTCATTGTTTTGGTTAAATTGAGAGTGCTGTTTACTATCGCATCATTATTATTTTTTTTTATAATCTACAATGAATTTTAAGGTCTGGAGGACCATTGGCGAAAAATAGTGTACATTATGCAATCCTTAATTGGCAGTACGTCTTTGAAAGTAGTGCTGGTAGGAAAAACTATGAAAATACAAAAGAGTCTGCTGTGCTATAGCAGAGGAAACTATTATTATTTAATTTTTTGTTCAATCTCATATTTTTCCCATCACTTTCTATTCCAGTTTGCCCAATACTGACATTGGCCTTAACATGAAAAAACCCTACAAAAAAGCACGTCCAAATAAAAGAAAATTTAATGCGAAGAAAATGCACATTTGAAAAACGTTTTTTTTTTCTTGGTAAATTAACTAAAAATGCTAAAAACGCTCTGTATTTTTGTTGTTGTTGCTATTCTTCTAAACTTCTTTTTCAGGTCTTTTAAATTATTTTTTTTCGTTTCTCTAACTTGCAGTTGTTGTCAGTTTTAGCAAACATTGCGTTCAAAAGCTCATCTTAGTGTTGATCTAAAAGATGGTAGATCGTTTTTATTTTCGAGGCCAAACAAAAAGTGTTGCATTATTCTTATTGCAGTTGTTGTATTAATATAAAAATTTTTTGTGTTAAGACAACAACTAACTATTTGTCTGTAAGTCATCAACAACAAAACAAAAAGAATAGAAGAAGAAGAAGAAAGAAAACAGCAACTATTGGTAAGTTTTCCTATTTTACAAATGTCGCCACATTAATGAGTCTTTAATGTGCGACTTTCGTTGCAAATAATTCTGTTTGTTGTTGTCGTTGTTGTTGTTGTTGTTGGCTATTGGCTTAACAAAATGCTTCTTTCTTTTGGCTTGTTTTAAGCAGACCAACTAAAAATGTTAAATTGTATCTTGTTATGGCTTAAACGCAACAAAAACAAAAAAAAACAAGAGTTAAACATACGAACGAGTAAATTTTTTTGTTTCTTACCACATTCATAATTATTCTCAAGTTTAACAACTTGTTCAATGTATTTATAATTAGGAGTTCTCAAGAAATTCTAACTTAAGTTATGTCCGTTTGTATGTAGATATGTACGTATGTATGTACAACGTACCAGCGTTTATATAAATGTTTGGGCTCGCATTTACTTGAATAAGATACATTTTTATATTAAGTGCAGCTACAAGTGAATTTAATTTTTATTGCACTACCAACTTAAAGGCGGTAGTAGTAGATTGTAGCGAAGAAATTTGTGTTGTTTAAACGGCTTTAAATTTATGACTGAAAAAACTGTTTGATACAGAACTAAAATATAATTTTTAAACATACATAATTTACTTTTTGAAAATTTCAGAAATTTTATTGCTTTTATAAAAAGAGTTTTAAGTGAAAGCTTTTAAATTTGTTAACACTCGGTAACAGCAATTTTTACAAGAGAAAAAAATTGATATAGACTTGAAACTAGGCAACACTGCACACTCAGTTTTTCATTATAGCAATTTGTTTTGGGAGGCAAATGGGAAAGTGATGCAAACACGAATTGCTTTATCGAATTTGTGTACACAGCCAATCCTTTTGAATATCAACCTGAGCCACTATCCAAAAATGGCTAAAAGTCTCCAGTTTTTTGCCAACTGGGTCCTGTCGATATGCCTCTCAAAGGGCGTGGTGATGAAGTTTTCGGATTTCTTAAGTCTGGGGTACTGACCAGAGTACTTGTGGTTTTCTGGTTCCATGGAAGTCAGTAGCCACCGGGACCTGTCTGACTTTTGGTTGTGGTCTCCTTTTGCATACTCTCTTTTGTACAGAGAATGCTCTTTGCCTTTGGCTTAAAATAAGTTCTGTAACAAATACATTTTTTATGGAGTGAAAGTGCTGTGCGTTGGTGCTGTAGTGAGGACTTAGTGATCTCCTTAGTAGTGAGTAGTGAGTAGACTCGAACCTGTTGGTGATGTTCAAATGCGTTGGAGCGAGTACGATAGTGACGTCTGAGAATCGAAAGGCTGGTGAAAAGCCTGATCTACAGAATATACGTTGGTGTTGTGCTGGTTTGTGTTGGTGAAGATTAAAGTTGTCTGTCTTATGCCCTATTTTCCGGATAGTATTTAAATCTATATTAAGTTAATTTTCATATTAACTTAAATCGTATTTAAATACAGATTGATTTTTTGAGTTTTATTTGAAAAGTCTTAATTAATTAAGAAAAAAGTTTGGTAGCACTACTAAATACAAAAAAAAATATCATAAAAAAGTTTATTTATTTGCAAGGTGGTCTCAAAAAACAGCTGAATGTTATTGCTTTGCCTGTAGGTGTTGTATTGTTGTCATACTGAGGCCACCTTGCGCAACAAACTTGCCGAATCTGAAAGGGGTCTTAGTTATTCCAATGTCAATTAAGTTAAATTTAAATGTACCACATCGGTGAACTAAGTTTTATTTAAGTGTCTAGTAAAGAAGAGAATTTTGTATTTAAATTTTAAAACGATTTTAAACATAAATGTATTTTAATATCAATCCTGAAAATTGGCCATAAGTAGAATGTAAAGTCTGAACCAGTGGTGATCACACACAGAGGCAGTTAAAAATATGTTTGTAGTGGTGTGTGTATTTTGGGTGCTCTGAAAAAAATTTCTAGCTTCAATGTCAAAAAAAAAAAAAATATTTTTACATTTTATATTGCTCGAAATTTCACTGGCAACACTGTATGCAACTAAATGAAATTATAGTTTTTTACAATCTTTGAAATGAGTTTCGGTAGCATTCGTGTTGTGTGTGTGAAAATCACGAAAAGTTCTCGGCACCTGGGGGCATAGCGTGATCATCGTTGGTCTAAGCTGTCGGTCCCGGCCATTGCAGGGTTGGTTTTAATATTGAAAAGTGTATGAAAGGATTAAGTTCGTAGTGTGTGGAGAGGTGGTAGAACGTAAGCTACTCATATAGAATGTGTTTTGAACAAAATGATGTATTGACAAAGATTGTTTTCCCGAGAGAATTCAGTAGAATAAGTACACGTGTGGCTCTGGTTAAAACCACAAAGAAACGCGGTTAGAATGTTCCTGAATTGCAATGAGATTCAGTGGAGTGGTTGCATTTGTGAGGATGGTTCATCTGTGTGCTGTTGACAGAACAGAAGCTGCGGTTAGATAGCTCCAACTCCTAAGCAATGGGTTTAGTGCATAAGTTTTACCGGACTTTACACTTGATTGCGATCTTAATGTGTGTTAGCGGAGCACACAATGGTACATTTGTTACGTGCTTAATATAGCACATTCTGTAGTTGAGATCCACCATGACATCAGGTCATTGTGCAGGTGCTCATGTAAATGGATATAACAGCCCACGTGTGACTCAGGAATTTGGAAGAACATTAACAATGTCTCTGAAACACTGGCTTTAAAAACGACGTGCTCACACGCAGAGAAAAAACAAATTTAAATATGGTCACCTGCAACAAAACTATGTTTAAAGAAAATTTATACATATTATGTTTAATAAAACCAATGACAATGAAATAGTGAAATGAAACATTATATGTTCAACATTTTTTTTTAAAAATAGTTTTGTTGGAGGTGATCATACTTAAACATGGTTTTTCTCTGGTGCAGATACAGACTATCACCATAATTGGGAATGAAGGTTGAGCAACCTACGTTATCTGTATCTGACAAGGTGCTACTGTGAAATCAACAAACTCTTTCGCGTCATTTGATATTAATAATGACCCGAAAAGTATTAGTTAATTTTTAAGACTTCAAAGTCCCCTTAAAAAAATATCCGATGGTATCATAAGAAATCTTTACTTGAATATTTTGGAATTGAGAAGTTCGAACACAGTGGGATAAAAAATCCTCAGCTGTTGGGTCAAGTCCAAGCTTCCTACTTGGGAAGAAAATCCAGGTGATTTTCGGTATATCATTCGAGTGCCAGGACAGGATCTTGTTTCCATTATCTTGGGAGTTTTAGCAATTTATAACAATATAGAAAACTGAAAACTGAAACAAGGAAAAATATTTAATATTGGCAATATTTAAAAGAAAAAACTATGTATATCAACGTTTTTTTGGGTGAGGAAATGATGTTCGTTCCACTTTTTTATCCAATAGAGTGTTTATAAAATCCCTAGGAGAAATGGAACTAAGACCAAACTTGTCACATGATCGTTTTTAAGTGGCTGGGGTCGGTTCTAAAACTTTAACATGATGGAGACTTGTCACTTAAACATAGCGATATCCAAGGAGGGAGTAAATTTTACACTTTATAACAAATCACCGAAATAACCTAAATGGACATATTCAATTTCGGCATTATAGCCTGTCGCAGATATCGTCCCGCATGAACCATGTTAATATGATAGATTTCGCTCATATAAAGTCATAGAACTAGATAGAATCAGCCACTACCCCCACAAAATCCAGTCCCATGACTAGTTTTGTGTCCACTACTTTCTTCTGAAGTAGCTACACTTTAGACACATTGTCATTGGTTAACTGAAATGTCTTGTTTTCACCTGTCACATTTAGTTCGTTTTTTATTATAATATTGTATACGCTGGTCACGGAATGAGTGCTTTAAGAACAATATTAGAACAGGAATGTAAAATTTTCTAATTTTTAGCAACTGAATGAAGATGTTAGAAGATGTGTACGATGAAATATGCTAAGTGAGCTTTACTGCCTCCATAAAAAAGTTGTATTGAAATTTTTTCTAGTAGAGACCTTTAAAGTCGACTATAAAACTCATTTTTTAATGATCGATCGTTCACTTACCAACAAAATATAGTTAGCAGTTTAATTCTCTTTTTCGCTTATTGTCTTTATTTCTTAAAACCAGTGTGTGTGTGTGTGTGTGTTTTGGACTTGCAAGTCGCATAAATGTGTCTGGTATTTGTTGGCATGGTACATGGTGCAACAAAAACTTCCTTTTATGCAACAATTAAATGTGTTTGTTCGATAATTTTTGCCAATTATTTGGTATTAAAACATGAATATGTATGTTTTAACATGCTCGTTAAATGTTTTTCTTACAATTAATCCATTTTGAATGTGTGTTTCACCACAAAACAGACTGACAAGCGAAAAAAGTAAGTTATACTCCTAAGCACTCGCATATAAAATCAACAATTTTTATTGAATATTAATTAGGTGCTCCTCGATCCCTGTTCTATGATCAGATGATCTGACGATGGGCAGATGTGTTCTGGAATTTGAAAAGTTGGCTCCTTTAGAGAAACTGATATGTAAAGAAAATGTTGTGGCGATCAAGAAAGTATTTATTTGGTTAGTTGTTTTGAAGTATTTTTTTTTTTACTTTTCTAGTATTAATTGAATTTGAAAGTCTCTTTGGAAGAATTACAATTTGAAATGTACAAACGTTACTGAAATCTTAAGGGGATAAATAAAATGTGCTTTTAAGATGAATAAGTTTAGATGATAGATTTGTTTCTATTTTTTTTTTGTATTAAAGTTAGAAATATATAAGATATTTAAGAGAGGTGTGTGGTAATGTTTGCATTTAATTAAAAAAGATTACGTATGACATCGCACATAGGGGTTTTTTGCCAATCTAGCCGGACATTAGGCAAAATATTAAATTTAAAAAATGGAAAGAACGCAGCTCGACAGACAACAGACAAGTTCTTCATCGTATAGTGAATTTTCAAGTCTTTTGCTTGAGATTTGTGGTTTTGGGACACTGTTAAAACCAGGAAAGTTGATTAAATTGCATGCGTGTTCATTGACTTTTTACGGTTTTGGGAGGTTTACAATATATTTTTTTGGAGATAAACGAATATTGATTTTTTTTTTCTGTGAAAGACTATATAAACAATTTCTTTTATGCTTCCACCTGTACTTGGCTCTGAAGAGAATTCAGATTCAGAAGAGGATTTTGAAGAAGCAGACGAAGAAGAACCATCGCACTCTTCATCATCTTAGTGCAAGTGCAAAAGAGAAGTTATTTAGAATAAATTAGTTGTTATTATTTTAAAAAAAATTTTCTATTACTATTATAAATAAGTTATAATTACGAATATATTAATTATTTTCAAATAAATTTAATACTATAAAATACATAAAAGTCACATAAAATCTTAAAAATTAATATGTTTTGGAAATTAGCAAAAAAAAAATTTTTTTTACAGGGCGGTTCCGGGGAGGGGGTTTGGAGGGATACCTCCCCCTACCCATAAATGTTTAAAAATTTAATTTTTATAGTATTAAGGCGTTAGTAATCTATTTCTTTTAATATTAAAATTTTTTTTAAAATATTATTTTATGTAACCGCCCTCAAACGGGGGCGGGCGAAAAGTGTAATTTTACGATCTCATGGGTCTAATTTTAGGTTTTTTAACTTTCGCCGACGTTGAAAGTTGCATTTGCCAAACAAAAGTATGGGAAAACTTTAACAAAAATTGCATTTTTCAGAGGTTGGATTAGTTCTTCTAGGGGGACCCTTTTCCTCCTTGGTCCGATTTTATTTATTTTTCAAGGTTTACTTGCCTATGACAATATCACATATTTCTGCCAAGTTTTATCGATCTAGGGGCACTCAATAACTTTTAAGAAGCAATATAATCTAAAACAAAAAGTAATGTCCGGCTAGATTGGCAAAAAACCCCCAATGGAATAAAATGAGATAGCAACATCTCTTTAAGATGTTAAAAAATTTTGGTTTTTAGCCCTATGTATATCTTATGGAAAGATGTTAAAATCTTCGCAAACTGTGGAAAATTTATGGTAGATGTTAGATGTTGATCAGTGTAAGAAGGCTATTACAATCTTCTTACCGGAATATAGTCTTTGTGCCCAAAACCATCTTATTATCAGGCATGTTCTGAAATCACGGTGATTTTAAATCACGAACGATTTTGAAATCATCCGCAAAAATTTTTGGTGTTTTGAAAGTCACGAGATTTTTAATTTTTAGTCGTGAATTTCATTGTTCTAAACCAGGAGAAAACAATTGTGCGCTTCTTTTTACCTTCGCATATTAAAATTTAACCAATCAAACTTCATAATTATGGTTGACTTTTTTTTAACAAATTAATTTAATTTTTATTTTTAAAGTTTAATATAATTAAAGAAATTATTCATATGCTACTCGACCTTAAGACTTTTTTGCTCTGGCAACCACAGAAGTCTTTTTGATTGACTATTTCAGCTGACTACTAAAAAGTAAATCACGAAAAATGTTAACAAAACTAAAACAGCGTCTGCAAAAAATACAGCGGCTTTCTAAATATGTAAATTTTAAGGTTCTCCCGTGTAAAATAATTAATTTTAATGGACACAAAAAGTGTCACAGTGTCCATGGTGACATAATTCCATCAGAGCAATGTCATAACGTTCGTGGACGTTATTTGTTACACCATAGAGGAGAAAATCCTTGCGCCCAAAAGTGTTTTCGTTATATTTTTAATATATACACCCAGAGAAAAAACAACAAAACAATTTTAAAAAAATGTTAACCATATTGTGTTTAATTTAACCAAATCATTGTCACCGACAACCATATTAATGTTAAATTAGTTTCTTTAAAAATAGTTTTGTTGGTTGTGACCATAACAAAACATTTTTTCTCTGCGTATATGTTGATAAATTTTTGTATTTAACTTCTTTAGTAATTATGGACCTTGTGACATTTTTAAAAATGACATAATGTCCATTTGCAAAGTGTTTTAATGCCAACGGACATTATGACATTTTCCATGGAAACTGTACCAGAAAAATTTTTATGTAAACATAAATCCAAAATAGTCCAGTTGTTGATGAATATTTCCTGGGGTCATTTTGCGCACCGCCTTACTTACCAATATATGTGACCTTCTCCGAGAAAAGAAACCTTGTGTGTAAAAAATCATAGAGAAGATCATCCTTGCGCCCGGCCGAAGGCCGGCTATAACATGAAGCTTTAGTAAGCAAAGCCAGTGCTCGTTATAACATAGAGGCAAAAATAATTGCGCATGGCCGAAAGCCCAACCATGAAGCTTTAGTAAGCAAAGCCAGTGCTCGTTATAACATAGAGGCAAAAATAATTGCGCATGGCCGAAAGCCCAACCATGCTATCAATCGTTCAATTTTTAAAACCAAAACTGTATAATTATTCGGATTTTGAAATCGGGATTATAAAATTTGGAATTTTTAGTTTTGGTGATTTTTCATAATGAAGAATTACCCCAAATTTAGAGTCATATATCATTTTATTTTTAGGGTTATTTTTAATTTTTTGAGGTAATTTTTCATAAAAAAAAATGGGGTCATATTTTGTATTATGAAAAATAGCCCCAAATTTGGTTCAATTTTCATTTATTTTTTGGGGCCATATTTCCCTTGTCCCTATTTCGCAGCGCATATTTGTAAAGGAAGAAGAAGACTCATACACTATTGATATCAAGTCTCATCAAACGAAAGTGGCAATCGTAAATGTAGCAACAACAACAGATGATATTCTTCAGCTTTATGATATCGTTGTAAAAAAGATGAGCGAATTTCAAGAGCGCGATAGTGGATAATCGAATCGAGTTAAATTTCCCTCTAGCGTTCAACAAAATAAATGATTTCGAGCTTGTAGTGTGAATGTGTTTGGACTAGAAAACACAAACACACAACCTTATTACTGCTAGAGGATGGAGAAAGATTCCATTATGTATAGATTAAAAACATTTCAAAGTATGTTAATAATATTAATGTATGTTTAATAATTATATTAATCAAAAACAGTTATGCTTTTTATACATTTAATTATGGATTGTTAAACAATCAACTAACATATGCAATACGTGCTTAATACATTTCCACGCTGAGGAATCTTTAAATTTACACAAATTGTTACGAGGATGCCTTCTCTCGATAAAAGTATTGTAAGCTAGAAACATTTTAAAGAGCAAATGGATGTGCCTTTTGTTGTATACGCTGATTTTGAATGTATTCTAGAAACAGTTAACATTCAAAATTCTACGAACGTAAAATCAACACAAAAGCATATTCCATTTGCTTATACCCTCCAAGCAATTGGCAGAGTAATTTTCGATTATCTACGATATTTGAACTACTTCGTCACATTTGGTAGTTAAACAGTAGATTTTGCGGAATTGAGCAACAACAAAATACGTTAGAATCGAATAATGACTTCTAAAATTATACTTTTTCGTCACTTTAAAGAGTTGTTCAGATAATTGTAACAGTTATAAAATTACAACAATAACAAAAATGAACATTGCTCCTATTGACTTTTTCGCAATGATTTGCTGTTAAAAAGTGAATACCAAGTACAAAAGCAATTTGCTGAGTTATGACAGTTTTTACTTAAATTGCAATGTGATCGGTGGTATTGGGTGTTCAATAAAGTAAAACTTTAAATATTTTAAAATTAAATAGAATTATTGTACTCAAACTTAGGACCCCGATGGATCCAAGAGTTACCGAGCGCTTTAGTACACAAAATTATTAAATGAGTGCACAAAATAGCCCAAACTCATTTAAAATTTTCTATCCAACAAAGACCGTTTCATTGATATCAAAATTATATTACTATGTTTTATTATGATATAAACTTGTATCACTCTATATTTTGAATTTTATGAATTTTTAAATACCTTGCCATTGTTGCAGGCTGTTATGTATAACGTTTTTGTATATGAAGCTCGAGTATTTTGCATAATTTGCAATTTCTTTTGGCATTAATAAATTGTTAACGTAAAAGCTAAAACCGTTTTTTTTGTAGGTTTTCGGTTTCGGTTTTTAGGCATTTAAAACCGCGGCAACAGCAATCCCTAGTTAATACGGATTTTAAGAACAAATTAGACATTACACTCAAGAACGAAAACAGAAGTCAATGACAGTGCAGGTTTTTAATAATTATTCAGATATAATTATTAATATGGTTTGTTAATTTATGGACAGGTCGATTTTGCATGCTTCTCTTTAGAAATCTTTGCCGTTTACCACTAAATCAGATATTTAGAGACAACTCTGCTCACTTCAGAAAATAAATCTTCTCTAGAATAAGTCAGCCTTTACTTTGAGCAAGGCGATTACTTCTACAAAAAGCAGTAATGCCATTTTCGCGTTTTCAATACTATTTGAACATTTTTAATGCTAAAAACTATTTGAGAATATTTTCCATTTTATTAAATAAAGAAAAATTATAAATGTACTCTCATGACTTTTTTCTTTCAATGGTGTTGAAAATCAATTAGAACAAGACATCTTTAAATCTTCTAAGGGATATTCTGTACTTTAAAATGTATGAAACATTCTCTTTAAAATTTTGAGAATTGCCGAATTAACGAAACAAACTTTTCGCATAAAATATTTCGCATTTTTATTTCTTCTAAGGAACATTTTTCTTTTCTTTTGAAATTTTTGCACTTCATGACAAAACTGATCGCGAAGAGAAATTAAACTTCTTTCTTGCGGCAAAAACATACTGCAGTTAAGAAATAAATGATGAACTCGTGACTCTTTTGAAGAATAACAATTTTTGTTACACATTTCTAAAAACTTTTTAACATCACAACTTCCCTGAAATGCGCTAAAAATATTAGACCACAATAAATCCGTATAATCCTTAATTGATTTTTCCATTAATAAATAAACCACAAATATTCAATATCGAATTTTAGTTTCCATATTTGCGAAAGTTCGTTAAAAATTTCTTTCATAACACGAATATAAATGAATGAAAAATGTTGCTGTCTTTTCTTTTTGTGGTCAATTGTATTGCTTAAAATGTACAGATACAGAAAAAAAAAATTAAAAAGAAGATAAAAGTACATAATAACTCTTCACGGAATATGGTAAATTGCACTAACTACAAATGGATTTATTGCCATTGTTAACAAATTGTAAAATAACAAATGCTGTTTGAGGCACGAGCCACAAAAAGAATACCTCAGTAGACATAAAGGCAACAGCGATTGTGTTGTTGCAACAGAAACATATTCGTTTATAGACAAAGCAACGGGCAGACTGGCAGACAAATATACAAACGTTTCAAGTAAAAGTATTAAACTAACAAACACTTTAAGTGAATCATACAAACAATAAAAATTTCTTATGGACAGATGCAAAGACGGACACACGATCTGTTGGTACATACTGACAAGTAGATACTAAAATTAAAAACTACTAAAAATCCAACAGTACAATACATTAAAGCAACTGCAGTACATTAAAGCGACTGGCCACCAACTAAACGGGACTAAGATAAACAATTGCACCACAAAATCCACTCTACCCGCCACTGCAAGCTACGCCATTATGCCACCACAGCTCATTCAAACAAACTACGGCCGTTTGCCAAAGAAAGCAAGGTCGTGAAGGTGAGGTGCTATCTAAAGGATACCACCACTGTACGAGATGACGAGTATGAAGATGTAGATACAGCAGTACATTCGCTACCAAACAACCATTTAGCCAGGCCGCAGTCAGAGAGCTAACATTGATTGAGATATGAATGTATGCATGTAAACATTATTAAAACAGTAGCATCAAGTAGCTGGTACATTTTTACGACTTCTTATTTACAACACGTTGGCAAGAAGTTGTACTGCTCGAACATAAATACATTTTAGTGAATGAATCTAAGTCTTGATGCAAGCGCCTCTTCATGCTTTTTTTCTCAATGATAATCAAAAGCTGACTTTGTACTTCACTATGTCTGTCCTTTACCAAAAGTCCATCTTTTCGTGATATATTTATGTATATGTGTGAACATGCGCAAGTGCAAAACCTCGACACAATTGTTGCTGTACTTGTGCCAAATGTAAGCAGAAGCTCAAGCTTAAGATCATCATCATCATCGTCATCAACTCTATAGTCATCTTCATTGTCAGCATCGTTATCATCTTTAAAGCACCCATGCACATGAGACCATCACATTCTAAATGTGCCGGATTATATAATACACCAACTGCACCACACTCTGCTCTACCTTATGCCACACGTTGCAAAAGTACTTACTTAATGCTGCACACAATTTCCACATAAAAGTTGGGTTTGTACAACATTTAACGGAAGCCAGACTTAAAGCCTTCAAGCAGCCGCGCAAAAAAAATTGTATTCACTTTATAAAACACGATTTCTTGTTGTATTTGTTGCAACAGTTTAAGCAAAGATGATGATCAGCTAGCAGGCTGGTTAGTTGGCTTATCCGCACAATTTTCTTTTCTTTTCGAGGTGGATTAAGCGCAAACTTACACGAAACCAGAGGTGGGGTAGTGATTTTGTTTTTAGAGTTTACGAGATTTACAGATTTTGCTAAATTTTCGTTAAAGAATGAAAGAAATCGATTCCCTAGAGAATTAAATAAAGTGCGTTAAATAAAAAACTTTATCTCTTCTCGTTTTTAAAAAGCTATAAAATTTATCTTTAAAGAAATAGCCAAACTTTCTAAACAAACTTTTGCGTGGGAAGAAAAAGTCAATTTTCTTTCTACAGACGCTTTATTTTTTAATCAAAACTTAAGCTTTTCCCGAAAAAATAGGTCAAACTTATTTCTAAAGAAGAAATTAAACTTTTGTCTTAAGACGAAACTGAAGAAGAGTAGTTTTTTCTATAGAAAAATCTATAAATAAATCTTTCTCTATCCTTCTCTCTGCCTCTCTCTCTCTCTCTATAAACAGAAAAAAAATTATTTTCATATTTGAATACGAAAATTGCATATTTGATTAAAACATTTTTGAATTTTCTGCAATGACGATTTTCTGCTCTTGATAGTCAACGAATAAGTTTATTGGTGTCAATAAAAAAAGTTGTTGTACAAAACTTTTTATTTAATGGACTAATACAGTGTTCGAAAATAAACAGTAAATTTATTAGCTTTAGGCTCACACACCCTAAAACGATATCTATTGCTTTAGTGCTTGTGTAGACAAACATAACCCTTAGTACCGTTCGTAACTATTTTCAATAAAGAGCCGAACATAAGATAGTGTTCTGTTCTTGGTTAAAAAAAAAACAGAAAATTGTAGTCATACTGTAGACAAATATTATATTTTAATGTTCTATAATGTGTCTTTTTATAAAATGATGATGAAATTAACAAAAAAAATTTTTTAGCAACGACCGCACTACGAACAACTTGTGTGTGCATTGTGTATATGTTTTGTCTTCCTAAAATTATTTTGCTGGCTTTTTGTTTTTTTTTCGTATGTGTATTTTGTTTTTGTAAAAAATGTTTGGTTTTTTTCAGCCAAAAGGGACAAACCTTAATGAGCCGACCGAACACAATGAAGTTTATGGATAAAAAAAAAACCGAACGGAATTAAATGTTCTCATCTTTTGTTAAGTTTGATAAAAACAGTATTATTTTTGTGATCGAAAGATGACTTACATGGAAACGTTATTTTTTTTTAATGATTTTCTACACTATTAGCGTTTGTGTTTTTCACAAATCTACCGAACCGAACACTAAGAAGCGATATTTAAAGTTTATTTATTTACTTTTATTTAAATTTCTTTTTTACTGAATATGTAGAGATATTTAATTATTTAATTATTATCAGCCATGTCAGACAGCACAATTCCGTTCGGAATCAAAGAAAAGATATTTGTTTATTAATAGAAAGTGTATTTTGATAGTTTTTTGGCCTTTCAGATACCGAAAATTTCCATTCCGTTCATGAAAACAAAAATGGGTTCATTCCGAAAAATTTTTTAATTATTTTCTGAAGCACCAAAATTCCGTATTTCAAATAAGATAAGTTTGCTTAATTAAAGTTTTATTTTTAGCAAACGGTGTTGTTAAAAATTTTCTTGAGATATTTTTTCTGCGTATATATTTTAATATGTTCCGTGGTTTCTAAAAGGAACAAAGGGGTTTCACAGAGGAACTTGGAAATGACAAGAAGCTATTCCTTTGTTCTGAAATACCCCAGAAGCTCCCGACTTCGGGTCACTCCAAGTATCCCCTGGTAATGTGATTAAGACAGCAGTCTGCCTGCAGTTGAAGTGAGAAGATGGACAGTTGAGAAGCCTGAATGGTTGACTGAAAGCAATGCGTCTCAGGCAATTCGATAACATGCAGTTAGCCTGTCTAGAGGCTGTTGGTAGCCTCAACACTCGGATCAGCCAATGTGGCCAAATAAGTCGCTGTGTCTTTAACTCTTTGATTAATGACACCACAAATCTTTTTTCTTGTACAGTAAAATACTTTTATCGCATAAGAAAATAACATTCTCTCTTAAGTTTGGGGAAGTAAATAATCATTTCCCTAAAGAAAAGTTTAAGCTTCTCTGTTGAGATAAAATTTCCTCTGCAGAGAATAGGACCATAATCCATAATTTAGAGCATAAACTTTGTTCAAAGTGAAACAAATGACTCTTAAGAATAAGACAACTTCGTTTTAAGAGAAAAACTCAAGTCTTTCTTAAGACTCTTTACTCCTTTTTATTGAAGAAGTTTAACTTCTTTAAAGAACGCAATTAAACTTCTTTTTGAAAAATATGTTAAACATCTTTAGGAAAAGTAAAGCATAAAAGGAAAAATTATAAACTTTCTCTAGAAAAAGGATGCGAGCTTTTATAAATATGTATTAAAGAATTGGAACTTCTTATAGGAGAAGATTTTATAAAGAAAACATTTTAGACTTCTGAAGAGGCAAGGAGTTTTTTAAAATTTTTTTTTTTAATTCCGTAAGCTAATCCCCGCGAAGCTGTATGCTTGTCTGCAGGAAAGAATCCAGAGTCTATGGCGGGAATCGAACCCCCAACCCCGGGATTGAAAGGCTACCTTAAAAATAAAAGAAGTATATTTAAATCATTAGAACTCCCACCTTGACCCCTTTCCATCAGTACGCCCTCCCCCAATATACAACATATGGATATTTGTTTGTTAGTTATTGGCAGTATTGTTTGCTAAATTCCGCACTTGTTGCCAGTTAGTCAACCAGACACTCACTCTCTCGGTGTGCGGTAATAAACTTGAGCATTTGTATAGCTTGTTGTTGCAGCATGGGCTTCTGCATCCTCATCATCGTTATTGTCGTCATGATCAGCATTATCATCATAATTATCAGCATCTAATACATGCCCAAACAAATAGTCAGACAATCATACAAATACTTCAATACACTTAATGCACTTTGTGGCACATGCTGATGTTGCACTTTCATATAGATTTTTTTTTTTATGTACAAACTTACATGATGCACTTGTAGTGGAAAAAGCGCATAAGCGCAAAGAAATGAAAACACGAACAAGAAACAATGAAGCGAGGAGTGGCACTATTTGCAGAAGGCGGACAGTTTGCAAATGCCATTTGATCCACCGTGTAACATGAAAACATCATGTTTAAGATGTTAATTTACCCAATTGTCCATGTATGTAGTAGATGTTTGTATGTTTGGCTGGTAAGAGTTTATATGAGTGTATGTATGTTTGTGTGAGTTTTGTGGATGGGTGCCTCGTGCTGCATGTCTTCTTTATAGAGTGCAACATAAATATACAGTAATGATATTGACTTGTATGTCAATTATTCCTTTAGCGTTATAGTTTTATAATACATTTATGTTTTATTTTTTTTTGCTGCAGCACTGAATGGCATTCTTTTAGTTAGTGTTTATTTGAGGCATGTGCTATTAAAAATTTTAATTGTTCAAGTTTTATTGTTATTATTATTGGCAAGTAGTTAATAGTTTTTGCTTTTGTTTTTTGGTTGTTCATAAATATATTCAATGAAATATTTCTCATAGATGGGAGATGTGTAGTAACCAACTAGTTTATTAATATTAAACGGAATTGGATATTTGTGGTAAAAATGTTTGTCAAATTATACGTACCCAACAAACACGAAGTCAAACCTTTGATATGAAATGACCTTATCATTTGACTCAAACACAATTCTCAAACGTTTTTCAATTGTTTGATTTTAACATTCAAATTTAAATTGATAATGATTTGAAAATAAACATTTGACATCAAGTCTTTTATCAATTTGATGTCAAACTGGTATCAAATGTTGAATTCAAATCAAAACTAAACTGGGCAATACTAAAGCGAAAAACAAATATGAACATTAAAAGTGGCGATTAAAGTTAAATTTTTAATTCGTCCCAACAAACACGGTGCTTTGATTTCAAATTTTCTCAAACGACAAACGTTTGATAATGATTGGAAAATCATAGCATTCTCAACAAAATGGGGAAATTATTTCCAAATAAAAAACTTCCTTCATTTTAAACTTGCTTTCAAACGTAATTCTCAAATGTGGATTTGAATCCAATGTGGAGCATAAATAGAAATATTAAATTTTTTAAATTTAAATTCATTATTTATTTAAATAAACTGTGAGATAAGCATCCGGTACCATAGCTAAAATATGAAATAATGTTCATTCCGTCTTCTAATTCTTGGAAATTCGAAATACTTGGCTCGCTTTTATTTTGAGGATTGTAGCACCTCGATCATATAACAAATTTATAATTTCTTCACTAACCTAATCCAAACATAACCTAACTTTACCTAGAAAATGGTATGCTGCATTACTGTATGAATTCTAAAATGTTTTCATAACTACTATATTTTAGACAAATTTTAATTTTTAAGGAATATATGTAACTTTTAAGGGTCAAAAGGGGCCAAGAAACTAAGGCCCTAATTTTTTAAAACACAACGCAACGACAAAGAATTACATTGAAAGCAAAAACAAGTTCATAAATATTTTGTAATTTTGTTGTTGCCTCTAACAGAAATTCTCATTGGTTTTTAAGATTTCATATGCCTCATTGCTTGTGGCGTTGAAAATTTTAAAACGGTAGATAAATTTCAGTACAAAGCAACAACTAAATTAAAATATATTTATGAATTTGTTTTTGCTTTCAATATAATACTTTGGCCTGCGTTGTGTTTTACAAAATTAGGGCCTATATTACTACATACATAGCAGAAAAATAAAAGTGTGCTCTTTAATCCCAAATATCAATTTTGTCCGTCCGTCCATCCGTCCGGCCGTCTGGCTGGTTGTTTGACCATGTAATCTTGTACGCAAATTATAGGTGGCAAATTTTGAAGATAATTTAATAAAATTTAGTACATACGGCTCAATTCTTTTAAAGGCGAAGACTATTGAAAATGGTGAGAATCGGTTTACACATATGGATATTAAAAACGTTTTTTTAACCATTCCTGATTCTAATATTTTTTAGCATGCTGAAGCCGAAGTTTTCTCTCATCAAGTCACATTTAAAAGATTACGGTACATTTGTGTTTTTCGCTGTATACCTCTCTTTCAGCCGTCATTCAGAGTTGTTTATCAAAGGGTTTTTAGTTTTTTGTCCGACTTCAGTCGATTATAGCTTAACATTTTTGTAACCAAATGTACCAAAAAATTATAAAACTATGGATTTTTATTAGTAGTTGCAGTTGAAAAAAATTGTCCGAAGAGACAATAACTAGGGAAATACGTCAAAATGTTCATAAAATCATAGATTTGATCCACAATAACTTAGGCATTTTTTATCCAAACAAAGCCAATTAGCCACTATTCGATAAATTAAGTAGCTTTTAAAACAAGATGTTACTACATATGTTTATTAAATGAACCACCACTTGACTCTGAAGAACGGCTGAAAGAGACAAAAAACCTTTTAAAAAGTATTAAAATATCTACGTGTGCAATTTCACATGTCCCCCATTGAAACTTCTTTCCCTTATGGAATCTTTGTGCCCATTAACTATTTTATTATGTTGGTATTTCGATTAAATATGGCCCAAAATTCCTATAAATCCTACTGCGATTGAAATCGTCTTACCAAATTGTTTTTTTTAATCGGTCTCTATTTGACCATAGCTCCTATACAAATACCACTCCCGAAACTGACTCTTCAAAATCACTTTAAGACCAACAAATCTCATATTGCTGCTGATATTAAAATCATGTTCGTCAAAAAGAACTCTTAAATGAATCTTAACTTCAAAACACAATTTTGTTTTACCGAGTCCATGCTGACCATTAGTGCCAAAAATGGTACAATCTTGAAAAGATGTCTTAATATACTGTATTGTAGGGTAGCAGTTGGTACGGCTTGACCGAATATACTTTCCTTAGACTATTCTTTCTTAAGAATAACGGATTTTATAGACTGCACAAAGCCAGAAAAATATCAAAAAATTTTACAAATAACGATAAATTTAACACATTATTGACAACGTAAGATCCGCTCATCTCTAGCATTCGAAGTCAGTGGAAAGTAGAACATCAGGATTTCGTTGCCGAAGAGGAGTGCTAGAAGAGGAAAGAAATAATACAGAACTAAATATGGAATGTTTGCAGGAAACTTTCAAAACGAATGAGTACCACTTATAATTTGCTCTTGTATTATTTAATTAAAAAATATAATAAACATTAAAAAAACTTCCAATTGGTACAAAAAATATTAATTTTTTGTCCTAATTGTTATTAACTTATCATTTATCCTAGGGATTGCTGTTCGGTTTTAATTCGAAAGCGCGCTTTTTAATGCCTAAAAACCGAAACCGAAAACCGACAAAAAAACCTCGGGTTTTAGCTTTTTCTTCAAAAATATATTTATGCTTAAAGTAATTGCTAATTATATTAACATAAAACCAGTGCTTCACATAAAAATGTTTATACATAACAGCAACTGTGCTTTGATTCCCTTAATCATCTTTATGATTCTTTTTTGAGTAGTTTTGCTGATCCAATTACAGTTACACTAACAAACAAAAATCCAATCATAAATGTCTCATCAAGAAGTGTCGCGGGTATGGAACCGTTTTCTTCCGACAAAAGTATCTTTTATAATCAGAAAATGAGCGCATATTCTTGTTTTTTAATCGCGCTGAAGAGTTAAACAGACTCGAATATCATAATTGAATCTTTGAGGTTTCATATTCACGAACAAAAAAATGCATATGAGCTCATTTTTCGATACTAAATGAAGACACTCGTTGTGAAAAAATATACCCTACCGATGAATCACCTCAAAGAATCATTTGTGATATAATTTTCTGATTCCTTTTAGGGAATATGAATGAATCACATCTCAATCCTTTTTCAATGATTTCTAAAAAAACACTCTGTAAGGTGTGAAAATATTATTACCCAAATGCTAGCTGGGTTGATATTGAATACATGTTTATGTAGTTTTATTGGGATATTTTCAAAACCGAAAACCGAACCGAAACCGGTTTCACATTCTTACGGTTTAAGCAAACTCTAATTTTTCCATTAATAGTCGCAGTACACTCACAACTGTTCACTAACCCATTTCACATATTATTAGCCTTATCCCGATAGTATCTGAAAATGTCGCTTCTTAAAGTTCTCAGGGATGTTGTAACTGGCACAAGCTGCTAAATACCCAAAACCGCTCCAGCCTTGGTCCACCCGTCTGCCTGTTCATTGCCGTAATATTCCCTATCTGTTGTAGAATTGATAAAGTGGAAACCTGTTGACAAAACTATCCTAGGAATTATCGAAATGTTTTTCTTATTCTCTTGAATTTAGAAAAGTATAAAAAGCACAGATAGTATAAAATGCGTAAAACGCAACAAAGCATGAACAACGTGGTGTAGACATCCAGCTTGCGTCTACCACTTCACATCTGATACAATCGGACAGTCAAAGCAGTGAAATGGAAAAGGAGTCTAAAGATGCCAAAGACAGTATCATCTGCAGGAATGGCCATGGCTTCTGTTATTTTTTTGATGCGATTGGAAACAATTTTAATAATTAGTTGTAAAAAAATATAATGGCGTTTATTATGCTAACAGCGTGTAAGTAATTAAATAAAGGAAAAAAATGTTGAAAAATAAATTGTTGTTAAATCGCCACAAAGCGCCAGTTTGCACATATACACAGATTAAAGCTCTAATAACACACCTTTTTCGCCTAAGTTAGCTCCTTCGGATTTTTGTCTATTTTCAAACTTGAAGAAGTGGAGGCTGCTGTTGATGGCTATTTAAAGCAGATAGAGAATTCTTACTATAAATTCTGTATCAAAGCTATTGAATACTGCTCGGAATAGTGTATCGAGCTAAAATAATATAATGGATTAAAGAATTTTTTTTTCCAAATTTTTTGTATTTAAAATCAGTAGTGACTGTTAAATAGTGGGACCCTACGCCAGCGAAATAAAAAGTCATGTCTGATATTTTAAAATTTAAAAAATATTTGTCAAATTAGCGATAGTAAAATAAATATTACTATTGGCCAATTTCATCAATATCAATTTAGATTTAAAATTCGTTTTTCATGTCAAATAAAAATAAAATTATATCATGGTCCAATTAGTAGGTCTGCGCGAAACGCATGCTGATTTTATACAAAGTTGTGTTTTTTACGTGCAATTGTTTTTGTATCAATTGTTTTACACATTTCTACCATTTTTTAACACAAACAAATGCTTTTATTCTTGACATCTTTATCATTTTTTAAACAAACAACATGCTTGTTATTTTTTCTATTGTTGGATTGTTGTAGTTGCGCGCAGACCAACTAATTGGGCCATGATTTATATGAAAATAAATCAAAAATATCAAATATCAATTGATATTTAAATAGAATATGCGAAATAGGCCATGAATATTTTCATTTTCAAAATTTTTAAATTTGCTTGGAAATAAATATGTCACTACTTCTCATATCCTCCTTCCCATAACCTATTTTCCTATATTCAACACAATGCAATGAATTAGTAGAGGACATCCCCTGAGTGCTGGTCTTTACAAAAAAAAAAAAAAAAAAAAATTTAAATAAAAAATAAAATAAAAATTATAAAAACCACAAATAAAAATAAGTCCCTTAAAAAATAAAAATCCCATAAAACTGCAAACACAACAAGCAGCAGCAGCAAAAATATCTTATAAATTCCAGAAAGTTGTCTTAAAATATTCCAACAAAAAAGTGCTCATCAACATGATGATGTTGATTAAGTTGTTTCTTAAACTAAATATTTTCATGATTTAGAATAAATTTCATGCATTTGGGTGATTATAATTTAACATAAAATTTTTTAGTTAAGTTATTGCAACACACATGCAATATGCAAATTCGAACATCAACTGAAATCAAATGTTTTGAATGCAGGGTACGCCAAGAAAAATATGTACATGCGAGAGTTCTAAGAGAAATTTTAAACTTAACTGGGCTTCTTATATAAATATCTTAAAATTAATTTACCTTGTTTGGTTGGTGTAACAGGCATGACTTTGAAATTAAAAGGCGCAGGGTGACGAAGATTTATCTAGACCGCCTTCCTTAAAACAAAAAAATTAAGTTCATGTGTGGTTTTTCAAAGTGTCAAGAAAATCCAGCATTATAAAAACTATTATTTTCTATTTTAGTTCTCATATTTATGTACCGTCTTAAAACTTTCATGTTCCGAACATTATTTTAGGCTAACCTTCCCTTTTTAAATTTCTTTGCAAAAAATCACTTGTAATTTAAAATGCAAAACACGCATGCGCTTATAGACAAGCAACTTTTTTGTGTTTTTAACTGTTAGATATTTTCTAAGTAATTTTCAAATCCAAAATCCTATGGAATTTAGAATTTTAGAATGTTTTCAACCTTAATTTTTACATTTTTTAAATATAACGGATAAAAGAAATTTTAGAAATACCGAAAACGGTCCGACGAACTTTTTTCAATTTGAACTTTTTAGGCGAAATGTTACAAAACAAGTATAAACTTTAGAAATGAACTGCTAAAAAAATAATTTGCGAGCGTATGGATGGAGTGATTTGCAGGAAAGGTTTCCGTATGGGATTTGTAGGACTGTAGGCCACGAATCAATCACTTTGGACTCTGTATGATGAATTTAAACTTGATAGGTTCAGTATTAATAAAGATTAAAAAATTACCAGTAAAAGAACGAAAAAATTATCAAAACGACCCCTCTTTCAGATTCTAATTCACTCAGAACATTGCATGTTAAATATTATATTTCTAGTTTAAATACTAACGAAAATTGAAAAAAAGCATCAGTTGTAGAAGGAAAAAGTACCAAAAAGCTTCACCTTACAGATTCTCATTCACTCAGAGCCATGCATGTTTAATTAAATGTTTCTAGGTCTAATTTTAACGAAAATTCAAACAGTACCAATTGAAGAACACAAAAGTACCAAAATATTCAGCCTTATAGTTCTGATTCACTCAGGACCCCGCACATATAATTTTATGCTTTTGGTTCAGTATTATAGAAAATTAAAAAATTACCACTGGCATTACAAAAAACACATATTTACGATCATGAAAAACTCCCATGAACAAAAGGTTATTCAAAGGGGAATAATTACGTGAAAAAATGTTCACGGAAAAAAATTCCCCTTATCGTGAAAAATTTTTTCCTCGTAATTTGTTCACATTTCCCTTAGATTTTCTCACTTTATTTTTGCTAGGGAACAGAACATGTATGTAAGTAGTTCCTCCTATTAATCGAATATTAAGGCTTAGATCCGTTAAAAGGCACAAGCCGATGTATTGGTAAACAAAATGCAAAACAACAGGTCGATTGCCTGCGGATTTGTGAAGGTTTTGGCAGAATTTTGGAAAATATTTTGCTACATAAAATTGAAAAAGTGCAAAAAACTTACGTTGTAATCAAACTATCCTCCAATACTAAATATTTTTCATTATTATTTTAACTTTTCTTTAAAATATATAAAATATATATCTTAAACAAAAATTTCATAGATTTTTAATTTTGTTTCATATTTCTTCTTTTTTTTACATTCACTGGAACTGATAGCGTGAAAAATTTTTCACATGAGACTCACGATTGCTTTTTTTCCCTTTGAGGGGAATGGAAATTTAATGGGAACTTGTTATTCACGATAGGGGTGAATGTTTTTTATGTCTAAATTAACAAAATTTCCCATTCGTTACACCTCGTCTTCACAAGTCATCGCTATGTTTGAACAACAAACAATTTCTTGTGCACACATTAGTTTATGATTACTATTGTCTATGTTTAGTTCTTGTTTAAACAGTGTTTTACAAAAAATTTTTGCACATCGATGTCTAATATTAATTACAGTATAATCTTATAAGTCATAAAGTCATCAGTGTTAAATAATGTTGCGTTTTTTATATGTGCTGTCGTGCCATACATGTTTCCTAAATCAAAGAACACGAACAAATAATTCTGCCTTCGTTTTGTTGGTGTGTCCTCAAACAAAATAATGGCTCGTCGAGACGGGATGTAAATGAAGTAAAAAATATTCCCTGTATGAAACAGCGCATACCAACATTTAATTATAAAAATAATAGCCTGTCTCCTAATTTGTTTTTTTTTACTTTAAATTCTTTGATGCACATCTTGTGGAACTTGTTTGTGTGAAAACTGGATGGCTCAAATTCCTCTTCCACAAACTATAAAACACGTTATAACCGCGTTCTACTGTTTTAGATTTTAAGTATTCGTTGTACTTAAAAATGAAAAACAAACAAAAAAAAATATTGCTGGCCATTGTAATTTAAATTAGTTCAACATTTTGTAAGCAACTTAAAATTTGTATTAAAGATTTTCAGAGTAGTTCTTCTGAAAAACATCTTACATATTTTGAAAATTCAACATAAAATCAGTTCTTCCTTTTTTTGCGTCTAAAAGGTACCCCAAAGAATCCACCAAGAGTAATTATGGACTTGTACAACGTTTTTGTGTACCTGTATGTTTCTGGAAGAGAATGATGTTGATGGCCAAAAATAGGTAACAAATGACGTTGCTACTAGTTTTATTATCTTTCGCCGTTTATTCACTTGTTGTTCATTTACAAAAAGACCCCGCTGCTGCTGATGATGATGCTGGTATAAAGGGAAACTTTAAAATAAAGCACGTTATACACAAACAGCATCTAATACACTTGTAAAACTTTTAAGATTTTCCGAAAAAAATTCTAAAAAATACAGAGTCTATTATTGCTTGAAGCTTTTTTAGAATTACTTTCCGACAACAAAATATTGAATTACCCACTCATTTCTTTCAGTGTCTTTTTTTCCTCCATATAAGTTATAGACTTATACACATTTATGTATGTGTGAACTAACTTCTACTTTTTCTATCAAATTTATCTAAATAAATGAAAACATAATCAACCAAAAGCAAAAACAAAAACAACAACAAACAGCAAAGACAACAAAAGGCACAAGACTTTGTAACATTTTCTTATGTCTTTTATTATTTGGGATCATTTTTTGTGAATTTCAATAATTTTAGTTGTTTTACGGCTTCTGTTAGTTTTACTGGGGCTATTGCTTCGCTGCTATTCTATTTTATTCTTTTCCCAACATGATTTGATGCCCATCAGAGATGAATTTTCTGTTTGCTTGTTGCTGTTCTTGATTTTTTGTTATTGTAAAAAAAAAACAATTCATCTTAGATCAGAAACCTTTCGGCATTTGCGTAAATGTCTAAAAGAAAACCAAAAAAAAAACACTACAAGAAACGAAATATAATATTGCTGCCGTATGGAAAGACCCATTTGGAAAAACTAGTAAATAGTCGTCAAAAAAAAAAAGAATCTAAAAGTCTTCAAAAAGTCACGAGCTTTTTTTCATTAAAGTAATAATTTTTTTTTATAGATAAGTCTAAAGCTCTTCTATACGCCGGACACACGATTTTACTGCAGAAAAGTTACAAGTTTTTCTTAAAAAAAGGCAAGTACTTTCCATGAAAAACACAAGAATTTTTATTACACAATTTACAATATTTTCGATTGGAAATGTTACAAGATCTTTTAAATGTCCAGAGTTTGGTATATAAAATTTCCGGTACTAAATAAAAGCTCAACAAAGTCTAATCTGTTCTGGCTTTTCTGCAAAAAGTCATACAAATTAAAAGGTCGCAAGCCTTTTTAATGAAAAGTTGCAAGCTTTTCTATTACAGCAGTCACAAATAGTCACAGAACCTGTCACAGAAAAAATTCTCACCAATTTTTTTCTGGTAAATCTTTAATCAAAGATAATATCAGATTTAATTAAAAATATAATCAAGTGAATTAATTAAACGTTTGCTGATATCAACAACATTACTGCAGAAAATTTTGTTAATATCAAAAATATTAAATTTTTACTATTAACCGATGCAAATTAAATTAATTTTAAAATTTTAGTTGAAATAAATTTTTATTTTTTTCTGTGTTCTATTAACCCATTAACGCCGGATGGGTAGAAAAATACCCAAAAAAAGAGGCTTTTTAGAAAAATTATATATAAAGTTAGGTAAGACATATCGAAATATGCTTTGATAAACTGATAGACAAGGAATTGAACCATGCAAAACAGGTTAACGGGATTTTTTGCATTAAATTTAGGAGGAAAACTTATTAGGTCAAATGTAGGAAAATTTGTAATGTCATAATATTTTAAAAGGAACGGCTTTGTAAAAGGGGGGAAAGGAAAATCCCATAAATCCTATTGGGCCTACATAGCCCTATATATGCTCTGTTATGAAAAAAATATTTACTTTAGTTGCTCCACTCATTTGGAATATATGTAAAAAATAACGGCATGGGTATTTAAATACCCACTTCGACACTAAAGAGTTCTCAACTAATAAGTTTTAAGTAAAAAAACAATTTTTTTTAAGAGATCAAAAACTGTTTTATTATGTATTTCTGCCAGTTTACGTTTAAAATAATTGTTTTATTATTGAGATTTTTTTATTTTTTTAATATTTTTGGAATACCGTCATGAAATTGGGCAAAACAGTCCTTTGGATGTAAATTTACATTACATTTTGAGCAGCCGAACTCTGTCTTGCCCCCACATTGTCCACAACGGCTACGTTTTCCAATCTTATTTATTGTGTGATTAAATTTATCCGTGCGCCTTGCAATTTGTTGTGCATTTGTGAAACTTTTTCCAGAAGCAACATATCGGCTTTCTGGAATTGTTACCAATAACTCAACAACACTCAAGCGAAAGTCCAATTGGCTCATTATTATCGCACCTTCACATCTTCTACACATGCAGTGTAGTTTCCAGGCATTCACCATAGCTGCATCCATTGCATTTGTGAGCAGCGGCCAATACCATTTTTTCCCTCGAACTCGGATGCGGTAATTGTTCATGGCATTGTCGAACAAATCAACTCCACCCATCCGCTGATTGTATGCGTGGACTAGATATGGTTGCTCAATATTGGCCATCTTCCGGTTTTTACGGTCAAATCTCTTCGCACGGCACATTGGCTCCAAGCCCAAAAAATTGGACATTACAGTGACCACCTACAACAAAAGAAATACATATCGAAGTGTGTTATCTACTACATACATATATATATAGGATTATATAAATATTTATATACTTACCAAATTATCATTCCAACGCACTGCGAATTATTCCAAATTATTGCTTTTATCGAAACAAAAATCAGACGAACCTCGAGGTTTCTTTTTCATTAACTTATGATCTTCCAGTAAAGCGTAATTGGTTCGATTGTCGCAAACAGTACCTGTCGCAAAGTAGCCTTTTTGAGATAATGTGCACAGCAGCTTACTTTATAAAAAAATAAAAATTATTTCTGTAAGTTTTTTCAAGCGTGATAGATTACGTTCCACGCGACTTAACTTCGCAGCCAGCACACAAACAATTTTTTCACTCATACGTTTTCCAGATTGTGTTAAAAAAAATTTTATTTAGAACACATTTATGCCGAAGTGGGTAGAAAAATACCCAGACACCACAGGTGCCGGTACCACAGATAAAAAAAAATTTATAATTCCATATCAATGTAAATAGCCTAAATACCGTCTGTGCGAAATTTTATCGAAATCAGACAACGAATTCGTGGGTCAGGCAGTAATGGGTTAAGAAAGTCACAAGCTTTTCGATTACATATTGCGCTAGTTTTTCTATTAGAAAAGTAAGTAGCTTTCATATTAAAAGATACACAAGCTTTTATAAAAGAAAAGTCACAAGCTTTTTGATTAGAAAACTCAAAAGCTTGTGAGATTTTTCACGTTTTTCTATTTTAAAATATGAAGTTTTTTCCATTAAAAGCATTACAAGTATATTTATAAATATATTCACAAAACATTTTTTTTTAAATATTTTCGCAATAATTAAATAAAAAATTTTTATTTCACTTGTTTTATTTAAAAATATATTTTTATTAGAATAATTTAATTTGGCAAGCGAATGAAAATAAAACATAATAGCAAAATTCGAAATGCCAGTAAAAGAAGATTAGAAAAAAAACGAAGAACAAAAATCATGTCTTATTTTTTAGCCCTTTTTCTTTTCTTCGGAATTCGTCAATAAATAAAAAAAAAACATATCTTTAAGACATGTCTTAACCCTTTCGCGCCCGCTCTTGAACGCATTGCCAGAAAAATTATTTTTTATAATTTCCTTAGTGTTTAGATCTAAATTAAGGATTTTTGAAAATTTCAGACTTTTTTAATTTTCGGGTGACTAGAAATTGAAAGTTGCTTATAAGCAACTTTGGGCCGTTGAGGAAGTATTTAACATTATGAAAAATTAAAACAAACTTTTCTATTTTTTATTCATTCTTTAACCAACTCTATATGTGCTTTGATAATTTTATTACAATGGTTTTAATTAAAACGATGATTAAAATTCAAGTTGCTTATAAGCAACTTTGGTCTCGAAAGGGTTAAAAATCATCGTATAAATGCCGCCAAGGTCACAAAACTTTTCTTTAAAAAGTAGTAAGTTTTTCTATTACAAACGCTTTTTGAATACATACAAATAACTAGTTTTTATATTACAAAACAGCAAAAGTTGTTAATTGCAAAAGTAACACGCTTTTCCAAAAAAACACACATTTTTCTTTTAAAAAAACCACAAACATACAAATCTAATAGAAAAGTCATCAAATTTTCTGTGCAAAAATTTACAGCTCTTTTTTAAAAAAATTTAATTACTATCCCCCGTATTCATTAACGATTATTAAATTTAACAAACGTTTATTAAGAAAAAATTTTATAGTAAATTTGATCTCTCAACCTTTAATAAACTTAAAAATTTTTTATGAATACAGGCATAAATTATTAAAAATATCTAAAGCTTCAAGTTTTAAAAAATAAAAATTACTTGAATTTTTTTATAGAAATTTTTTAAAAATTCTATAAAAAAAAGTCTTAAAATTTGTACTGTTTTCTACTGTTTTTGGCAAAAATTACCAATTTGGTATTTAAAATAAAACATTTCACACTAAACAAAAAAGATGCAATATGTGTTGGATGTGTACAACAATAAGAACTTACGAAGACAGCAGCTGCAACAATGGACAACACTATTACATCGTCAACAATTGCATTTGATTCGCATGCGCCACTCTCCGCAACGCACTCTTCAATGAAGTTTTTTTTTCAAACATCCACTGACTGGCTGGCATTTAAGTCTTAAACTTTTTCTTTTAACTAAGTCTTCCAAAACAAAAGCAATAACAACAACTGCAGCAACAACATATTTTTGTATTGAGTTCAATGCTGGCGATGATGATGCATTGTGTGTTGTATGCAACAAATAATCAAACGTAGAACAGCAGCAGTTTATAGTTCTTTTAGTGAACGGGATGGATGGATAAATGTTTTTGTTCTTGTTCTTGTTTTTTTTTAGTTTTCTCTTATGATTTTTTTTTCACATGTTGGTGCAAATTTGTTTTTTGCCATCGTTAGTTTTGGGGTAAGTACAACAAAAACTATTCATGTGTTGCATGTGTATAAGTGTGTTTTTGTACTTATAGAAATAATAAAAATTTAAACTAAAATAATTTCACAACAAAAAAATTAAAGAGAAAAACAACAAAAACTTGGTCGGGTTGAAGGGATACTTACACGTATGATGATATTGTTGTTTTTGTTCTTGTTGATGATGACGATGATGGTTGATTGCATAGATGTACTGTACAAGTACATGGAGGTCAGTGAACGTTCAATAAGTCCGTCCTCTTCTTACGTCCGTTCATCTGTTGGTTTACCCGTCCGTTCTTCCGTCCATTTGTATTTAGGCATCTATTCGTAGGTTCGTAGGTCTGTCCGTCCGTCTTTCATTTATTTCTTTTACTTTTTTTTATTTGTAAAAACTAAAAGCTGCAGTCAGTTGCTTTGAATTTAATGCACAAATTGCAGCTGCATTGCAACACCAACAACAAAAACAACTTGCAACGACGACAATAGAGCAAACATCAGCAGCCAAACATCATTTTGAACGTGGTGGCGTCGTTTAAGTTTTTAATTTTTTTTCGACAGCATAATTGCAATGCATCATTCTCCTCATCATCATCATCAGCCGCATCCACATCATCGTCAGCACCAGTAGCAAGCAGGAACATCATACTCGGTTTTTATTTTAATGTTGCATGTTGACTTGTTGTATTTATATTTTTTAACTTATTTTTATTTTTGTTTTTCGTTTGCATTAATTTAAGGTTTTTTTTTGTGAATAGTTTTTCGTAAATGCCTTCCAATAAATGCTGTTTCTTTTTTTTTGTCGTAGATGATGTTGACTTTCTTTGTTCTTAGAGCAGGGAAGTTGCTGAAGAAATTAAGAAAAAAATAAAAAAAATTATTGACTTCTAGGAAAGATCATGTTGCATTTGATGTGAATGTGGTTATATTATTGTTATTCGAACATGACATTTATTTAATTTGTTTTTTAAAGTTCTTTTCTTTCTTCTATACAAATTTTTTTATAATATCAAATGCAATAAGGATTTTTTTTAATAAAGAAAAACTTTACTTGCCACAAATCATAAACTATTGACAAGGAAAGAATGCTGATGGTAAAACACCCGACTGTGATGTCAAAAAAGTTGTTAATGTGCAAGAATATTTGGTGAGACTACGCAAAGGGATTTTTAACATATTAAAAAATAAATATTTTGTTTTATAAAGAAGCCCTGTTTAGAAGAACGTACTTACAAAAAATTTCGCAACATTTGTATCTTTTTGTAAATACTTTTATTTAAAATGGTAGCATAAAAGACTTTAAATATGAACTTCAGGATCACATGGAAAATATGCTTTAAAAATGTATACTTTCCAAAATATTTTGATCTCTACTGCTCTTAAGCCTAATTCCGGAAGGATTTATGCTTTGTGAGCTTATTGAAGAGCTATTTATCTCCTTAGAATCAAATCAAATCTTGTAAATTTTAAGCATTTTCATAAAATTTAATTATTATTTAAGACTAAAACTAAGGTCACATTTAACAAACATTTGATGCCACACACGTAACCAAATTTTTATTAAATATTTGTTTGATTTTGCATAACGTTTTCTAGATTAAACAGCATTTACCATTTAATTATTATATTATTCTTTATTTTTTTTCCGTAAAAAAGTTTATCAGATCAAAAAAATTTCTAAAACAAAAGTTAAAACAGATCAATTTAGTGGTAACATATTTTTTGGTTATTTTCGTAAAATGAAATATTTTACTTTTGTATTGGAAGTTGGTAAAAGGGTGGACGTATTCGTCCCTTAGGATTTAATAGATTTTAGACTAGGTATAAGACAAGCTCCTGCAGGGATTAGTGTTTAAAATCTCAATTAGTGTGCTATTTTTAATTTAAATCAGCTGATTTAAAATAAAAATAAATAAAATAAATATTTACCAAAAATAAAAATATTTTTGAATTCTAATCCATGAATTAATAAATTAAATTAGATCATTCCTGACTTTTTTCCATTTTCAGACGCAAACCACAAATATATTTTATTTTGTTTGTTTACCAAACATCAGAGTCCTAAGCCGATCTAATTTGACGCCGCAAGTGTTTTGTTGCAAAAATTGCTAGCCGCAGGTTCAATTCGGATGTTAGCCGGATAAAACTATACTATCAACGGCGACGGCTACAAAATCTAATGCGGTTCGGCTCAACCGCTCAGCGCAGGTCTCTTCTGATTAATTTCGACAGCACAATAAACGTACCAGGAAAGGTCTAGCACTAAAAAATACTTCCCTGCACAAGAAAAAATGACATTTAAAAAAAAAAAACAAAACAAAAATTGTTAAAAAAAAAATTAAAAAGTTTTATAAAAATTGTAAAAAAAATAAAAAAGACGAATAATATTGATAAAATAAATATCGTTGATTATTAATAAAATGTAAAATAAATAAATTTTTTACCGTATATTTCTATTTGTGTTTGTATGTGCAACGAAAAAACTTTTAGTCAGTTGTTTTGTTATAAAAACAAAATCTCGCTAATGTCAAAAAAGTATAATGTAAACGCACTAGATTTCGAAGAAGATTTTAAATCAAATCTACAAGATTTCGGCCTAATGTAAATGTTGTATATAGTAACAACAATTTTTTTAAACCATTGTAAAATATTAGAACATTATGACAATATAACATGATAACACACCTTGTGAATACCCCAAGGTATTCATATGTTTTTTCCTACTTCTATTTTTTTTTGCCGATTTATGGCTTGCTGGCTACTGGCAGCCCCAACACTACGATCTACTGAAATAACAACTAATATCTTGGCCCTTTGTTCCTTTAAGGGGCCACTGGACATGAAATATATACGCCATATTTAGTAGAGCCATATAATTTTATATTTTAAAAAATTCTTTTGTTTTTGACCCATTTTTAGAGCATTTTAATAGTCATAACTCTTCCATTTTGTTTTTACAGATTTGGCAGATTTTTATATCGACGTGCCATTTACTTGGGTATACAACTTTGACTCGGAAAGATATATGGTTCCTGAAAATTGGTATCTTCTGTTTCTGGAGAAAATGTGCAATTTGCCAAGACAATCCTGGAAATAAAGAGGAGTATTTTGTCTTTGCAAGTATTTAAGGACGGAGAGAACGCCTTTTCACCTTTCAGCAGGAGCGATTTTGGCGAAAGTGTAACGTGCAGTTTTTTTTTAGTAAATAATACATTTAAATTAAAATAGAAAAAATAGGAATTTACAAAACAGTTAATGTCACTTTGTAAGAAACATCAATACAAAATTGTATTAAAAAATAAAATAAAAGTTTAAGTTCATCAGAAAAATGCATACAGAAATCCTAAAGACTAAATGCCCTGTTAGCCGACCGTAAATGAAGAAAGGTAAGTGTAATGTAAACAGCTGATCGTTTCTGTTATATGGAAAGCAAAGCAAATGCTTAACTGACTGTAATGTTTCCTGACCCGTAATGTGCCAACCTGTAGAAAAGAGAATTTCATTACGAGGTTACGAGACAGTTGTAGATAGTGATGGGCCTATATTATTTTAAATAGATTGGGGGTAAAATCACACTTTTTCTTTGGTACTTTTGTCAGTAATACTATCTGTGGACTTTTGGCAAAATAACAATATATACAGATTTTCATTTACATAAATATATGTTTAGATGTATGTATAAAGTAAGCAAATGCATACATACATATGTAGTATATACAAAAAATAAAAAGTCTGGTTTTTAATGGTATCAAAACCTTGCTTTGTGTATGCACATTTTAAAATAAAATTAAAGTACATGTTTATAAATATGCCATAATACATATTCGTTACAGTAAATCTGTAATATTAATATAATATATTCAATTATTTATGTATTTATACCTAAAAGAAATGCAGTTTTAATACTATTTAAATCACTTGGTACTTTTTCTGAAAAACGGTCATTTATTGATAGAGTTGTGTCGTTTTGGAACGACCTAGTTCCATTGAATGATTCCCTAAAAGGAACGGTGTGGACTCTTTCAATAGTTCCTTTTTTATCGTTCCTCGTTCCGCAATTTTAATCTGTTGGCTCATCACATGTATTTCTGTAGGTTAATTTTTTGTCTATTGATCAGTGTTGGTGACTTTTGTGTATTTATATCGTGATATTTCTAAATCAATCGATTAATAATATGTTCCAAATCAATAAATTTAAGCAACATACCACTTGTTCATCACCAGCAACGGCATTAGGGTACGCGCTGATTAAAACAGGTACAAATTTAGGAAATTCTTGAATGGTTATTTTTTTTATAAACTTTAAAAAAATATATAAAGCCTATAGTACAGGGGATGTAAAAAGCTACATGCACATGTGGTTCTGACGTAATTTTTACGACACTACAAAGCCACAAGAGCAAGTTCGTGTTGTGTGATGACGATAAAATTACGTCAGAACCACATGCGCATGAAGCTTTTTACATTACCTGTACTATGTATAGCTATAGTCTTATTTATGGGGTTGTTACGCCACACCATGAAAACAAAACATTACAAATATTTGTTTGTTGACGTTTTTGCGAACGACAGAGAAGATTTCTCGTTCCTCGTTCATTCATTGTTCAAACTAAAAAACAGGAACGATGAACAAAAGGAACGATCTAGTTCCTTTGATCTTTCGGATCGGTCGGAACGATTCCACAAAATGAATGATTTGAGCATTTATAATTCTTGTGTGTGTTTTTATGTATACTAAAGCTTTTTTGCATATGTTTTTTAAAAACAGCTGACACGTTCTTACATGTTCTATTAGTGCACAAACGAGCTACAGTACGGTACGTTACATTGTATCTTATTACATTTACGTTCGGCTAAAGCGGCTTAAATTTGTAAATTTTATTCCAATAATTTATTAGTTGTTCTTTGTTAACTCTAGAACTTTCCCTTATTATTTTGATTTACAAACATATGTTTCATTTTTATTACAATCCATTATTGAAAAACATTTGAGAATAATGTTTGAAAGCAAGTTAAAAATTAATGAATTTCTCAATTTGAAAATAATTTTACTATTTTGTTGCGAATGCTAAGCTTTTCAAATCATCATCAAGCGTTTGAGATTTGAGAAAGGGTGTAATTTCAAATCAATTTCAGTTTGAAATCAAACCTCCGTGTTTGTTGGGAGGGCAGTAACAAAAATAATTTGCATTTATCCCCCATTTTACTGAAATATTTTAGTTTTTTTCAATTTTTTTTTGTTGTTTTTATTATAGTGTTAATTTTGTACAAAATATTCAACAGTTGTAAAATTTTTATAAAAAAAAGAACTAAAAATATGAATAACAAAGAGCAAAGAGAGATAGTCAAACTAATTTGCCTCTTTTTTATTCATTTGTAAATGATCATTATTATCTTATTGTTTTTTTTTTTGTGTTAAATGCAATTGTGGTAGTTGGTCTTTATTTGGCTTTTTTTTTTTTGTTTTTTTTGAGGATGTTCGTGTTTGTTGTAATTTGCGCACTCATACAGCCTATAAAATTACAACAACAATAAAATCTTCATAAATGCTTGTTTTTTTTTAAATACAAAACCATCTAAAAGTGTCCGTTGATTTGTTTGTGTGTCTGTCTGTCTGTCTGTCCCGATTATTAACTTTTGAAAATACTCGAAACTTAAATGAAATTACAGAAAGCCTTGAAGACGGTCAGTGACCAAAAGATGAAAATGTACACAAAATACTGGCAGTCGGCTGTCTGTTGGTTCAGTTTTTATGTTTTTGTAAATTTTGGTTGTGTGTAAAATCAAGTTGAGTTGGTTTTAAGTTTTGTTTATTTTTTAAGTTTTGTTTTTTGTGTGTGTCTTCTGATATTTTTTTTTGGAAATTACCATATCCTTTCTGAAATCATCTTAAAGCCAAAGAGTAAATCTGTTTTTTTTTATTCTTGTCATTTTGGAATTTTTATTCATTTGTATCTCACTTTAGTTTATACATACATACGTATGTATGCACATATGTATATGAACAAAATTGGAACGGAAATTTTTGTGTTGTGTGCAGTTATTGAATGCCATTTATTACTTTTTTAAGCGTGCCAGACTAAGAACTTTTTCTAAAAAATTTTGGAACAATAAAAGGCTTTTAAATGCTATTTTTTTCTAGAAAATTTTCAATATTCCAATGATATTTTGAAAAACTCAAAATTCATTTTATGAAAGATTTTCTTTAAAAATTAAAATTACTAAATATCTACAATCCAGTCGAAATTTGTAGCTATTGGAATGCTTTCATATTGCAAATAAATTGCAATTTCTATTTGTTTGAATGCAGTGTTCAAAAATTAACACTAAATATCGTTCCTTAGTGTTCGGTTCGGTAGATTTGTGGAAAAAACAAACGCAAATAACTAGTGTTTGTGTAGACAATAATTAAAACGTTTTCCTGTTAGCCATCTTTCTGTTCTTACCCAACTCAACAAAAGATGAGAATATTTAATTCCGTTCGTTTTTTTTTTTAAACCACAAACTTCATTGTGTTCGGTTCAGCTCATTAGTGCTCGTTCGTTTCTGTTGTGCGTAGCGCCCTTTTGGCTAGTAAAAAAAACAAACTTTTTACCAAAACAAAATACACATATGATAAAAAAGCCAGCAAATTCATGCTGCGATCGTTGCTAAAATATTTAGTTTGTTTATTTTTTTTGTCATAGTAAAAAAGAAGCATCATGAAAATAGTTACGAACGTTATTAAGGGTTGTGTTTGTCTACACAATCACCAAACAAATAAATATCGTTTATTTTCGATTACTGCTTTAATGTACTTGTAACTTCTTAAAATAAATTTTATTAAAAACTCGTGCCACTATTTTACCACACCTGTATATTTTAGTAAATTTGATAATTGTGCAATTTATATGGATATTGCACTTTTAGGCCAGGTTCAAGTACACACATCACTAAAACACAAATATCATTAATGTACACGTAATTGCTTCAATATTTTTTTTCGTAGTTTTTATCTCTCAAGATTTTTTGAGTTGTGGTAGGTTGCTTGGTTGGTAATTTGTCTGTGTTTTGGCTGTTGTCTGCTCTGTATTTTTTGGCTACGAAAATGTACGAAAAAAATACAAAATAAGAAAAAAAACTTGTTTAATGTGAATTTATTGATGTCTCTTGCACACACTCACTCGTTGTCGTTCAGTACGAAAATGGTATTTTATTGATATTGAAAGTATTTTTCGGTTAAATATTATGTGCAGGAGGGTGCAGTGAAAATTTTTAGCGAGTGGTTTTGAAAGACTATAACTCGTGCTAAGAATTAATTAGGGCTATGAATGAAGATTCTAAATTTGAGAATGTTACTTAAGAGGAATGCAGACTTATGAGTTAAAATCTTTAAGGAGATCTTCGTTAATTTAAAATAATAAGGAATATTGCTCTTTCGAGAAATATACAATGCCAGCCAATGGTGCGAATCCTTTGCTACCAATATTGGCAACATTTTGAGCCACAGATGTAAATTAAGATGTTTTGACAAAAGCCCCTTATGACCGTAATTTCTACAAAAAAAAGCAGGCCGTGTTCGTACCTAAAAGTTATCTTTACCTATTTCAACGTTTATTTGGCCTACGTATTTTTAACTTCAGTTTTCCTTTAAAATATGACAGCTTTTACACCATAGATTTCTACGCACAACTTGATTTATTTATGTAGAAATAACGAGCATTAATTTTATTCTAATAATTGATACAAATAATTTTTACGATAAAAAGAAAAATAGCAAATTATTTTCGTTATTCCAATAAACTTTTTGTTATTATTAGAATGATCTGATGATCTGGCCTAAGCAACCAGTGAAATGCGCATAGGAATAGCTTATCCCATCAACAATAAATTTCAAGTGTTTTTATCAATAATAGTAAAAACTGGGAATTTAGCACGAATAACAAAATCTTTTGAAATTTATTATTAGAATATTTATAAGTAAAATTTAAAGAATTTATGTTTTTCGTCTTTTTAGATGTTTGTTCGTGTTCCAATTGTAAGCGCCCATTGTTAATACATACATATAGAAGGAGTATCAACGTTAAATTAACATTGCGCAATGTTGATTAAAAATCAAAGTAAATTTCTGCAAAACATGGATTCTTTTAAAATTATGATTGTTTTATATTAATTTTTAACGAAAAATGTTAAAATAACATTGTTCAATGTTGAATCCATAAAATCCTGCTTTATTTTCTTTGTACTTAAGGAACTTAAGGAAATTTTTTGTTAAGTTTTTTGAAACTGTCATTTCCTTAAGTAAACTGCGAAACAGATCGCATATTCCGTACGGAACCAAATGTTTTTCGATTTTGCTTTTCTTCTCTCAAATGCTTAAGCTTGTTTTTGCATATTCTGGTTGGGCCTTAATTCAAAGGTTTTTTTTTATCATGGTTAGTAACCTAATTTAACGATTCAAGACGTTTAAACGATTAATTTTGTAAATTGTGGGTCCATGAAGGAAACCCGCCAAGATCAAGTGATTTGACGCCGTTGGACTTCTTTCTTTGGTGTCATTTGAAAGAAAAGGTGTACGTCGATAAGCCAGCAGCAATTCAAGATCTAAAAAATGAGAAAATTATGCATTTTAACGGCATAGAACCTTTGACCTTCGGATAGAGGTGTGCCGCCGAGGTCGCCGTGGCCATTTGGCCGATATTTTATCCCATTAATAATTGATCCATACCAATATTATCATAATAGAAAGAAACGACAGTAATTTCCTAAATAATTTGTGTTTTATTCAAAATCAACATCGGCCCTTAAAATTTAACAACCCTTTATTTATCAAAAAAAAAAAAAGTGTACACTCTGATGTCACCACTAATTGAGGAAACGGGTTGATCGATTTTAACTAAAAAGGATACGTTGGGGATAGTCTGTATATGGTTTGTGTTTGCACGAAATCGGCCCAGGGGTTCCGGAGATATGGCATTTAGATTTTCCCATATATTCCAATACAAATATCAACAATAAGCCCTCCATTTTGAACTCCTCCGAAACGGCTTGACCGATTTTTTTGAAATTTGTGCATTTCTTAAGTATGATAATAGGTCGTAAAGTATATTTCATATCGCTAGAGAGCGTTAAATGGGGCATGATGGATGAAAGCTCCCTCCCTTAACTTATGTTCTTAATGTTCTTAACTGATCAACCGATTTACTTGAAATTTCGCAGGCAAATAGTGTTACAGCTGGAAAGAAATATAGCGTTTAATTGTTATTCTCTTCTTAACTAATCAACCGGTTTTCTTAAAATTTGGTGTGCAGATTCTGTAATATCTGAAAAAAATATGTTTTATGGCAACCCAACGTTTGCCGGGCCAACTTGTTGTTTATAAGACTTCATTTAAATTTGTATAAGTAAAATAATGCAAATAAGTGATACCAGCCAAACAACTAAAAAGATTGGTATAACAAGAAGTCCAAAAAATTAATAAGCTCAAAATATGAAAAGTAACGGCACTTTCCCTACAACTATTTGGCTAGAGATCAGTTCAATAAATTGATAATAAGTAGAAAAAAAATAATAAAACGAATTAGAAGGGCGTAAAGAAAATTTAAAAAATTTTCTTCACTTTTCTGAAATCCACAATGAAACATCTTTTGTTTATAAGACAGTAAAATCTTTAAAAAAGAAAACAATTGTTTAATAGAACACGACAATCCGGTAAAAATTTTTGATACAATGCAACTAAGCCAGAGCTATGTTGAAGGTGCAAATTGCAGAATATACTCCAAAATCTTACCATGCGTTGGAAAATAAATGAAGAGTTAAAAATTAGAACTACGTAGCACATATCAGATTTGTCAAATATGCAAAGAAAGCCGTTCCAGCAGACTCAGAAAAGAGTCAGTTATCATAAAACATCTAATACGGGCTTTGTTACAAAATTTTTTTGCTGCAGGCTGGCCATGGATGATTAAAGAAGCTCCCCTTTACAATGGAAGCTCATTAATGGAAACCAATACAAAATTTTTCTATAAATAGGGATAGACACCAAGAAACCTAGACTGCTTTATCACTCAAATTAAATGGATGTTATAGAAAATGCACACAATGGTGATTCAAGAGGCTTTCCGTAGGGTACCTCAAAATATGAAAAAAAGCCCATCGATGTGGCTAGATTTGTTTTTGTAAAATAAGTTTAAGTTGTTTATTTTAACAATTGCATATTAACTTTGATTATTTTAAACCTGATACAAATGTTTTATTACTGCTAATGTGTCCGTCCATATTTTATTCCGTATACGTTATTGTTATAAATATTTTTGATAATTTGGTTTCTTCTAAGATGTTTGTCATCACAAGTATAATTGTAATGATAAATCTATGAATGCAGTACTTCAGAAATATTTTATGCATGCAACAGATGGAGTAAAGAGAAAAAAACTTGAACAGTAATTTTAATTCATGGTTTCAATATTAACTTTTAAATTAACTTTATTTTAATAATAAAAATCCTTTATTTTTTCTACATTTATTTTTAGTTTTTTGTTATTATTATAGTTATTAACTAAAAATTTTTTTAAATAAACTCTCGAAAAACTTTATTAACCTTAGATCATATTTACACCATGCAATTATCGCCGCAACTTTTCAATGCAACTTTTTGTTTGTTAGCAACAGGTGTAGGAAAGAAAATAGTTGAAAAAATGCTTGAAAAAAATTGAAATATAAATGTGAAAAGAGTTTCGTAGCAAATGCTTTAAAAGAAAATAGAAAAAAAACTCGGCGTTAGTTGCATAGTCTAAATGCGGTATTATAAAACAAAATTATATTCTGGAGTTCCACAAGGCTCAGTTCTTGTGCCTTTGCTATTTAGTATTTTTATCAACGATATATTTAATGTCGTCAATTTTGTTAACATTCAGGCATATGCTGTTGATATTCAATTGTATATATCTAATCGTATTGGTCTTGTTGATGATATATGTTACAAGCTTAATGAGTACCTAATAGCTGCTTATAAGTGGCCTATAGCTAATAACCTATTGCTCAATATCCGGTAAAATCGGTTTTATTACCCATCAGTCGGATGAAAGCTGATTTTAATCCGCTTCCAATTGCTAGCTAAAGCCTGGTACTCTGTTCAAATTTGTGAAAAATGTTGAGCAACATTCCTTATTTCACACGAAAATTTTGACATGTAAAAATGATACCTTTCATGCGAGTTTGTACAATTTGACGTTTTTATTCCTGCAAAGTATGCGACATTGTTTTGCGTATGTAAACAAACCGCACATTTATTTAACTGAACATTATTTTTTTATTAAACAATTTAATAAAAAAGAATATAAATATTGATTAAAAGTGTTACCGGTTGTGTTATTTTAATTTTTTATTTCTTATTTAATAATCAGTTAATACTTTTTTGCTTTTGCTTAAAATTCCACGTGAAATAAGTGCAGCTTACATTATTTCGCAGTTGTAAAAAAATGTTGCCAGAAACATTTCCTAACTTTTTCACAAAATGAACAGAGTACAACTCTATCAACATTATTTCATAGATATTCCGCACAAGTTTTTTTCACGTAAAATGTTGAACACAGTAGCAGGCTTTAGGCGACATTCCACTGTGGAAAAAGTGAACACACAGAAAAAAATACCAATATAAAATTAACATGGAAAAATGTTGATTGAGAATCATGTTAAATTTCTGCAAAAGTATGCCCTTTATTTAAATTTATCATTATTTCATATTAATTTTAAATGAAAAATATTAAAATAATCTTTAATCACTCTTATTAAATATTATTCACTGATAAAAAAATGAAAAACAAATATTAAAATATAAATAAATATGGATTCAATATTGAATCCATAAAAACCTGCTTTATATTAAAATCAAAAGTTTATCTTGTTAAATTAACATGCATACATAGTTAAGTATGTTAATTTTTTTATTTTCATTCCTAAAATGTGTTATAAAAAGAAGACAATTCCCGTATTCTTTTAATTAATATTATTTAGTTAAATAGTACATCAAGTTTTCAAAGTAGAATGATGACGCAAACCATATCGGGCCATTCTGCTGATTGATCTGTTAACAAAGGAGACTACAAAATAAGTCAAACATGTGTTACAGGGGTAAGTGATTTGAATTATTCTTAAATAAATGCATATGTTGTCTCTGAAGCTTCTTCACATCAATTAGTTTCCACATGAAATTCACGTTGTTTCAACATGAAATAACTTTCATTCAACGTGATTCGATTGTTATTTCAATGTATTTGACATTTTGCTCTAACTTTACTGCAATGTTAAATTAACATGAATTATAGTTATTTTAAAAGAAAAAAAATGTTGTTCGCAAGTAATTATAAAATCAGGTTGAATTAACATGAAACACGTATGAAGCAAAATCACCACCGAAAAATTTTAAATCAACCTTGTTTTCGACGTTTTTAACTTGATTTTTTTCTGTGTGAAGTACCTTGGTTTTCACATTAACTTCGCCCTGTCATGCAGTGATCATATTAATAATGTAGTACGCAGTGGGTATCTGACACTGCACAATCTACGAATAACCTCTGGTTACACACCGACAGAGATCAAGAAATGTCTATTTCTGCGGTGGTGTATAGCAAATAAGACTCGTGCATAGTTAATTTGTTCTTTAAACCTTTATTAAATTTAAACATTTTTATGAATACAGGCATACATAGATTTCAAGTCTCGTTTAACAATACAACTCGTTATGTATACGGCATTCACAGATTTAGTAGTGTTTTATCCTGAAGAACCATGATTCTTGGTTGTGACTACCTTCGCAAGCGAAACCTTCTATTTCTACACAAACTAATAAAAGATCGATCACCGACATACCTGTTTGACAAAATTACATTTGGCAGGTCGGACGGGGGTGTGACCTTAATACCCCCTCGTTACAACAATTTAAATTTAAGCAGATTTTTCTTCATCAATGGCATAAAGCTTTGGAACTCGTTGCCCTTAAATATCAAACTAATTGTTGACAGACAGAGATTCAAGAAAACTCTTATGGATTATTTTTCACAAAATGGTTAGCCTTCAACTTCATTTTTCTCTTTACTATTATTATATTTTTTTTTATTTTTTTTATTATTATTATTATTGGTTTTCTTTTTTAATAACTGTTTAGTCAAATATTATAATTGGCAATTTATTAGTAGGTGTTACTTATTTTTGCCCTAATTTTTATTTTCTATTGGTTGTATTACTAATTGTTTTATTCAAAACGTGATTTTATAATAATATTGTTATTATTATTGTTATTATTATTACTGTTATTATTATTATTATTATTATTATTATTATTATTATAATTATTACTTTAATTACTATTGGTGTTTATTATGCAATCCTCTGGACTATAAAACAATTTAATTCTTAATAAAATAAATAAATAAAAAAATTAATAAATAAATAATAAGTAGGTACCATTTTCTGAACACAAGTGTATCATTTTTGATTTAGAAATGAGCTCACATACGGGTATTTTGCTCATGAAGCTGATTCCTAAATGATTCGATTGTGATTGAAAATGATTGCTGCGAAAGAGTCGCAAGTAAAAAAAGAGCTGGTAAGCAATTAGGATAGAGATTAAAAATGATTTGTAATATAATCAAAAACTATGTATATCATCTACGATTGAAAAATGAGATGGAAAATACTCCCTAATGATTATGAAAACTACCATAGAATTAATCAAAAAGGAATCAGAAAATTTTATCACAAGTGATTCTTTCAGGTGATTCATCGATAGGGTGCAATTTTCTCACAACAAGAGTATCATTTATAATTAAAAAAATTAACTCATATACGCACAGAAAAAATTAAAAATTTTCTCTAATCACCAATTATATACTGAATTCATAGAATCAAGCAACCCATTTGTTGATTTTGCATCTACATATTACCAAAATCATTATATTGATTTCTAAAAACTGTAAATATTTAATATTTTGAATATTTTTTTTTCAATAAGTGATATTAAATTCCAATATTATTTATTAAGCTTGAGGTTTTTCTTTTTTATATAAAAAATTAGATAACATTTAATAAGTGATATTTTTAATTTTGATTAAAAAAATTATCAAAAAACTTTGCCGTTTCAAACAATGTGTTAATTGATTCTTACAATTTCCAACAACAATTTCACAAGTTTTAATTATTTTATCTTAAACGAAATAATTTTTTGTCATTTGATTATTATTTTAATTTAAACTTTATTTAAAAACAACTAAAATGTTAATTATACCAAAATTATATTTTTAATTTTCGTTCAACAAAAAAAAAGAAAAGATAAACTCACTGTTTATTGTTGTTGTTTTTGTTTGAGCTTTGGTATTGTTGCAAGTAAAACTAAAGTTTATAATTCTTATTCGCTTAACAGTTTTATTTGTATAATATCATTAGCTTTTCTAAAATCTTTGGATGAAGTTTCCTGACGATCCGGCCTGCACATAGGAATATCTTATCCCTTCAACAATAAATTTCAGTTTCTCAATATTATGAAATGGGAATTTAGCACATTTGAAAGAAACCTTGTTAAAAAAATTATTGATTCAATTATTGCATGAATTAAGTTTAAATACTTTTTAAATAATCTTTTTAATTGATAAAAAACTACTAATTTTACTAGTAACGCTGATTCGATTATGATACAAAAATTAGATTAAAAGTGTATTAAAAAGAACATCCAAAGCCCTGCGTTTTACGTTTTCGATTTCTAGCGCACCCCTGATATTTTTAGTTCTTGTGCAAAGTTCTTCCTTAATTCTTTTTTAATTTTAAGTCCCCTTTTTTGGCCGCCAGTTGGCCGATAAACAGTGTTGTCAATTTTAAGATCTTATTTTTTGAAATGCTAGCCAGAATAATTGTCCAAACTCAATTGGAACATTATTTTAATTTGTTTAATTTTCATCAATTGCCAATCCACCCTCGCAGCTGTTAATGTATTATCTGCCATTTATGGGCGTATGTGTGTGTGTTTCCAACATTATTTTTGGTCGATTTTTATTTCTTATTTTTTGGTTTCACTGTGCAAAGTTTATTTTTAGGCCCCCCTACAAAAAAAACTACATTTTCAGTTTCGAGCAGTTTCAGTTATTTTCGGTTGAGTTTCTTCTTATTCATGGGATGACTTTTTTCTGCTTTTATTTTCATTTTCTCTTTCAAGACAGCAATGGCAGCAGCAGTTCGTTGCAATTCCACTTGTGCATGTGTGTGTATGTTTGGGTGCTTAACATTTTTTGTTCGTCTTTCTTTCGGTTTTTGGTTAAAAGGCCATAAATTTACTCCACTGCCATAATTTTGTGTGATTTTCATTATACCAATATTTATGCAGTTTCGAAAAAAAACACTAAACTTGTGTTCTCTACTCTCTGCTCTTTTGGTGACTGACTGGCGTGTAGGTCTTTTTGTATGTCTGTCTAGTTTGGCTGGTTTTTTTTGTTTTTGTTTATTTTTGGCGTTTTTAAGACAATTTTTGCGATTTTTGTGCAAGTGTGTATTTGTGTATTTTTGTGGATTTATGAGATTTTGTGTGTTAGTGTTTCGTCGAATCTTTTTTATTTTTGGTGGCTTGTTTCACTTCTTTTTTACTTTTATTTCTTGCGTTTTTGTTTTTTTTTTTGTTGATATTGAATTTTCGTTTCTCAAGGCCAAACGTTCATTGAACTGCATGTGTTTGCTTGTGTGTGCAGTTGCCAGCCCGCCAAATTGTGTTGCCAGTTTTTTGTTCACTTGTGTGTGTGTGTGAAAATGTTTTAATGCAATTTCATTCAAAATGTTTTCATTTCGTTTTCGTTGCTGTTTTATTTGTAAATTGCCTCAATTTGTTTTAAATTATAGAAGGAAGTGCATTTCTCTGGCAAATACATTAAATAACACATGGCAAATAAAATGGGAAAGTGATGATGATGATAATCTAAATAAAAGATTTTACAACTTAAATTTATGATTTTTGGAAATGGGGGTCTTGATGGTATTAAGGATATAATTTTGTTGGTAAATAAAAGAAAAATTCTTAGCCTTTTTTTAAAAGCTGTAATGAAAAAACTTTTAAAAGGCGACATCTCATAAAAATTAAAGTTTAAGTTCGTTTAAATAAAAGTTAGGTCAAGCTTAAGTGAGGAATAAAGTGGCCTTTAAATATTTTTCGTTATAATAACTTCACTGTAAGATAAATTAAATATTGTTTAAAATACAAATAATATAGCGAACGCCGAATACTTTTGACATTTGTTTTTTTTGCAGGGTTTAAAAAACTGCAGTAGAAACCAAAAACTGAGTTGGCTTGAAAGCGACTGTTTACATTTAATGAATCAGAAATAAAAGCAACAGTTTTTTTTTGGCCAATGATAAACGGCAGACTGCAGTTTTTTAAAAGTAGTTAATTTGTTTACATTCAACACATAGTGGTGTTTATGTGGCAACTCTAAAATGGCAACTCTTAATGCATAAACCTTACGTTAAAAGTTAAAACTAAGATGATTTTCCCTTAAGCTTATTGTTCACTTTTATGTTAAAGAAAAGTTATTTAAATAAAACATTCTTAATTAGAACATCGACAAGTTGTTATAATGCCCTAAGAAATTTTTTTTATAAGTAGAACAATTTTAAAATGATTAGGCGGGGTTTCGATCAAAGACCTGGGTCCTGTTTCTGAAAACTACAAGTTACAAATCTATAATTAAAATACATTAAAAAAGCAACAATTTTACAATTTTTGTTTCGTAAACTCACAATATTATAACAGTAACGGGACTGCAGTGTATTTAAATAAAATAAAATTCCGTTCAGTCATTTTTAAATAAATAAACATTTAAAATTACAAGCATAATTATTTTTAACTGATTCTAACAGTTATTTATTAAATAAAGTGCATATTAATACGGATTTTTAGTTGCAGTTAATATTGTCCGTTGAATAAATTAATTTCTTCTTTATGTAAAATTAAATTTAAAATAACGAAAATTTTTTTTTTATTTTACTGTCAAAAATTCAACTGCGAATTCCGTAAAAACAAAGGAATGTTCAGTTATTTTATATAATTTAACAACCAAAAATAAATTTTTACTTATCTATAAAAACGATTTGCTTGTTTTGTGACAGCAATTCCCATTTTCTATTTGTTAAAATAATTTAGTTAAATACATCAAATTTTACAAGTAAAATAATTGCGAAACCATATCGGTCATGCTGCTGGTGTCTAATAATTGAGAGTTCTTCTGCTAACAACGGGGCAGTACAACGAAAGTAAAACAAACGTGTGTAACGGGGTAAGTAAATAAAAATGTTCTCTCTCTCATTAGAAAAACAAGCGGACTGGTGTCTGTCTGGTATTTTTTTATTTTTTTAGAAATTCGGCTCTTTTGTGGAGTAAAAGAAAATTACGGAAATTAATAAAAAAAAAAACTGAATATGCCTTTGTTTTTACGGAATATTCAGTTAATTTTTTGATAGTTATTTTATAAAAAATATCTAAAAATTCATTGGTTTTTACGGAACATGGAGTTGAATTTTTGACAGTAAAAATTAAATTAACTTTTCGTTAAAAATAAATGAAAAGAATTAGACCGGGTTTTAACTGAATTTTCATATATTTTATATACCAATTTCAGTTCATGTAACGTACAGAATATTGTGAGTGTATATATTTTACTTGTAGATTTCTTAGTAGTAGTTTTGAGAAACAAGGCCCTCAATTGATACCTAATCACAACTTTTGTCGAATTTCTGGCCAGTAAGTTAATTTTTTTCCATCCCATCGAAAAAACGATTTTTGTGATTCTAGTGATTACAGATAAGTATACGATTAGCTGGTAGGTTGGTAAGCGGATAAGCACGCCCAAAACTAGACGTACTGCAAGAAGAGTCGACAGTGTCTCCATTCTTACACCACACAACTCGTTAAGAGTAAGAACCCCGGATCAAGCATGAGACGAGGACAGTACTGAGGTGGCTAGTGCCAGCCCGTTGCGTTGAGATATTTACCAAATACCGAGTTTCAACCGCGATAGCTTAGAGAGTTGTTGTGGGAGCGTGGGCTCCGTCTGAATTGCGTCTAAATTGTCACCATATAAAATAAAGAAAATAGAATAAAAACGTGCACACGTTTTGGCTCATACAAACGAAAAAAAACAACCTTCGACATTATGAAATTATGAACACGACTCGCTCTCTCTAATCTACATTCCTTATTAATATGCCTTGGCCCATATACTGACTTATAGACAATGGTCTAACAATTATACTGTTCTTCTAAAATAACATTTATAATAAGAATATAGTTTGACACTAATGCCCAATTTTCAGGAGGGTATTTAAATCTATATTTAGTTAATTTTCATATAAACTTAATCAATTTAAATACAGAATGATTTGTTTGAGTTTTATTTAAAAAGTCTTATTTAATTAAGAAAAAGTATCGTAGCACTACTTAATACAAAAAAAAATATCATAAAAGAGTGTATTTATTTACAAGGTGGTCTCAAAAAGCCGCTGCCTGTTAATGCTTTACCTGTTGTTATTGTAAAATTAAGGCCACCTTTCTAAGTTATTACAATGGAAAGTTAGGTTGAATTTAAATGTACCAGCTTTGTGAATTAAGTTACCTTTAAGTGCTAAGTACAGAACAATTTAAAATATAAATGTGAAATAATATTAAATCTAAAAATTTGGCCGTAAGTTGTAAGACTATTGTTGTTTGCTTGATAGTGACTTTAAAAATACACTCAGATAATTGGGGAATTTAAACGGTAGCCACAAAATCATATGCCTTAAAATAATAACACTACACAGAAAAAAATATTTTTCCAATTCAAAAAAAAATTTGTAGAATCAAAACATTTTTGAATTTATTTGAATTCACAATTTACACTGATTTTTTCAAACAAATAATTTAACTGAATCAAACAAAAAGTTTTTGCACAAGCAATCACTGGAGGAGAATATGATGAAGGCAGAGCAGAGCGGCGACTGGCTTTGAGACCATAGCTGGGGAATTTCGATTACAATTAGAAATCATTACGATTAGAGAAATAAAATAATCTAATCATTAGAATTTAATTTTTATAAAAATTTCAGATTACTAATTGATTAGATTAGAAATAATCAAAAATATAATCACAATTAGTGACGATTAGCATTTCTAATCAAATCTAATCAAAACTAATCCAAAAAATAATTGATTAGATTTCTTGATTATTTTTGATTAGATTAGATTAGATCAACTATTTTTAACTATTTTTGTGAAAAGAAAATATTTTTTTTATTACATTTGTTGCTATATTTACATAATGTAACAGTTTTGAATATTGCATAAAATTGCATTATATGTATATTGCAACATACATATCGTAACTTTAATATAGAAAAGCCCTAACTAATGTTTTCCTTACTTTACAAGAGAAGGAAACAACTTAATAAAAATTATAGTCTTGCAGGCACGATTTTTTTTTAACGAAGTTTTTCGTTCAATTCTCTAATCAATTTAATAAAAAACTGGTTTTAAAAAAAATCGCGACTACAAGACTATAATTTTTATTAAGTTTTTTTCTTCTCTTGTAAAGTTAGGAAAATATTAGTTAGGGCTTTTCTATATTAAAGTAACGATATATCGCGACGTGAGAACCAGAGGGTTCTATCTGGCTTTTTCAAAAATGTTCAGAAGAGCATTTTTAAAGTTCGGAGTTATTTCTATACTATTTAAATAATAAATATGAAGAAGAGAACACAAGAAATCAGAAACTAGTTCAGTTATTTATTGGAATATAAAATTTGTTTCATCAAAAGTTAAAATAAAACACAAGAAAAATTAACTTTTTTAATTACAGATTTCAGATAGAACCTTTCGGAACTCAAACTAAAAACTTTTGCAATAATTATTCATATAAAAATTTTTTTTATGCGATTAAAAATTTTTTAAATAAATATAAGTTACATAAGAATTATTCATTTCCTTAATGCAATATAAAAGAACATGTGAAAAAAAAGAAAAAAAAACAAAAAATTAATATTCTTTAATGTGACCCTGCACATAGAACCTTCTGGTTCTTAAAAATTCAAATTTTTTTTTCAAATGAGTTTATCTAATTAAAAAGTGTGTTATAAAAATCTACGTCTATGGAAGGCATCCACTTAAACATACTCTTAAAATCATTTTCTTTGTCTTTAGTAAGTTTTGGCACACATTTTGATTTGTTTACTGCTGGAAATGTAGGATTAGAAGTGTGGCGTGTGCCTTTTTTTTTTGTATTGAAACATTTTCCCATTCTTTGGAACCATGGCTGAGCTTATGTATAACCTACATCGAATATGTCACATCTCTTTAAAGTAAGCTGAGAAACTTTGGTAAATGGTACATTACTGTAGCTTAATGTTTTTGCTGGCGATTAAAAATCAAAAATGTCAATGGAGCTCATCTCTATGATACAGTAAGGTTTATTTTCTGTTGGCTACCAGTAAAACTCTTAACAAAGACACAGGTGACCAAACTTCTGTCCATTTAAGTTTTTTTTATAATGTTTGAATGGATATTGTCGACTTCTTGAATGCATGAATGGCCCGGGGTAGAATATTTTAAAGTTATAAATAAATACAAATAAATATATTATATTTACATACATAAAGATAAATAACGAATTTACAGAAAGTCAAAAAAAAAAATAAAAAAAAAATCCATTTTCAGTAAGTTCTGTAAAAAAAAGGAAATAGGTATATATATATATTACATTATATATATATATATATTATAATTCACAAAAAATTCAGGGTTGAAAATTAATTTGGGAGAACTTCCGGTGCTACGCATTCTTTTACCACTCACTGCCGGCTCGCTCTCCAAAACAATATTCCCTATGTTCCGGATCACCTTCGTCGGTAAGTAATTTGGATCACATACATCATCGTCTGCGGAGAAGTCTTGGTCTTCGAAAACAATTGGATCCATTACGACAACTACAATATCGAAAATAAATTGGAAATTTTTGTTTTACATATAAAGTTTGCATTTTGTTTAAATTTTCACGACGGCGAAAAAACAATAAATAAAAAAAAAATCCGTGCATTTTTACTTACCAATAATTTTGAACACTTTAATTTGCATAAAAAAATTAACATTAATAATAACACAACAACAGGGTGCACCGTATGCAATTTTATGCAATATTAAAAAACTGTTACATTATGTAAATATAGCAACAAATGTGATAAAAAAATATTTTCTTTTCACAAAAATAGTTAAAAATAGTTGATCTAATCAAATCTAATCAAAAATAATCAAGAAATCTAATCAATTATTTTTTGGATTAGTTTTGATTAGAAATGCTAATCGTCACTAATTGTGATTAGATTTCTGATTATTTCTAATCTAATCAATTAGTAATCGCCTAAAATGACTAACTTATCATTACTAATCAATTTTTCAGCACAATTAAAATTTCTAATCCAATTGGTAATCATTAGGATTTCTAATCATTATTCCCAAGCTATGTTTGAGACACATATTTTGCTGGAATAATTTTTGAACGAAGTCTTTCTTTTGTTTATGTACGCAATGTTTTTCTTCATCACTCACTGTTGATGTAAACCGTTCCTACGCTAAAGAAGAAGAAATGTAACCTTTTTGACAGCAGACCGACTCGATATGTTTTTCGTCATCATTCTATTTTTGTATTTGATGTATTTAAACAGTTTTAAAAAATTGAATACGGGATTTTTTTTCATTCTTTTTTACCAACTTTGAAACTAACCAAACATTTATTTTGTTTCTTATAATGTTGTTGTTGTTTCTGTCGTTTAAAAAGAGTGAAACGTTTTTTAACCTGCTATTGTTTTAGTTTTTTTTTTAACTTTTTTACATCTTTCTTATTGTTGTACTTTTTTAAAGCGTTTAAAAATATACTATTTGTGTTTTTCGTTGTTGTTCTTATATTTAAAAAAGTGTTGCCTACGATCAAATAAGAAAAATGCAAAAACACGACAACATTGAAAAGCGATAAATATTTCATACAAAATTATGAAAACTTGAAACCAATAACGTGTACATTATATTTTTGAATAGTTGTCAACATTTTTGTTGGTTAAATAAAAATCAAACAAAAATATTAATTAAAGCAGTAAAAAATAATTGTAGAAATTAAAAAAATTGCAAACAAGCGTTTGTTTGAATATAATTCGGCAATAATTTTTTTGTGTAAACAATATGTCTGCTGTGAGCAACCACTCATAATTCAGATTTCTACTGAGTATTATTTACAAAACAATAAAAAGAGCATACAAATCTTATTATTTTAAAACCTCTGCTAGTGGAAACAAAACAAAATGTTATTTTTTTTAAAATATTATAAAATATTTAAATATTTTCAAAATATGAGTTGGTAGCATCCTCCAAATATGTTACTTATACTAAAGGCACATATTAATGCCCAATTTTCAGGAAAGTATTTAAATCTATATTAAATTAATTTTCATATAAACTTGAATCGTATTTAAATGCAAATTGAATTTTTGTGGTTTATTTGAGAAGTCTTATTTTATTAAGATAAATGTATGGCAGCACTACTAAATACAAATAAAAATATCATATGCAAAAAACAGCTGAATGTTATTGCTTTGCCTGTTGTTGGATTTTTGTCATATTGGGGCCACCTTGCTAAGTTATTCCAATGGAAACTTAAATTAAATTTAAATGCACCACATCGGTGAATTAAGTTTTATTTAAGTGTATTGTGAAGAAGAGAATTTTGTATTTAAGACTATTTTGAACATAAATGTATTTTAATATCAATCCTGAAAATTGATCATGAGACATATAGAAAGACAGTTGATGTACACTAACCTTAAACAACGACGAGTTGTATTCTGATACTAAAGTGTTATTATAGGACCAAAGTCTTATACCTTTGTAAAGTCTTATACTTAGACAACTAAGATTATATTGCTATACAAATATGACAGCGATAAAGTAAAACCAGTCTATTGAATATAACAATATTCCTTACGATTTTTTAAGACTGAAAAAGCATTATGCGAAGACTATCGAATAAATCGTTTTTTGTTTTGAGACAACTACAAGTGATCTCAGTTTTTGTTATTTGCTTCGAAATCATAAAGTTTCCTAATTTAACTATTCAAACCCAAACTATAAAATATTCATAAGCTATTGGCGTAGCAATTTAAATATTATTGTGAATGGTAAAGTATGTAATACATCATCAATACAGCTGCTACTGTTTGAGTTTCTTAGCAGCTTGGAATGACTGCTGTTGATTGATGATGTATTTTCATCATGATGATGGTTTAATTATAAGTGACTGCAGATGCGAGGCAACATTCATAATTGATTCGTTAAAAGCATTATCGTGACTTTAAGGCTTTGTAACTGTACAGAAAAACAGCGTGAGAAAACACTTAAAAAAACGTACAGCTGTTGCTTGAAGGAAAAATAAATTTTTAAATTAAAAATTCAAACCTGTTTGAGTTATTAATAGTTCTATATCATTAAAATTTTTGATTAAATATCTAGTTCTATATCTTTTACAAACTTATAAATATTCCCTCGATTATTGTTTTATTTTTTTTCACTAGTTTCCTGTTCTAAACTTTAAATAATATTTCGTAAAAAGAAGCATTTATCAAAATTATTCGATGGCGACAATAATTATGACCATTAATGCAACAATGTAATATTAAATGACTGTTATTCAGGCAACGTAAAAACAGAGTAAACAAAAGAAGACAAAAAAAGAAAAATATAACAGCCGCAGAAAAAAGTGGTAAGACAAGTGTTGCAGCAATGCAAAGAGGAAAGTTACAATGAAGATATAATGACAAGTAGTGCATTGAGTGCAGCATGGGACAAATTTTAAAGATGTTTTTTTTAAATTATTTTCGTAATATATTTTTTTTTTTGCAAAATAAAAAAATTTAAATTTTTTTTGGCAATAAGTATATTTTATAAATTTAATATTTATTTAATACATGTAATTTTTTTAATTTTTTTTTTATAATTTGTGATTATTTGACTTTTTTGGTCTAATTTTCTAATTATGTTCTCCTCCGAACGGATTAGAAACAGACACTCTTAAAACATAAATTTAGTGCTCGAAAATACTTAAAATCAAAAGACTTAAGGCACATACATACTACACTCAAACTCTAATGAACACATTGGGACGTATAATAAACAAGAAACATTCAATATTATTTATACGTTCTTGACCCAATATAAATATTTTTGAATTCAGTAGCTCGTTTCAGTATTTCTCGCATCGTAAAATTTCTTACATGAAGGGTGAAACAAAAAATTCCATCGTTTCTCGATGTATGAGATAAAAGTGTTTCTGCATTTGAATGCGAAAACAGACACAACAAATGCTGTTTATACTGGAATATTTCCAGTAATTAAGTGTCAAATAAAAGCGAAACGTCAACAAAAGAAATAAATATAATAAAAACAAGGCTGCCAGATTTGACGAGTTATCGTCATCTTGACGATTTTGTGTTCCGATATTAACAAAGTGACGTTTTGATGATTTTTTCTAAAAAAAGTGACGAAAGCAAAAACAAAATCAAAAATATTTTATAATTTTGTTGTTACTTTCTACAGAAATTCATCTTGAATTTTTAAATTTCAAACACTTCTATTTTGTGGCGTTGAAAATTGAAAAAAAAAATAGTATGAATGTCTGTAGAAAGCAACAACAAATTTATAAAATATATTTGATTTTATTTTTGCTTTTAATGAAATTGTTGGCGTTGCGTTTTACACCATAAGCCCCTTAGTCTTCGAAATAAGATAATTGTAAATATTTTTATATGTTTGTTTATTAGAAAAAAAGATATCTTTAGAAACAAGGCTGCTTAAATTTTTATATTTATCCCTATTGTGAAAATTGTCCTCGAAATTGTTTGTTTCTTCCCTAAAAAATGTATCGGCAAAAGCAAAATTTCGAGGGAAAGTAATGGACCGACTTGGCTTATTTTGAACATTTAATACTTCTTATATACATATACAAAATATGATTGATATTTGATATTCTTATCTTATATGTACACTTTTGTGCCAAAACCATTATTCCGGCAAGAAAGAAATTTGTTTTTCTCCCAGTAAAAACTTTTTCAAAATGGATAACTTCTTTCACTCATTATTAAGTAGCTTTCTTCCATAAGAACTTCGATAACTACTTTTTTCTGGATATATTAAGATAAAAAAAATGACTTACTTTTGAATTTGTTCTTTTTGGCACAACACAAGTTTTTCAGTAGAATTGTATGTAGTGCTTTTATGTGTTTCTGATTACTTAACATATTATTTTGTAGGCGAAGATTTTACTGGGTCTTTAACCCGTTTATTTATGAACCGATTTTTTTAATTTTAACTACAAGGTATTCTACTAAGTCTATTTCAGGAAAAAAAGAAAAAGATTATAGGAATAGGTAAATTAAAGATTTATATCTCAATTATTAAATAATAATTATTAAATACCAATGAACTTTAACTATGTTTTTGTTTGATTATTTTTTAATTAAAGTCGAAACAAATTTGTTTAAAATTGACTTTAAATTGCACGATTTTTAAAACAAAAAAGACGATCTTTTATATTTTTTTCTCAGGAAATTGACGATTTTGACACAAATTTATCTGGCAGCACTGATTAAAACCAAAACAAGAAAAGGCTAACAAAAGTTTAAACTAACACTATATAACAATTGTGTTTTGTTTATTTTCATCATATAAATTATGCATTTATCATTGATATTCCTTCTATTTTTTTATTTATTTAAAAAAAATAGTATATAAACATATTTTAAATTCAAAATATCTACATTTTGTTTTTCTCGCCACCAATTTCAAATGTGACTTATTTTGACAGTTCTTGAAAGAAACTTTTCGCAAAATATTGTTATAGAAACACTTTTTCTCGCATCCTTCCAATAATTGCTGGAAAATTATTAAAATGACAGATAATTCTCGCAACGGAAAGATACAGAAACACTTGTGCGAGAAAAACCTTTTTTTGTTTCATTTTGCACTGTTTCTGTCCCGATTCACTGGTTTCATGCGGAAAATTTTACGATGCGAAAAATACAGAAACGGGCTACAGATTTGTATTTCCATTATTTTTTTAAATTTAATTACATTTAAAAAAATTTTTTTTAAAAAATTTTGTATTCTTCAAAGTATAAACTTTTACTAAAATTAAAGCTCTTTTAGTGAATGACTTAAATATCTAGCCTTATAAGAAAAGTTTAGCCTTGTTAAGTTTTAGAATAATACTAATATTTTAGAGTAGTGAACATAAATTTTTAGCTTTTACAGTTTTACACTAAGATTTAATTAGTTTTTTACTAAGAATCATCAAAGTTGTATGCTAATCTTACTATTGTTTTCAACTGATGTCGTTTTATAGTCTAGTTATTAGAGTAAATTCTTATATAATGTATATAAAGTAGGCTCGAGCTAAGCCGTAAGTCTTATTCATAGTACAGCTTAAGAATCAATTTGGTTACTGAGAAAGTCTCTTATTATTAAGACTAAAATCATATACTACGATTAAATTATTTTACTAAGAATGTTCTGTTGCTGCTCTGTAGTCCAAAAAAATATTTGTATACAACGCATAAAATTTATTATGTTAATACCAGGGCTTTGGAGTCGTTACGAAATAGTTCTAACTCCGACATCGAATCCACCCGCTGAAATTTTTTAAGTACGACTCCAACTACGACTCTGGCTCTGACTCCAAATCCAACTCCGATTTCTACTTTAACCTTGATGCTAAATGTAAATTAGACTGGTCCTTATTTGATTTTAAACCGAAGATAGGCAAACACATACATGTGTATTTTATAATAATGTTAGTGCTTTATGACCCTCCCACTCTCATTGTTCTGCAGCGCTGCCATAGTTCTTTTTATTTTTATTATTTTTTTTTTTTTCGGAAATACGTATTGCATTTTAAACACACGTACGGAAGAAAACAATTCAGTAGATTCAGAAGATGTATTCGATGTTTGGATCAACCTTTACATGTGAATCTTCATTTTCTTTATTGAAGTTTATAAAAAATAAACACCGAAATCGTCTCACAGATGAACATCTCGCAGACCTCATGCGTATAAAATGTTGTTCCCACAAGTTTGACAAAGATGAAGTAATCAAAAGTTTTGAAAAAGTTAAGTTCTTCTTTTCTTTTACCATTTTGTGTTTCAATGTTGCATAATAATGGATTATAATGAAATCTGATCAAGCCTTCAAAAGGCTAAAATGTCGTAAGAAATATAATGCTAAAATTGAAAGAAAAAAATTGTAATGTAAAACTGCACAATTTACAAAAAAAAACTCATTTTTTAAACAAAGAACTTTTTTTAAAAAAAAGCTTTTTTTTAATAGAAACAAAATCAATTTACAAATGATTCTGTAAAAAAATTGTATATCGATATTTTAATTCTAACCCGTTACGCATTTAGCATTAATATAGTTATTCATATAATATAGTTATAGTTATTATATCGCACCCTAAATACTGAAGGGTCACAACTCAAAATATTTCAATTTTCACTTTTTGTAAGTCATATCTACGCACTGTTTAAGTCTTAGATAAATTTCTCTAGTATTTTGCGAAAAAAATACAATTGAATCCTTCTTTGTAGTATTAGAGAACATAAAAAAAGAAAACTGTGTTTTGTCTCTACTGAACATTTAAGAATTTTGAGTTGTGACCCTTTAGTATTTAGGGTGCGATATGTAAAGTAGACAGGTCTCTATTTTCTGACTTAAAATTTTTCAAAGCAGACCCTCACAACATTTTTTTATTTAGAAAAATATTAGAATTATCATTAGTTGCGTGTTTTTGTGGGCACTTCGACTCCGGTACAATAACCTCAACTCCGACTCTTAAGCTCCGACTCCACAGCCTTGGACAATACTAAAGTCTTATATTAAGACTAATGTTTTAATATACTAAAGGGTAGTTTACACGGTAATATTTTATATTACGACATCACGTAAAATGAGAGAAATCATATCATGTAAAAGCAAAATGCATTGAGTAAGAGAGAATACGAATACAAAATCTGATAAGCGGTCGGTAATTGTTTTTTTTTTCTGAACCATTTTAGAAACTTATATAGTTTCATCAGACCAGAGGTAAATTTTAACAGAGTATATAAAAGGTGGTAGCATTTTTATACAATTACAAAAACAACTAAAATCAACTCAGAAAATTTTCATGTTGTTTCTGTAAAAATTTTAAAACTGTAACCATCTGCTTTTTTGTTATTATTTTTGATTTTACTTGTACCATCTGTGTAAACATGAAAAATACATACAACAGACTTTTATTTTTTTCTTTTCCGCACGGTGAGAATTTCATAATATTTTGATTCTACCAAGTCGTAATACATTGTATTTCCGTGTAAACTGGCCTTAAGTAAGGAGATCAAACGGTTATTATTCGACCAGTTTTAACTGGTGTTTTTAGTTTTACTCAAGTCGGTTATTTTTAAATGTCCATTTTTTCGAATATCGTATAACCGGTTATTTTGATGTAAATTATTTTAATTATGTGTAATTTATTTACGTTTTCCTTACTTTTGTTGTGAATATATTTTTCTAATTTTGGGCAACCTTAAACTTTTTATTAAAAATGTCAAAATAAAATTCAAAAAACCAAATGAACGATGCTCTTGCAAAACAAAACTAAAAATTCAAAATACAAAAAAAAGTGGTCAGTTAAAAAAGTAAATGGCAATTTGTGTGAGAGAATTCTAAGTATTAAATATATTTTAATGCGATGCTATCCATAGATATGTTTTAAACGGGATTAAAAAAACAAAGTTAGGTCTCTGCAGTTCCCTTAAATGATGAGTTGCAAACGTACTTCGACGTCGCGACTTATTAATCATATTCAACTAGCCCACAAGCTTGGCATAAATGTACGCCAATAAAACTTTAAGAGACGGAAAATAATACTTTAATAAAATACCCTGCCAAAAAAGAAAATTTGCATTAAATATTACCCGTTGTATTGCTGAGGATGGAATACCCGTTAAGACACTTAAAAAAATCTTAAGAAGCATATCTTCATGCTAAAAACTACAACATTCCGCCGGAATCATCGATATGGGAAAATTTACCGGTATTTTTTTTTTTTAAATACCAGGAACTAAAAAACAAAATTTAAAAAATCAAACAAAGTCATGGAATGTTTATAATTGTTATCGACGTTTTACGTTTGTGGTTTGGAGAAACATTTAAAGCATGTTTGTAAAAATATTAAGTATTTGTAATATTTGGAAGACATTTGTCATTTAATTTGTTGGGCTTAGTGTTGAATGTAATAATTTCAGCCAAAACTTTGCAGAATGAAGATATTGAAGAAGGAGCATTAAAATAATTCTCATTTGCTTGCCAGAAACCAGCTCATTGTTTAAACCACTCTTTACTCCAAATACGTTTCCTTAAATTAAATACTTATCGTCCGTTCTTAAAAAATAGCAAAAAAAATTTCCGCATCGCTACCGTCATCCGCATTCATTGAAAATAAAACAAGAATAAAAAAATTTAGTTTGTACTAAAATATGCTTGTATTTTTTATTGGAGAATACAAAACGGAAACAAAGTGTATGTTTGTCAAACCATTTGTGTAGTTTATTTTGGCCTTAAGTCATAACTACGTATTTTGTTGGTAATTTACATTTGTGAACTTTTTAATTCAAAAACTAAATTGATTTTTGTGTTTTTATTCATTTGAATAAAACCGGTTTTTTTTTAAATATTAAATCGAAAATCAATTTTTTTTAAATAGCAACTGTTGGGAATATTCAAATACCGGTTTAAAAAAAAGACGAATATTCAATCTCCCTAAAATTAGAATTAAAGTGTTGTAATAAAACCAAAAAGGCTAACTAACACTTAAAATGTTTTCCAACCACTTATTGCTAATACAAAAATCTTCTAACATTAAAAAGACTAAATTTTCTTATTAAGACTGATCATAAATACTTGTAAAAAACTTAATTCCTTTGCTCCAGAAGTTTTAAGTCTTTAACCAAGGCTAAAGGCCCAACCACAATGTGCTTAAGTTGGCTTTAGCAAATGTGCGAATACATGTTAATTATATGAGGCAACCCATATTGAAATTAAAGAAACTTTTTGCTAAGTTGAATGAAACTGTCATTTGCTTAAGCAAGTTAATTGACAGTAGGTTAAGCAAGGCTGTGCATATTATGGTTAGGCCTTAACAGTGATACTAAGATCCGAGAATAAAAACATTTAACCCTTCATATTGTAAAACACTTCACCACACTACTTAAAAAATATTTTCTAGTGTTCGAAAATAAACACTAAATATTGCTTCTTAGTGTTCGGTTCGTAGATTTGTGGAAAACACAAACGCTCATAGAGTTTGTGTAGTAAATCAATAAGAAAATAACGTTTCCTAAAAATTAGATTTCTGTATCAATGTAGGGCATTTGGCAAAAAGTGGGCGTAGCTGGATAGGTGTGCGTGACACACACCATACAAAAACAAAACTGACCACTTACAATACAAGTAAGAAAAGTTGGAACATTAAGCTTCGATACCCAAACAAGACATCTATAAACATATATAAATATATTTATATGACTTTCTGTTCTTATCGCACCAGTTTGAAGGTTATATAAGATTCGGCATAGCCTAATTATTACTCTTAAGCTCGATTCACGCATGCGTTCCGAAAAATATTTTTGTCCGGAGAATAATTTTTTTATAGAGAGTTTTCTGCAGAAGGATTCACCCATAACGGAAAATTTGTCCGGACAAACAAAGGTACCATATGATTTACAGATGTAAGCGATTATACAAAGTGGCAGCACAGTTCGCCAACTATTAATTAAACGGACATAAGAAGAAAATTAATTTTATAATTTTTAATTGCATTGCATAAAACCCATTTACTAGCAAAACATATTTATCAAAAAAGGTTGAAAGTAAAAATACGAGCAGTTAGAAAAATATAACAGCAAATACAACATAAATTTTGTTTTAAATAGGTTTTTTTATGAACGATTGCCCATATCATTAATGCATTTTCCTCCTGGTTTTTTAAATGCCTGAATAAGTTTCAGGGCAATATTTTCTTTTATTTAATTACTCAGCACAAAACGAAAAATATAATAACACGGCATATGTGGCAGCTCAATTCATCTTTTATGTACAAATTGAAAAAAGTGGCATATCAGTTCATTTTGTTCGGAACAGAACTAAAATTAAACCAATTCAAGAAAAAACTTGCCGAACAAAATCATTGCGCTCTCTTTTAAAAGTACGACGTCAAACTCAATACAAAAAAATTTTGTCCGGGCAAATATATTGTTCGGAACACATGGGTGAACTTACCGATAGCTAATGGTAGGATTTAATCGGCCGTATAAAAAGCGTTCCATTATTACAACTTTGCTTCAAACTTCCAGGTAGGATGGTTTAATTACTTTATCGCTCACTTTAGATTAAAGTAAACTTTAAATAATGGAACACTTTTTAATGCCGGTTAAAGCCTACTTTTAGCTATCGGTAAGTTGTGAAAACAGGCCTTAATTGTTTTATTTATAAATATTAATTTTTGATTACATTATTTTACTAGATTTGTGGAATTTTCTGTAGAGAATTAATTTTTCTCGGAAATCGGATTTTTTAATGACTGCGTAGGTATTTTTGAAATTTTTATATTTTGCAAAAACTAATGGTGTCTTTTATTAAAACATTCGTCTTCTACGATACTGCATCACGACCCACTGTGTTGCTATTGATACAATTCAATAAAAAAAAAATTCACAAAAATGTATATTTTTATTTGCGTTGTCAAATTCGTTATCAGATTGTTTGATTTTCTGCAGAAATTCATTACTTTTGTTTAGATTTTTTTTTTGAGTAAATAACAAAAGGAACAGCGAAAAAAAAACTGCGAATATTTTTACAAAGTATGAATAAATAGTGTCACTGAACTCATTATTCATTTAATGTTTACGAAAGTAGAAGGAAATCTTCTTGAGAAATTTTTAAAAATACTCTTTCAATTCCTGTAGTTCTATTGCATAAGTTAAAGTTTTCATTTTATTTTAGGATTTTATTTACGTTTTGCATTATATTAATAGACATGTGGTCAAATTGGGACGGTTAAGTCGAATTGGTAGAATGCCCTACGGGTATCACAAACTTTTATAAAGTAAGTTTACTATTATGCCTATTAACGTCATAGATGTGTGGCATATTATAAAATAAAAACTTCAGATTTACTATATCGTATTTGAAATAAAATTTGGGCCACATTTTCGAGCATTGCTGCCGGCTTGTAAGCCGCACCAAACGGCTCATTTGTCTAGATGTAATGGCCTCAGCAGGATTTGTTGTTTATTGGCCTCACTCCATATGCCGCAATTTTGTTTATTAACAGACCCGTAAATTAAAAAAAAAATGAGCCGTGCATGAAGACGTTTATATGTTGCACAAACCGATGATTTAGTAAGTAAATTTAGATCATTTGATAGCGTTGCTTATGAGTGTATCTGTGCATGGTGCATGGCCATAGTAGGGTGTTCAATTAATCGGGGTTTATTTTTGTTCGATTAAACGATTATTCGATATTTGGCATTTTTATCTTTTTCGATTAAAGGAATACAATTTTAAAATTAATCGATTAATCGAATAAATCTAAATCCAGAAATTTTATTAATTACGAAATTTTTTTTCGATAATTTTAGAAAAATTAAGTACTAAATAAACATTCTTCTTTAAATAAAACTTGTCAATGTTGCTCCAAATTGTTGCTTCACATTCGAGCACTTAGATTTGAAAAGAGTCAATGTGACTTTGGATTTTAAGAAACTTTTCACGGACATTCCATCTTCTGCTATGCTTTTGCAAATAATTTCCTTTAGAGATTCGATCGAAGTATCTTGTTAAATATATTTATTCATTGGACCACTTGTAGCCCCTTTGGTTTTGTTGGTGGAGCATCTTCTTCAAGCACTATTTTAAAGTCACTGTGTAGTGTAAGTGGTAAATAAGTTAAGTTGTTGAATAACATTTACGTTAATACATTTTTTGGGACACCTGTTACATTTAGCTTCATTAGATTTATCCTTCCTGCAATATTTTTAAGCCAAACTCATTCTAATGAGAAAAACTATTTGGTTAAAAAATACGGGCGTGTTCTAGAAATCGAAATGAAGTGGATAAAAAATCGAGCAAATTTTCAAAACGACCCTCTAATGAAAGTTTATAAAAATAATCAATTTTATCTACCTCATTCTTCATTAATTTGACAACATTTAAAACCACGAAAAACTTGATTTTAATTTCACTTCATTTCGATTTCTAGAACAAACCCGATAAATTAATGAATTATTAAATTGTGTTGAATAAATTTAACAAATATAAAGAGTAGTGAAATTTTAAGGGCCGATGTTGATTTTGAATTTAACACAAATTATCAAAGTTATTTTCGGGAATACAAAATTTATTATTAATACGATTTCCGTATGACGTCCTAAATTCCCAGTTTTTCATATTTGATAAATACACTGAAATTTATTGTTGAGGGAAAGCTAGTTTCTATGCGCATTTCACTGGTTGCTTAGGCCAGCTCATCAGGAAACCTTTTCCAGAGATTTTAGAAAGGCCAAAAATATTATACGAATAAAACCCTAAAGCGAATAAGAATTATAAACATTCAAAGTCTTACTTGTAACAATATCAAAGCCAAAACAAAACACCAACAATAAACAATGAGTTAATCTTTTCTTACATTCCCCTACAATTGGTTGGGTTCTTTCCGACTCGAATTGTAGTTGTAAGTGGGTAAAAAGAAAAAACAAAATTAAAAAACAAACTGCTTCATTCTACTGTCTTCGTAAGAAAACAACAAAAAAAAAAAAAAAAAAACAATTTGCCAATTCAGTTTTATTCACGGACACATGCAAGTATGTATGTATATTATCAAAGTTATTTTCAAGAATACAAAATTTATTATTAATACGATTTCCGTATGACGTGCTAAATTCCACTGTAATTTATTTAGGAACTAATTGTAATTTCCTTTTATTACGATAATATTTGTATGTAGCAGAATATCGGTGGCACACCTCCATCCGATAGTCCAAATTTTCAAAGACGCTGAGGCAAAATTGAGGTTCTATGCCGTTAATACCTTCCAATTCGGGCCATAAAAGTTCGTTATCATCTCACGATAGCGAACACCATTCACAGTAACTGCCTGACCGGCCTTATTTTGGAAAATATTCGGTCCGTTGATGCCGCCAATCCATGAACCGCACCAGACAGTCACTCTTTGTGGGTGAAATGGTTTATCAACAATCAGGGGTCTAAACACCGCATTCGATACTATCGTATCGAATAAACTATCGAGTGTTTTTGCATACGATAGACACTGACGTATCGAATGAAAACTCGAGAAATGTACAGCCTGTTCAACGATTTCGAACGTTAACGTTCGCATAGAAAATTTTATGTAAAACAAAAACAATATTCGACAATTTGTTTTTGTTTTAAATGTAGTTTTCTATGCGAACGTTGACGTTCGAAATCGTTGAACAGGCTGGTAATGTCGAGTTACTCGATATCGAATGCTATTATTTCAAAATCAATAAATTTCATTCTATATCGAGATTCATGATTTCAAAATAAATAATTTCGATCAATTTTGCTCGATATCGTATGAGGAGATTAGACCCTAGTCTTGGATTATCATTTGACCAAATGCGGAAATCCTGCTTATTGACGAATCCACTGATGTGAAAATTTGTCTCATTTTCTTCGATATGCATTTTAATTTGAACGCCCATTTTCATAATAAGCCTGAACAACTTTGACGCATTGCTCGATTGTGCATCTTTCCAGGGTTCAAATTGAATTAGTCTGAAATTGAGAAATGTCAAATGAAATGCAGAAAAAAACTTGACGCTTAGGTGTGGTTCACATTCAACATCGGTCCTTAAAATAACCACCCTTTAAATGCTAAATTACTCATTTTTAATTCCAACAATTTGGTTGTTTATTCGACTTAAAACTGTAAAAAATTATACATTTAACAGAAATACTATTTATTATTATCATTCGATTAATCGGTATAAATTCTTCGATTAATCCATTAATAGAAATTAGCAATCTTAAATTATTCGAACAATTAATTGTGTCAAAATGTTCGAATAATCGAACAAGATTTTATTAACTGAACACCCAAATAGCCAGCCGTGGACTTATCATAAATTACAAAAAGAAAGCGCAGTATGACAGTTCGTTTGCCAGCTAATCCTTTCGTAAGTTCAATCTGGCTTATAAAAAACCCTTATACTGTCCCATATCTCTCGATGAATCAATCATGCTGCCGCTTTTATTCATCCCATCATACATACTTGCCATCATGGTGATGGATGATCAAGGCAGAAAACAAAAATTGCATAATAGTAGAGAATATTTGCTTAAAAAAGTCATAATTTGACATCATTTGACACTGACAAAAGGAAATGTCACTGCTGTTAGTTGGCTGAGTGCTTTTGTTGGTGCTTGTGGCTTTCAAACAATGTGGTTGTTGGTGTTGAGGTTTTAGTTGTTGTTGTTCGTTCTGCTGTCTTCAGCATTAGAGTTGTTCAATCACGTTTTAGGTTTCTAAGCACCCATAAATTGGCGGTTTCTTTTTTAAGAATCCTTTTTAGCCGTGTTAACCATCGTTTCGTTAAATTAAAAAGCGTTTTGAAAGTTGTTTATGTTTATTTAGTATTCAACGAGCATTTTAGGTGATTAAAATGAACATTAATGCAGAAATATTCCCTGCATTTGTTTCTTGTTTATTGTTGTTGTTGTTGTTTTTGTTGTTTTACTCCTCTCTGTTCACTGTTAGTCCAGCAGACACTGCGGTGCATTTATCAAATTTTAATTTAGAGACGAGTTTCACTTACTCATACTCGTTTAATGGAATAACAGGGATTCATTGGCTGGCTATTGATTGTCAATTGGAATTTGAATTTAAATTAAAATTGTTTAAAGGAGTAGTAATAAGTAGAAGTATATGTTGAAATTTATGAATGCTAAAAGGTGCTTTGAATGTTTTAGAGAGGAAGAAAAAAAAATTTTTATAAAAACAATTAACGATTTATGTAAAATTAAAGATTTGAAGATAAAGTCCAAAGGGTTTTCCTTTTACAGCAAACATTTCTTATAACTAATGGAGATAATAAGAGAGATTTGAAGTTTGGGTTTATTTGACCAGCTAAATAATTAAATATTTTGATTTGAAATAAGTGGATGATATCAGGACGTTAAAGACAGAAACAATTCAAATATTTGGTCCGAAATTTGTTTGCTTGAGATCCAAAATTGATTTGACCTCCCAACTACCAAAAATTATCAAGCCGAATAAATAAATATCTTTTACATTTTAGTTGAACAGATTTCGTTACATTGAAACGATAATTAGCTATAGCTTCTACATACCAATTCCTTTCGCTATAAATCGACAAAATTGGGACCAGAGAACTTCTTGTAATATGACAATTTAAAATTACTTTTTTCGATACCTGGAGCAAAACCTGCTTCAAGGATTTAATTCTGGTTTTTAAAAAAAGGAAAATGTCTTGTTTCTAATTAGATACGATATCAATCGAAATTATAATACAAATTGAATAGAAATTTCGATCGATATCGAATGTGGTTATTTGCCTCGTGATAACGCGATATTTGTGTTCATTTTGGCATTCTAAGTCAGAGTTGAAAAACGAGAAATCTCTGATTTCTTAAATTTCCCTCAAATGTTCAATTTGCTTCTCATTTTTGAGTTTCAACGACTCTGATTTGATTAGAAGTTGTCATGGATTTTTATTTCCACAAAAGGTAAAGCACTTGTTATTTTTTTTTTAAATTCCGGGATTAAGGATTTTCGAAGCTCTTGAATGAAAATCTGTGATTACCTTTATTTTCTATAAAAGTGTAATCTTCTTTTTAAATTTAAATCACAGATTTCAAATTAATTGCAAAGTTTCATTCCAAAAAATCCCTGGTACTGAGTTCAATAATCACAGGGTTCGAGTCTAAAACAAATTTTGATGTTCTGAGTTTTTTGTGGTTGAGATTTTATGTGTGCCAGTGCCCCAGTCGTCTAATAATATGAGATATAAGGCTTCCTTCGGAAATTAGCTAACTAATGTGCGGTTTCAGCAATACAGGCAATTGATTGTTTTGGAAAATTTCTATGAAAAGCACTGAAAGAAAAGTTAATCATTTTATATAAATTTTTCTACACAATCAATCGCATGTATTGGGAAAACAGTACATATGTTTTCTGTTATATAAACTGGGCTTAAACTTTGAAATATTTGCAACAACATGTTAACCACATACAAGTTTAACAATTATCCTGCTGTTAGATAAAATTCATGCATGTAAAATTTATAAATTTTTTAATGTTAAAAAGCATTTATCTTTTAGTATCTCCACAATGACATTGTTGGAGAGCTTAAATGGCCAGTTAATGAGGAAGAGAGCTGGTTGGATATCTAATATGGTGGCCACGTGAATGTTGCATGATTACCAAATATTAAAAATCACAAAAATTCCAAAAGTGCAAATTTGTGGAAATGTTTGTGGTTTAATAAAAATGATACATTAAAAAAAGCAACAACAAGCAATAATCATGTTGTTAACAACAACAATAAAAGCGACATACATATGTTTATTGTTGTACTAACCCAGCAAACAGTAAATGAAAAGTTGGATGCCGTTATTGGTAAGTTGGTAGTGAGCCAGTGTTTAAGTGCGGGTTTGATTCCCGCTAGAGACTCAGGGCAGTTTCACTTCAACAGGCAGAAGGTCTTAGTTATTATTGCTTAGATAATTAAGTTAGAATGAAATTTGTAATTATAGTTGTAACTCTTACTGCCAATTTCATCAAGTTCAGTTATAATTACTTATCACTACAGCTGTCAATATTTATAAATCCGACGTTTTCTGTAATCGTTTTCTGCCACAGTGGGATGTTTCGCCTTTCAGTTCGTAGGGCTTATATGTAAAGGGCCATATACACTTGTCAAATGATTGTCCAGCCGGCGAATTCAACGTGTACGTGTGCTGGACGTAATATTCGCCGTCATATCTAAATTTTTTGATTTTTCATCAAGCGTTGTCAGTGTCACACATACCAACACATTTCCACTAATACTACCACAATGCTGGATGAGTACTTTGATCAGGGTATTTTGGCCTTTACATCTTTTCGAACCCTTACATCCATACAAAAAAAAAAAGCTTAAGCGACAAAAACAAAATATTATAGCAGAAGGTTTTTTTCATAAAATGTTTTTCTATAAAATCGTAACGGTACTTTATGTAAACATGACATTTAAGGAGATGGTGCAAGTGTTGCAAATAAATTAATTTATTAAAAAAAAAACGAAAATTAAAAATGATGTCGGTTAAGCTTTTATTTTGCGGTCAGAGCTCGATCATTGTACTTTTTTACTGGGAATACATAAAGACCCCGGTTTGTGCAGATGGATCATATCAAAGATAATATTAGCCCGAATTGACCCCGTGTGTCCATATGGGCACAAAAGTAAGCTGTTGCTAAAAGAGTCAGAAAATGCAAACAAATTTGCTTAGAATTTCGGCACCACCTATTTTTGAGTTGTTAGTCATCAACATTCATCATGGCGAAGATTCAGTTTAGTTGGTGAATGTTTGAGGAAAGCAGCGCGGCGATAAGTGTAAATTAAAAAACAACAAAAATTAGGGTATTTTGAGATGAATAAATAAGTATTGCTTAATATTTGTTCATATATTATTTGCAATCATGAAATTTTTGATGAATAAAACAGTCAGAGGGTTACTTAATAAAACAAAGTTGTGTTTTTTTTAACATATTGGTGTAACGCCCTACATTTTTAAAGAATTTTATAGGTGTCCCATATGGGCACACGGGTAAAAAAACAGTAAAAATAAATATTCAACAAAACATATATTTTTAATTTTTTTACTTATTTTTGGATGATTTAAAAGCAAATTGGCGCTAGAAAAAATGGATTTTCACTACATTGAAAAGTTTGGTAGTGTAAATGAAGGAGGCAAAAACAATGTGCATACCATTCTTTACCATTCCAGAAAATTAAGGTTATTTTTGTGGAGAAGATGACGAACTACAACGCATTTCTGGTGATGTTGGCTAAAAACAACCAAAAGCTTATTGTAAAAATCATACTAAAAAGAAGACGTAGGCCATAGATGAGTTGCATAACTGTCATGCTTCTTCCACGATTCTTTCTCAATTTTCCTAATCAACTATAACAAGTTTATGCACGGTGAAAAGTCACAACGTCCAGGTTGTCAGTTAACAGAAACACGAAGTAACATCCAAGTGACATTATTTATTTACGGTTGTGGTCGCTATGTTGCACTCGTTGAATATAAAAGACGTTGTGATTAATAATTAGTTTTGTGATTATTTTTTTGTTGAACTGTTCTATGGTTTTTAATCCAAATTTTGACATTTAATTAGGCTAAAGTTCATTAAATTTAATTGTCATTAAATTATTTTTATGAACAAAGGAATTTTAAGAACACGAAATGAATTAAGATTTATTGAACATTTTTCATTCTTGACTGACCTGAGGTTCGAACCTCAGCAGTCGTCGATGGCTGCGAGTGTAAGACGGCAAATCCATCTGAGGAGATCGAGTGGTTGCGATCGAAACATGTCATTGTAACCAGCCGCCTGGGTTCGAATCTCAGGTCAGTCAAGAATGAATGATTATCAATAACAATTTTAATTAATTTTCATGTTGTAAAATCCCTTTCTTCATAAAAATAATTTAATGGAAATTAAATTTGATGAACTTAAGCCTGATTAAAATATTAAAAATTTGGATTCAAAAAAATTTGGGTAAAATACCATTTGGTTTAAGGATTGATGTTTGACTATTGACGTCAGCAGTCGTCGATGGCTGCGAGTGTAAGACGGCAAATCCATCTGAGGAGATCGAGTGGTTGCGATCGAAACATGTCATTGTAACCAGCCGCCTGGGTTCGAATCTCAGGTCAGTCAAGAATGAATGATTATCAATAACAATTTTAATTAATTTTCATGTTGTAAAATTCCTTTCTTCATAAAAATAATTTAATGGAAATTAAATTTGATGAACTTAAGCCTGATTAAAATATTAAAAATTTGGATTCAAAACAAAATTCTTTAATAAAAAGTTCTGGTACAATTCGGGTTAGAGGCGTTCTTGCTGAAATACAGACAGACGGTGGTCACATCCCGAATCAAATTTAAATATGAAAACCAAAAAAAATATCTTATTCATAAAGTCAATTGGTTAGAAATAAAAAAAAAACGATTCTCTTCCTTTTTGATACTAATTTGAAATTATTGACCTTAAAAAAACACCCCGGTACAACAAATTCAAAGAATTATAAAATTTTTAGTTGAAAATTTGGTTTGGTTTGGATCGTTCTGCACTTGAAAAACAAATACTGTACGTTTGCTGGGTTTATGTTAACCTATATGTATGTGTGTCAATTTCTAAATTACTGTGAGTGTGTGTGTGTTTGTATATTTCCTGACAGTTTTAGCTAGCTGCTGATTTTTTTTTGTTTTTGTTTTTGTTTATTGCACACAGGACATGCTTTGTGTTGTTATTTTGAATATTAGAACAAAAAAACATTTTTTTCCTTCACGATTTGTTGTTTTAGAGGAAAAATTAAAATATAAAATACAAAAATTAAAAAAAAAAAAAAAAAAACAAAACGAAGCGAAACCAAATGCAGCACAACAATTTTTGTAAATGAATGTTTTGGTTTCACGACACATTTTACTTTGTACTATTAATCTATTCTTTATAACGGGGTTTCAGGGATGAGAGGTGGGTGGTTAGAAGAGGATGAGATATTTTAAAAAAGACCAACTAGAAATTTTCCTAAGCGTTGCATTAATAATTAATCCTTGTAAATATTAAAAAAAACAATTTTGAATATATGAAAACATCGAAAAAAAGTATTCTAGATAGTTGGAGGTCATATTGTTTTAATGTGGCTACGACATATTACAACTAAGGAACAGTGGGTTTCAATTCATAATAATAATATTGAAACGGGATTAAATTTAACTTTAACAAAAAAATCAATAAGCCATAAATTCAATTGGTGTTCCAAATCTCCGTTACACCAAATCGGGTACCTCATTGCAAGACTAAGGACCGCCTAGATCTATAGCACAGGGAAAGTGTAGCTTTAACTCTCTCTTCTTGTAGACACGACCTTCGGCGTGCGAATATAAAAGTGAACAGAAAATTGGCTTAAAATAATGAATATTAATTTGTGCAGATTTGAATTCATATTTAAGCAAATAAGTTCAACATTTTTGAAGTCTCTAATTTCTTAAATAAAATAAGAGTCCAATCTTAAAAAATTAATTCTTGGCCCTCAGCCGCGTGCAAGGATTTTCTCCTGGCTTTTCTGGCAAAAGCTTAGTAAAGAGAGATAAGTTAGCAAAGCCGGTGTTTGCTATACCATAGAAGAGAATATTCATGCAACCGGCCAAAGCAGGACATGTAGGATTTTCGAGTTCGGGATTTTTAGGATTAATTCAGGGTGGCGCAGACTCAGCTCTATGTTTAAAATGACTTATTACTTTCATATTTATGGAATTATTATCTATTTTTGTTTTAAAATACAGTAAGTTATTGCGGAGATTTATTGTTGCACTTTCTATCGGAACTTCGATAGTAAATCCGTACTTTTCAAAGAAATTTTCATAAGTATAAACTTATTTATTTTATTAATTTATAAAATGCTTGAAATACAATTACAAATTATATTCTACCTTAAATAACTGGGCAACAGTAATAGACGCCTTCAGAACGTTGTAGTGCAATAAACCAGAGCATCTATTACCCCGCGTTACAAAAACGAGCTTTTCTTATGTCCAATGAACCAAATATACTTTTTCGGAAAGGGAAGAAAAAATAAAAATACACGTGTATCGGCGATTTTCATGTACACGTCAGAATTTTTTTTGTCCGTCTGTCCGCCTGTGTGAAGGACTTTGGATCGATTTTTAGCCCTTTTCCGTGATCCACTCGAGCTGATTTTTTGCAGGCAGACTCATGGAAATGTCTGTATTACATACAATTTTTTAATAAATAGATTTTTATCAATTCTCAGATTTGCCTGAATTTTTTTTTTTTTTAAAATGGTTAACGTTTTTTTTTGTAACGGTTTCAGTTCGTTAAAAAATCGAATTTTGTTTTATGTTTTAAAATTAAAAATTGTACTAATTAGTAAACGAACACACAACCATCTCACTGATAGATTTACGTTAACATATTCACAGTTTTTACTATAAAACGTACCACTGTTCCTTAAAATATCTAAAGAAGCTATTATTTTGCTTGATTGTGTTAGTTTGCCAATTTGCCTTTCTTCTCTAAATATTTTTAGGCCTTCATTAATCCCTTTGCCATATGATGGATTAGCAATTTATTTGTTTTAACAGTTTTTTGTTTGTTCATTTTGTTGCATACAAAATATAAAAATTTTTTTTTTCAGTTTCCCGTTTTGTGGCAAATGTTACATGTGCAAAGTGTACAATTTAGTTAGTTAAGGCTTGTTGTTAAACATTTGCACATATGCCATATTTGACAATAGTCCTCTAAATACTACACAACATATTTATGATAATTGCTGAAAAAAAAATGTATACGAAAAAATGAATAAAATAAAAAATGGAATGAAGTAGAAAGGAAATAAAATACAAATGACATTAGTTCATCATTATTGCCAACAAACATGCTCTTTTGCTGTTTCATAAAAAGTTTTAGCTTTAGTTTCTATTCAAATGCCCTACATATAGCATTTAGTTGTCACACTTAGTTTACTCAATATATTCTTAAAGATCTACATAATTAAATAGTCATGTGGTCATAAAAACGTATAGCTTTTTACACAATGGGTCATGTGGGGAAATCAAACATGAAGTCTATAGCAGTGTTTAAAAAACTTAAGTCAAAAGTTGAAAAGTCACAAATTTTAACTTTTCAATGTTTTTACTTTTCTCTGCTTTTTAAAATCAAACATTGATTCTGTTAAACCTAATAAAAACAATCGGCAGTCGTGTAATTAGTAATCTTCAGCGTTTAAAAAACTGCAGTCAAAGCAGAATATTTAGCCTGCATGCCAGACTTTGTCGAAAGCCTAAGAAACATCAAAGAAGAGTGCAGAACAATATTTTTTTTCTTCAAAAGTTATTCTAATGACGTTTACTAGTCTGTCTGTTTGTTCGATTGTGCTTTGTTTCTTTCTAAATCCAAATTGATGATTTGGTATACGTTCACTTTCGTCCAATATCGGAATTATTTTGTTTGAAACATTTTGCATCTTTCATCACAATTAAGGTGCCTATTATGAACTAAATTCGATTCTCGACAGCAGTCGAATTAGCTGATCGATGAGTGCTGACCGGGGTTACGGGTTCGATTCCCGCCAGAGACTCTGGTTTCTTTCCTGCAGACAAGCGTACAGCTTCGCGGGGATTAGCTTAGGGAATTAATAAAAAAAAAAAAAAAATCTTAAAAAAAAAAAAAGTTTTCATTTGGTATTATAACGCGCATTCGATAAACATTTACTATTGTGATTTTGTTAATTCACAGTAGTACATTTTCGATCAGCTGTCACTCAAAATAAAAAATTTTTGTTTACAAATTTAAATAAAAAAATTAAAGAATTATGGTTATTTTCAAATAATTAAGCTTCAGTGGGGTTTCATCCCACTTTTTTAAATGCTGAACTTTGCTGCAAATCATTTGGTCAAAAAAGAATTTTGTTCCATTAGGAACATGAGAGTTTCCAATTGCTATTTACGACGTTGGACTTGCATAGAACGAACAAAACTGACAAAGAATATGGTATTTACAAATAGTTACATTTACAACAAGTTTTTTACATTTTTTTTTTACCGTAGAAAGCAAACTTGTTTTCGTTGGAAAATTCGATGCACAACGAAATTTTCGACGGTGCTGCCAACTCATAATTCCAAATTAGCATCCGATAGTCGATTCGATAGCCAGAGAAAATCGTTAATCGAATGTAACTCATAATAGGCCTTAGTCTTAATTTAATTGTACCCTTTATACGGTAAAAGGAATGGTTTCTTGTCCTTTCAGAAAAAGTTTTGCAAATTGTCATAAATAACAAACCAGATCAATTTATATAAATTTTGTACTTTATTTTTATCGCATTTAATTTGAATGTCAAATTGAATTTTTTTTCTTTTAAAATTTTTGTCTTAGTATACGATTTTATTCTGTAGAAAATATTAATTTTCTCAGTAAAAAATATAGTAAATAAAAAAGTAATTTTTCAAAATTAAATAATTTTTTAACTCGATAAATTGTATTTTGTAAACTCGGCCATCCAGGCCAGGCCGTCTGGCAACGTTACTCCAAAATTATGATGGTCACATAAGCTAACGTTATGATTTAATAGCAAAAACAATTTCAGCTTAAGTGCCAACTTTCATAAAAAGTTTGATGAATTGAAATAAAAAACCCGTTTCCTTTAAAATTGTGTTTTTGTCGCTTAAGCTGTTTTTGCATGAAGGGATTGATTTATTTATTTAGTAATATTTATAAATCAGTAGTCAAATATTTATACTTTCATATAAAATTGTTTTAGCCCTTAATATTCTAATGCACATTTTATCATAAAGCTTTATGCTCGCCTCTTTGAGAATATGATTAAGATAAGTTTCTAGCTTAAATCAATTACTTAAATTCATTACTCTGTAAGGTATCTTTTCTGTTCCCTTGCTACCATTAACACATATTTTCATTACATATTTTACTTTTTGTTTTAACTCAACCATCGTTTTGTAGTTTTAGCATGGCTTTTGTTGTTTTGGCTTATTAAGGCAAATACTACAGAAAAACAGCAACAAAAAAGTTGTTGGCTGAATAAAAATTTAAGCCCGCCAGTTTAGAAAACAAAATAAAAAAAAAAAAAAAACTTTAGAAAACAACAGAAATTGTTTATTATTCGCCGAATGTCTATGAACCAATTGTAAATCATATTTTAATTAGAAAAATCTATGAATACAATGACATAAATGCTGATATTAGTACAATTTATTTGTTAGACTCGTTTTGTGCTTGTTTGTTTGTTTGTTTATTTGTTGTTTTGTTGCCATTAGGATTTTGTTGTTGCAACAGCAACAACAATGTCTAATAGAAATTTTTAACGGAAAATTATGAATTTTTAATTACCATCCATTTTTTTCTTCCTCTCTCTCCTTTTTTGCTGTTTGAATTATATTTATTGTTTTTGTTTAATGTTTGCAATGAAATGTTATATTGTAGTAAAGTATTACACAGATTTTTTTATTCGAAAAAAAAAATTAAATACAATTTTAATTAAGTATCTGATATGTGTACAGAAGGGATTTGGAATATGGATATTTGGATATTTTTCAAGGAGGATCATTATTAAAATCTCAATTAGTTGAAAGAAGTTTTATTTTTTTAATTTGGCTTGAATTTGCAAATGTTAAAATTCCTACAACTCACAGTTTTGAGTTTTAGGAAAATTGAACCTTCACCAATTGACTGAACCATTAATAGGGATGCCAGTCGGGACTGCCGACAATTGGAATTTTTAAATAAATCCCGGATTTCAAATTTGCACTGTTCATTCCCGGAAAATAATATATACTTAAAATTAAGGAAAAAGGGCAAGGATGTCTCGAGAAAATGACAACAAAAACCAATTGTGGTCGATTATACATTAAAATTCTTTCAATAAAACAAATTTTTATTAATTGATAAACGACTTAACATATTAATAACCAAGTAATAAGTGACCTTAAATCTACATTGATTTACATATTTACACTTATTTGAAATAGCGATTAAAGACGACCCAATATTAATATTAAGAGCACGAAAAATATGATAAAAATAAGTAAAACCAAACTATTTAATAAATAAATAAATGGAAAGTTCAAGAAAGTAATTATGAAAGTAGTATTAAGGGTATTCAGGTATGATTACATGTAACTCTGGGGGCAACTCCTGTGCAGTGATGGGAATTTTTCTGTAATATATTTCTAGTCTGAAAATTAGAATTGTGGTTATTTTGTTGAACTATTTATGGTTTTAATCCAAATTTTTTTTATTTCAATCAGACTTAAGTTCATCAAATTTAATTTTCATTAAATTATTTTTATGAAGAAAGGAATTTTACAACATGAAAATTAATTAAAATTGTTATTGATAATCATTTATTCTTGACTGACCTGAGATTCGAACCCAGGCGGCTGGTTACCATGACATGTTTCTATCGCAACCACTCGATTTCCTCAGTCTCCTCCTAGTCTGTATTGAACATTTTGTATGGGAGCCCCCTTAAGCAATAAAGACAGTCGGTAGGTATGTTAGAAATATGTAAATGATGGAGATGAAAAGTTAAGTGGGGTTGCTCATACATTTGACCCCTCTAGGAGCATCCTAAGCGCTGCACGGGGCAAATTTAAGAATTTCAACCACATAAATATGGCAATTTAATGCAGCGCGTAGGATGCCCCTAGATGGGCCAAATGTCTGTCCAACCGCACTTTATTTTTCATCTCCATCATTTATTTAGTGTTTTTAATAAACTTCACCGCTTTTGAGTTATCCTTTACTTTCACATTTGTAAACATACAACTTTCTCATGTTCAATTATCTTAGTTGTTAGTTGGTGGTGGCAGTTTTTATGTTTTAAGTTATGTATATTTTGAGAAATAAACACAAAATATGTCTGAGAGACGTATCGTAAACTTTAGTGTTACTTTTGTAGCGAAGATAACTTTGGTTATTGTTTTAAAAATTTGTTGTAAGCGCGGCTAGGACGATGCAGAAATTGGCGCTATTTAGCAAAGCGTGCTGGAGGAATCCGTTTCATGGGAAAATGCGAGCGAATCGGAAGATGAATTATTGGAGGATAGTCTCCAAACTGATGTCGAAGATGAGCTTTTGACATTCTTGAGCCTGACGAGAATATACCACCGATTCAGAAAAATCCTCAAGAACCTGTACATTTTACTACTTTTTCCGATAGCTGCGTTATACCATACCTCGACCCACTTTAAGAAGTAAAAGTACACTCACAATATTCTGTACGTAAAATTAACTGAAATTGTAATATAAAATAAATGAAAGTTCAATTAATAACCGGTCTACCTATTTTTTATTTATTTATAACAAAAAGTTCATTTAATTTTTATTGTCAAAAATTCAACGCCATGTTCCGTAAAATCAAATAAATATGCAGTTATTTTATAAAATTTTACTGTCAAAAAATTGACCCCATATTCAGTAAAAACAATTAAATATTCAGTTATTTTATTAAATTTTCGTTTACTCCACAAAAGAGCCGAATTTCTAAAAAATACCACACAGACACCTGTCCGCTTGTTTTTCTTATAAGCGAGAGACGGAGAATATTTTTATTTACTTACCCAGTTACACACGTTTGTTTTACTTTTGTTGTACTGACCACGTTGTTTACAGAAGAACTCTCAATTATAAGACACCAGCAGCATGACCGATATGGCTTCGCAATTATTTTACTTTTAAAATTTGATGTATTTAACTAAATTATTTTAACAAATAGAAAATGGGAATTGCTGTCACAAAACAAGCAATTAATTTTTTATAGATAAGTAAAAATTAATTTTTGGTAGTAAAATTATATAAAATAACTGAATATTTATTTGTTTTTACGGAATTCGCGGTTTTGGCAGTAAAAATTAAATGAACTTTTCGTTGCTTTAAATTACATTTTTATTTACTTTAACATAAAGAAGAATTTAACTCAATCAACGGACAATATTAACTGCAACTGAAAATCCATATTAATATGCACTTAGTTTTTTGAATAACTGTTAGAATCAGTTAAAAATAAATTTGCTTGGAATTTTAAATGTGTATTTATTTAAAAATGACTGAACGGAATATTTCTTAAATAAACTACAGTCCATTACTGTAATAATATTGTGAGTGTATGTGTGCTACATCGAAGGGTCAAAGTGATGGTCGAGTTTCTTCAATGACGATAGTTCATACGGCAAGAGGATCAACTCGGGAATGCAAATCACTGTACGACCCAATTTCATGCTTCGATATTTTTTACTACCGAAATAATTTCGGATATTGTTCAATGGACCAGTGCCGAAATTCCCATACATTTTTCAATTTTAAGGCTAGAAATTCCTATTTTATCGATAACTTTGACCGACAACATTGAACAAATTTTACCAGATGCAGTAACCTGTGATTGAGGTTGTAGCGGAGAACAGCGTGAATCAGAAAAGATATAATACGGTGGCTTCCGTCCATCAAAAATTAAACCCTTTTGTGGCGACCACAAATCTTAAATTTGTAAATCATGTACATAATGTTATTCAAATTAATTTTTTTTGTTTATATAAAATAATACAGATAACATTATCTACACAAAGTACAAAGAAAATATTTATTTCAGATTTTAGAATTGAACTGAAATCCTTTGTAAAAACTCTGTAAATTTCGATAGTGCTAATTGAATGTTTATTTTTACCTTTATTCTAATTTTCTGTTTAAAAATTATATTATTTTCGGTGGTATCTTTAAAGGATAGAAACATACATACGTCTTTCAGACGTGTCGTTATCTTTTTAGTACAAAAAAATTACGTTATATTTCTAGGATTACGCGAATATATCGCACTGTTTCCTCTTAAGAGAGTCAACTCAAAAATTTTCCAGTATTTTGCCAAAAAAAAGTACAATTAAGTCATATAAAAAGAAAACAGTTTTTTGTCTCTACTGAAAATTTATATATTTTGAGTTAACCCTTTTTAGAGGAACCAGTGCGATATGTTTTGCAACCTCCTCCATTTTCGAAATAACAGTTACTTTCGAAAACAAGAGCTAACCTAAAAATGGTAAGCACCACTAGATTCAGCGTACCCGAATTAGGTTAAAAGCCAGGTGCCTGGCATGTCTATTTTCTCACCTAGCACAGTGTAATGGGTATTTGCACATACAGAGTAAAAACATGTTTAAATATAATCACCTTCAAAAAACTATTTTTAAAGATAACACGTGAGATAAAACGGCCATTGCATTTGCGCCCCAAAAGAACCATTATTTCGTTAGCTGTGTGGCAAGAGGCACCTTCTTGTCCTGTTGAAACCACATATCGTCTACATCCATATCTTCCAATTCGGGCCATAAACAGTTGGTTATCGTCTCACGATAGCAAACATTATTCACAGTAACTGCCTGACCGGCCTCATTTTGGAAAAAATGTGGCCCGGTGATGCCGCCAACCGCATCAAACAGTCACTCTTTGTGGGTACATTGGTTTTTCGACAATCACTCTTGGATTATCGTTCGCCAAATGCGGCAATTCTGCTTATTGAAAAATCTACTGAGGTGAAATGTGACTGAATAACATTAACGCGTTGCTCGATTGTGTATCTTTCCATGTTTCAAATTGAGTTAGTCTGAAATTGATAAATGTCAAATGAAATGCAAAAAAATGCTTGGCGTTTAGGTGTGGTTCACATTCAACATCGGCCCTTTATATATGGATGTATAATCTTTGTAAAATCTTGAGTTTTTAGGAGCGGTATCGCTATATCGCTATGACTGCATCGATTGTCAACCTTGATATCTTATCATATAATGGTTAACACAATCATTCTTATGATTTGTGCATATAATCTCAGGAAACCAAATTGTGTCCGTTACACGGTCTTTACAATTCACTTTTTAATTGATTAAAACAATTTTTTAATTTTATTTAATTTGTTCATGTTAACAGCTGGCCACCTTAATAACTAACCTATCTCACTACACTAATAAAATACCCATTTTAACCACATATCAAATTCTGTATGTTTAAATCTTGTTGTTAACCGAAAAGTCAAACACCTGCTTAACAAAAAAAAAAAAAAAAACTGTTGAGTTGGCAAAATAGAAATACCAAAAACTCACTCTGATACATACAAAAAAAAAAACTTTAAACAAATTTCAAATTGTTAAGACAGGAGGAGTTAGTAGCCTCACAACTACCAACATCATCACCGATGACAATGACTGGCATTGAAGTTGGTGCAATGACCAGAAATTTGCAAAAAAAAAGAAAAACGAAGGTAAAAAAAGCTTGCAACTAAACACACATTGTCTGCCACACAAAAAATGCAACTTTAAACACATCAGTATTTTAACAAAGATATCAAATGCCAAAATAAAAAAAGATGTATAGAAAAAAATTCCAGAAGATCAAATATAAAATACTTTTGTACATAAAAACAAATCGCTACAACATGTAATTTCTACCGTGTGGCACAACTTTGCCCAGGGGATGTTGCCTTCCTCTAACCGATCATCATGTAGGCAACAAAAATAAAGTGTGTGCTTTTCTTCCTGTGCTAATGAATCTATTTCTTTTGTTGATAGTTCAAACAAAATTTTAAGGGGAGAGTGAAATTGAATGAGTGAGAGAGTTTATAAATTTGCAGGGTTGGCAAAGAAATTTTTTCGATTGCACAAATATGTTTTTTAACATGTTTATTTTTAGGCCTAATTGAACCAGCAACTTCCCAGATCGCTGAAATGTACGGCTAAAGGGCTTGACATGTGTCAGTATTTTTTATTATTGGTTTTCCACAAAACTACAATATATGAGTGTCGTCGTGCATGACTTGATTTTATTTCTAACAAAGCCAAGGTAGTAGTGACTTTTGTTATTATAGGAGGTTTTTTTTTAAAGGCATATAACTTTTTCTTTTTTTTTTAAATAAAACACAACAAATTCAATGGAATGACCCAAATTTTTTCTTTATAAACTCGAAAATTTCATGGCATTTATTGTTTAAAAATTATTTCTGCCATATGGCCTCCACGACTGTGCCATATATACGCTATTCTGCTGGTCCAATTTTGCACTAGGCTTTCGATCATACACTTATAAAATTATTACAGTAACTAATTGTGGGTTATTAAATTCGTTTTCCGTGCTGTTAAAATTTAATAAAAATGTAGTTATTTTACGAATAACTTTATTTTTCAACATTTGTGTTTGTTATTCAAAAAACAAACTACCAAAAAATAATGTTTTTCCGTATTTATTTTGTTATGTAGTTTGATTTTTTTCGGTTAAAATATATTTTTTAAAAGTAAAAACTATTCAATTTTACGGAATATGCTGTTTAATAAATAAAAAAATTAAAAATTAATGTAAAAATCATTTGTTTTAAATGAAATGTAAATGATCCGTTTTTTAAATGAGTTTTAAGTTGTTTCAAATGAATTTTCGTTTGAATTTAACTACATAATTTTTTGAGTGTACCCGGTTTTACCAATAGCGCATCAAATGTTGGCTTCTTTATGATCAATCGTTGCTGGCTTATCAGTATAGACCAGAGATTTGACTTACTCCAACAAAAAGTTGTACAAAAGTGTTGGCTAATTTATAGGTCAATTTCTTGAGATAACTCGGTAACCAAATCTCTTGTTGGAACCATTTCTTTTCCAAATAAATTGCAATGACATGAGGAACACTGGAAAACACAAAAGCTAATAGTGTTTGTGTAATTCAAACCTTAAAAAACATTTCTCTGCTTGTGATCTTCCTACACAATAAAATTACTGTACTAATCCAACTCAACATACAAATTTCATTGCGTTCGGTTTTTCGTAATAAACCACAACCTTCATTCAAAAACAAAACATGTATACAATACACACACAGACTATTCGTTCTGTGGTCGCTCAAATCCAAAAAGCATGGAGCTTTGTTTTCAAATTGAAAGTTATTTGAATTCTAAGAAATGGCATTATCTTTTCCCCTCTCTCCTAAAAGCTCAAGAGTTGTCGAGTCAAACCTGACGTGTCTGAGCCGGCACTAAGATAAGTAACCTAACGAAAGGATTTAATCAAAACACCAAAATATTGAAAACGGCCCTTTTAGCTACAAGCCACGGAAAGTTAAACTGTACAAATTTGAAATTGTACTAATTTAGTCATCGGCGTGCAATTGTTCCTTAAAATATCGAATAGTTTTAAAAATAATACAATTGTATCAATTTTGCCAACTCTGGTTAAGGCTTTTAAAGGAGGTCAGTTTGAAAATTATAATGAAAAAATTAATAATTATAATAAAAGGCATGCAACATGGCTTTTTTTGGAGATTCATCTTTTAGAGTTTAGTGTTGCGTATGTCAGAAAGGCAAGAACTTTATAATCGGCTGTGTCGAATCTTTGGTAGCCTCCACCGAAAATATAAATTTTTTTGAAGTGGACTTTATATGGGATCTGGAAAAAATTATTAGTTAATCTCTTTAAAATATGTATGTAGGTATATCATCAAAAATTCTTGCCATATAAAACTAATGTGTGACAAATTTCATATGTAACTGTATAAAAATGATTGCTGAATGGGGATTTTTCCGCATTAAAACATTAAATAAAATAAAAACTATCGGAAAAAGTTAATAGATTACTGTATCGCAGTACTTGCACGGTGCAATTTCTCCTAAAAGGCCATATTTTTTTTGGAATTTCCAAACTACCCTCGTCTCTTTCTGTAATTTTTTCCTTCTCCTATTTAACTTCTCTTACCACTTACATATTTTTTTGATTTAGCTTTATTTTTTCGTTTATATACTTTTGTATAATTTGTAGGCATTACAAAAATAACATGTGTTTATTTTAGCATGAAAACGATGTCAAAGGAATTAATTCCCAATTCATCAAGTTTTGGCCTGTTGTCTATGGCATGTGCAAAATAAAGAGAAAAACAAAAAAAGTAAAACAAATACTTGAAAGACTATAGCATTAAAATCGAAACAAAAAGCCACTAAAATATTTTATAGAAAGACAAAAACTAAAAAATGGCTTAAAATAAATACATAAAATAAATATCAGCTTTAAACGTAGACTATGCTTTTGCCATTTGCCACACTACCAACATTTGTCCTCCTCATCATCTTCCATCATCATTGGTAGTACCATCATGTTTATTGTTAAGCCACTTAAGCAGAGTTGGTGTCTTTTCAATTTTGTTTGTCTCTTCTTTTTCTACTATTTTGCATCAACTTTGAATACAAAGAAGCCCCCAAAAGTCGGCTCGTCGTTTTAGCTCTTTGAATGAGATTTTTTTTTATTTTTGTTATATTTTTTTAGCTTCTTCTCAAGTTCTCAAATTACTTCTTGTATGGGTATTTAATTTTTTACCAGTAACAGGGCCAGGTTGAACATTTTGTGTTATTTTTAGTTTTGTGTACTAATTTTTTTAGTTGAGTGAAAATATGGGAGTTGTTAAATGTTGTGTCTTTTAAAATAGCAAAACTATCGATAGTTATTCCATTTGATATTTTAGTTTTATCGATTGAATCGAATATTTTTAAGAATTTAAGAATAGTACAGTCGTCGGCACAATTATTTTGACAAATTGTTTTTTCTTGTCCCTTGATGTTTTTTTTCGTTCAAGCGCGTAAGATACCGTTACCTCAGCTTTACTCAAAATAAAGTGCACCTCAATAACAACACTGATGTACAATATTTTTTCCATTGTTTTGTAGAAAAACAGCAGTGACTTTCGCTTTGGCATACGTACACCACGAACTTCATATCAGTTTTCTTGCGTGTTGTTTTCAATTGAAGGTCAACTAAAATTGTTCTGATTAAATTTTGTGTCTTTACTTATAAATTTGATTCGAAACATTCTTTTCTATCTATCTTTTATTTCTGACTTGTGCTTTCGCTGTTTATTTCACCTACTTTCCCTCTCTATATAGCTTTCTCTAATTAAGGCGTCACAATGGACCATACTGGTCTCTGGGTGAAGGAGACTTCACACCAGCCTTTCTACCTACCTACCTACCTACCTAGATTGAAGAAGAATTCAATTCAAAGGTAAACAATCGGGCACGAACGAGATTTTAAGTTCAATTCTATACAAAATTACCGTAGTTTTTTCTGGTTTTAAGAGTTGTTCTTGTTAAGCTAACTGGTACTCAAAAATTAAATTGATAAAATGGAATATTTATTAAAGGACTTCAATTAGGTTCGAAAACATTTAAGGAAAAATAAAATAAAAAAAATTTAATATGTTATTGCTTTTGCTGCTACACACGATTCCAGCATACAACATTTTAGAATTTCAATGTGTTTTAAATACAAATTCTTAATACTGTCACTTCGAATTGAATACAGAATTCGTATACATTTGTATGCATTACTTTGATAATACGAACGAAATATGTAAGTTAAAATCAAGAAATTATTTTTAGATGTTAATTACTTTAGAAAATAAACTTCTTTCCGTATGCACGATCAAAATACAGATAATAAATATCCAAACCAGAAAAGCCGTTTGTTGACCATAATTTAAAAATAATTTTTTTTTGTTCGGCTGGGTTTGTAAGCATTTTTAAAAAATAAAAATTATCAAAACATGCTTTAAAAGGGTTGAATTTGCACTAAAGACTTAAGAAATGCTATCAAAATGCTCGTTTTACTAAAATACGCTGCAAGGGTTAAAATATGCACTAACAAATCGATGCCAAAAATCATAAAAGGCTCTAAAACGGATAAATATAAACTCTCACGGGAATTGAACTTGCAACTTTCTTACTAAACTTACTCTCTACCACTTCAGCTGTTATGATAGTTGCTATTTTTTGTATTTTTTCTATATTGGAGAACAGTGCAAATATATTTGCATAGGAAAATTGACTAAGTGTAAAGAGTATGATTATATCATAAAAAATCTTGAAATGTCAAACAAATATACATGTGTTATCGATAAATAATCTAAGACTGTCAAAAAAAATATAAAATTTTTTAACTTAAAATTGACATTTCCAGATTAATTGTTAGCACTGTTGTCAATTTTTTTAGTTTTTGATCGAAAGAAACGGGTTTTAACTTTTTTTTTTTTTGCGATTTTTAACTATAATGACGGTTTTTTGTGGGGAAAAAACGTGGGCAGTATTGTTTGTTTTGTTTACATTTTATAAAAATGTATTTCTTGTTCTTTCTCGCATTTGTTGTTTCATTCAGTCAATCTTAAAAAAATCCAATACAAAAAATAGCAAGTATCATAACACCTTTAGCCTACTGGGATACCCTGGAGCAATTAACAATTTCACTTGTATCATCATCAACACTAAAGAGTTAAGTGCGAGAGTTTTACATAAAATTGCCATAAAGACTTAAAACATTTTCTTGATATGACAAAAAGTTATAATTTTTAATATTATGCAAAAAAATTAAATAACAATAACTTAAAAGTTCCAGGATTTACTTATACATACGCATTACCGCCTTATTAAGATTTACCAATATCAATGCCATTGAAAAATATTTCCATTGACAATCGGCGTTCTTTAGATTTCCATGTGAAATACAATTGATATTTGACAGCTTTATTGTGTAAATGGATTTATTTAGTAGACATGTATGTACCTATGACAGTACATTCAAACATACGACATGTTCGTACTATAGTGGCTTCATTCCTAGAGAGAAATCAAGTATTATTTGTTGCAATTGCAACCAAAGGACATTCACATTAAAATATATCATATTAAGAACAACCGCAATTTTATATAAAAATAGTTTTATCAGTTTTTAATTTTTTTTTCGTTCGTTTAGTTTCTGTAATTTTTTTTTCCTTTTTTTTCTTAAAAAAAAGCATCTGATGCACTTTGTGGTTTTAAATAATTCATTGAATCATGTGGTAACATTAACACATGCTTAAAGATTTTGTATTAATTTTTTTAAAACTGTAATCTAAAAGTTGTGGACCGGACCACAGATTTGGTGGTTGTGGGAAGGGAGTAGGAAGCAGATTTTTAGAATAAACTTTAAATATTTTAAAAAGTATAAAATTCTAATCGGATAACTTAAATAGGGGAGAACTCAAGCGTTCTCAATTTCGGGAATTTGTACCCAAATGGGAGATTCTTTTTGTAACTAGGATTATAAACTTTTCTCAGTTTTGGGGATTTGTCCCCAAATAGGAGATATTTTTGTAATTTATGATTTACATTTTCTAAAAATTCCCTTGGGAATTTTTTAGCGGATAGTACACTTTTTTCACTGTCGATTTTTGAGGATTATACATTTTTTATGCCATTTGTGCAATGGCAAGACAGATTTGGTGAAGACGTGGTTACAAATTTAAGTCTTCTGTGGTGCAAAATATTCATATTTTCATATGAAATCATATTTTGTTTTTAATGACTTGCGGCGATTTGGGGGATGAAAAATCACAAATTGGGGATCAGCTATAAAATAAATCTGGCACTCCTGGAAAAACGGATTAAATAAAATTTTTATAAATTCGCTATCAAAGCGAGCAAAGTAGGAGTGTACTTTAAGAAGAAATGTTATTGAAAAAAAGACAAATCTTAAAAGCTTCAAAAAATAATAAGATTTTAATTGAAAATTGGTGTGTTAGATAGACTTTTAAAAATCCAAATGAACCGAGTACAAATACTGTCACTTGTTATCCGGAGAACTTTTACGATATAGTTAATCTACTTATATTACAGATCCCAGATTTCCGGTACTAAGTTAACATAAAACTGTCTTCTAAAACCAAAAGGCGTGCCAACACTCTCCCTTCCAATGCAACATGAATTTATTTCTACAAACGGAATAACAATTTTTGTGTCTTTTTTTGTTTTAGTCAATATTATTTGTCTGTTGTTTGTGAATGTTGTTGGTTGATTGGTTGGATGAATGAATGTTTGGTTTGCTGATATGTTGCATGTCAGTTTGGTTAAAAACCTTCTGATGATGTACAACAATGTAATATGAAACTCTACTTATTTCTCTAAAGTTGACAGCTATTTCAGATTTGTTTGTTGTTGCAGATGATGGAGATTTTTTTTTGAAAGGCTTTAAATCAACATGGATCTATGTACATACATAAATATGTATTGAGTACATTCTAGTGTTGCCAATCTGTGCGTAATTACACATATAATTTTTCTTTTTGTAGCCCTTGTGTAATTAGTTTCATGTGTAATCTGCAGGCAAACCAGAAATATGCTCTAAAACACGCGTTTTTTGCGCATAATATATGCAGTAAAAACTGGAAAATATGCTCTGAAAAATTTTCAAATACGCGCTAAAAACTCGAAAATTGCTCATTTGTAGACAAAATATTCATCAATTTACAACTAAATTTAAAAAAAACCTACAAATACTATCGCTGTTAACATTTACCATTTAAAAGGAAGCTTAACTATTTAAGTATGAGAGCTTTGGACAAATATGAACCTATTTGAAATGAAATTAATTTGCAGTGAAATATTTTTGGTGCGAATTGAATTAGATGCAATTAGATGGTGTACGAACACAAAGAGTCTAATTTGGAAAGAAGTTTTTATGGGAAATATGTGAAATTATAGACTGATTCCCACCATTCACACAGAATTGTAACTTGTACTTTTTGCACAAGGTTAACATTGGCAGACAACCAGCCAGACGGATGGATGGACATCGTTAGATCATTTTAAAAAGTGATACGAAGAGATTGGTTTATTAATCCAAATTTTTAATATTTTTTTTTAATTAGGCTTAAGTTCATTAAATTTAATTTTCATTAAATTATTTTTATGAAGAAAGGAATTTTTACAACATGAAAATTAATTAAAATTTGTATTGATAATTTTTCATTCTTGACTCAATCTGGGCTCGAACCCAGGTGTTTACGGACAGGTTACCCTGACATGTTTCGATTGCAACCACTCAATCTCTTCAGAGGGCTTGCCGTTTAACACTCGCAGCCATCGACGACTGCTGACGTCATTAGTCAAACATCAATCCTTAAACCAAATTGTATTCAACCTTTTGGTAGATCGAAATTTGCTTTTGAATGATTATCTATTTTAATTTATTTCTATGTACAAAGCTAAGATCCCACTATAGGCTCAAATAGCACAATCTGTGACGATTTTTATCGTGCTATATCGGCGCACATTTAAAAGCATTGCACAATTTATTCTTAGGCAGTCCCATTATCGTCGCACATTGTGACATAATTTTAATATAGAAATTTGCAAAATTCTCCGTCTTAATATTCCATTATGTTTTCTAACAATTTTAAATAATACATTAATCTATAATAAAAAATTTAATCAAAACCAATTAAGAACATTATCTAAAGTTGCAATAAAATATCTTAAAGTATCTGCTTCTTCGGTTCCTTCAGAAAGGTGCTTTCCAGCAGCACAATTTTTAAAAACTGTCATCTAAAATAACGTGCGTACATACATACGTTTCATACGTTCAATAAAGTGATAAAAACAACGAACTGTAGCCTGATAAAAAACTAGTTAATGTTTTCCTGCTCAAGTACAGTCGATAGTAATATCGATATGTATATAGTGCAATCTGAACTATCGATAAATATCGATAGTATCCCAGCACTAGTTGTACCCCTCTGAAAATAAATTTTGACATTTTTTATGATGATTACCAAAATATTTTGACTCTAGTGATAATGTAGCGTGAGCTAAACCGCGTCAAAAAGGGTACAAAAACGGTATTTTAATGAATAAAAAGTTGGGTACATTTTTTTTGTTCAATTCTTCGAGATAACAAGATGTTTATATCCGTTTTTTTATGGTTTTCACTTCGATTTTAATGAAAATTTAAATAACTTAACCATTTTTAATTATTTCATAATAACTTTTCTTAACATAATTTCATTGATTACTAGTGAAGCGTTAACCATTTCATTGCAAACAAGGAATATCAATAGGGCTATGCAAGTCGAATTCATTCTATTTAACCTTTATGTCAACACCAGAAAAATTATACTTACGTCAACAGCAAACATACCCGGGTATACAAGTACATATGTTGTTAGTGTTTTTTCGTTTTATTTGTATTTTATTTGCGCTTTTTTCCCATTTTAAATTGTTTTTATGCATGAATACTTAAAATAACGGGTGTTTTAGCAAAGACTTGTATATTTTTCTTTGCTTTCATATGTGAATATTTACAATAAGTGACTTTTTAGCAAAAAATTGTTAGTTGCTCGTCGTTACTTGAACTGCGGTTAACGTAAGAGGTAGGAATGAAAAAATTACCACATCTATGATCTGATTTGTCCAATTTTGTTCAAACTTTAGAATATGTTAGAAAACACTTCTAGTGAAGATATCAAGAAATTTCAGAGCGCTATGATAGCCACTTTCAGAAATACAGAGTTTTTAAAATTCAAAACATACCCGGGTATGTTACTGTTGACATAAAGGTTAAGCTAATGTTTGGCTTTGTGTGTTTCATTTTGCTTAAAATGTTCAATTTGGGACACAGTCATGTGTTATTTCCAAATTCTTCATTGGCAGCACTGGTACATTGTGATGTACATTATGAGAATAAGTGTACCTAGAAAAAGAAAAAAATAAAATAAGTTTCAATATGTTAAATTTTTCAATGGTACTATTTCTCTGACCATAAATGTCAAGTTGAGTAGTAGTTTATTTTGTTTTTAGTTCAAGAATTGAGTATTTTATATATTTCGTTTGATATTAATATTTTCTGATGGAGTAATTTTTGGTTTTTCGTATTAAATATGTTTTCTTGTGTATCTGAGTTCCTGAGTTCCATGCCCATGACATTTTGGCATGCATGATTATTATTTTATATGCGTTCTTTTTGATATTGTTTTACTTACAAAATAAAAATTGTTTGTTCATTTTCAATTTTATTGTCGATTGTGAGTTTTAGTAGGTTTTTATATTGTTTTTTTTTTATGAGTTTTATTTAATTTTCTTTTTTGCTTTTGTTTGGGTCATTGTCTGTCATAAATTCTAGAGAACGGTGGCACAGGCGAAGAAAAATATTCTGCCATGACTTTTTGCTGTTCGTTAGTTAAGGTTATTCTTTGTAGTAATTTCGGATACAGTTAAATCTATTACTCTGTTATATATTGACTATAGTTTGTAAAGTTGCCCACAAAAAATAAAAGAGAGTTCAAATAAAGAGCAGAAGAGATATTTAGATTCCTGTAGACTGTGTTTATCACATCCAACATTGTTCGAGAATGCCGGATGTCTCGGAAGGAGATAGCGAGCCATTCGTGAAAGAGATATACATCCAAACAGTTAGTGCCTTAAAACAGAGTGTTGGGTTTTCGTTTTTCTGGTTTAGGATATCACTGATATTTTCAATAGCGATATAATTAAGGTATCTTCTGAAGCTACATCTTAAGCTGAACAACAACAATAAATAGTGACAATAACCAATACATATATATACATATAATATCTAATTTTACAAGTCAAAGCTACGATTACACTTGACAAATATTTGACGAAAAACTCGGGACCAACAGGTTCACTTATATTTAATTTCCTTTAATTCCGATATTTATTTTAATCTTACAAAAAATAGAGTTTTGCAATGTCTAGCAGTAAAATAAGTTTGATTTTGTGATATTAAGACTACGTTAAATATCACTAACTTTCTACAAAAGTAGTGGTTATGCTTATTAGGTCTAAATATTGGACCTGCGACCGTGGGTTAAGTTATTTTATTTTAAACGAAAAATAAATTAAGAATAAATTAATATATATTTTAAAAATTGAAATGTTAATCAAATTAAATATTGAAATTAAAAAATTATCTAAGTTGTAATGCTCTTTGGAAAAGGTTTCCTGATGGTCTGGCCTAAGCAACCAGTGAAATGCGCGTAGAAGCTAGCTTTCCCTCAACGATAAATTTCAGTGTATTTTTCAAATATAGAAAATTGGGAATTTAGCACGTCATACAAAAATCTTTTAAAGATAATTAGTACCTTTTGTTTTTATTTAATTGAACTGTTTTTGGATTTTAATCCTATTTTTTTTATTATTTATTTTAATCAGGCTAAAGTTCATCAAATTAAATTGATTTCATTGATAAAAAGATAATGAAAATTTTTTGCGTGTATAAAACTACTCTTTGTCTATGGTGCAAATTTTCATTAAAGAAATTATCGATATTTTCTAACCGATCCAGTCCAGTATAAATGTAATTATGTCTATTCATTCTATCCGTAAAAGCACAAATTATATGCTACGAATCCACACCCACGCCACACTAGTTTAGAGGGTATTATGCGTTGGTGCTGACGTTTGCAACATCTTAAAATATTGGTACTAGATACTCAGTATACCAATCGACAGTTGTTGTTGTTTAAACTTTGATATTGTTACAATTAAAACTGAGGTTTATAATTCTTATTCGCTTAACAGTTTTATTTGTATAATATTTTTAACTTTTCTAAAATCTTTGGATGAAATTTCCTGACGGTTTGGCCTAAGCAACCAGTAAAATGAGCATAGGAATAGCTTATCCCTTCAACAATAAATTTCAGTTTCTCAATAGTTTGATATGGGAATGAAAAACTGGGAAGTTAGCACGTCATACGGAAATCGTATTAATAATAAATTTTTTATTCCCGAAAATAACTTTGATAATATACATACTTGCATGTGCACGTGCAAAAAACTGAATTGGCAAATTGGTTTTTTTTGTTGTCTTCTTACGAAGACAGTAGAATGAAGCAGTTTGTTTTTTAATTTTGTTTTTTTCTTTTTACCCACTTACAACTACAATTCGAGTCGGAAAGAACCCAACCAATTGTAGGGGAATGTAAGAAAAGATAAACTCACTGTTTATTGTTGGTGTTTTGTTTTGGCTTCGATATTGTTACAAGTTAGACTTTGAGTGTTTATAATTTTTATACGCTTTAGGGTTTTATTTGTATAATTTTTTGTCTTTTCTAAAATCTTTGGAAAAGGTTTCCTGATGAGCTGGCCTAAGCAACCAGTGAAATGCGCATGGAAACTAGCTTTCCCTCAACAATAAATTTCAGTGTATTTATCAAATATGAAAAACTGGGAATTTAGCACGTCATACCGAAATCGTATTAATAATGAATTTAGCACATTTGAAACAAACCTTGTTAATTAATTTTTGAATCCAGAGAAAAACTTTGATTTTTATTTATGTTCCACATTGTATTATAATCCACATTTGAAAAAAATTTGAGAATTACGTTTGAAAGTAAGTTGAAAATAAAGGCATTTTTAAATGCTTGTTGAAACTGCAATAATTATCATATGATTTTCAAATCATTATCAAACGTTTGTCGTTTGAAAAAAAGTTTGTTTGGTATTAGTTTTTAAATATTGTATGGTATGATATCGTATGGTCGGGCTTGTACGACTAGTTTTTTTCCCAAAGAGAGCGGGGAGAATTCTCCCTAATAGAGATGGTACCGCGATCAAGCTGGGTCTATTGTACCCACTCCCCTTTAGTTGGCTAAAATACCATCTGCTTCTTAAAGGAACATAACCAAGTCTTTTACCTATGTTGCACCGACTCGGGACGCATCCATTGTACCGTGTCTCCCATGCCAGCGGTGGGCTTCGTGGACTCGTCCTATTCAAGACACAGTCTGAGTCCTGATCTACTGCCAGCCTCATCCGATAACCGCGAGTTGACAAGTCAGGTAAGCCGCTAACGGTAGCAGATCCCGTCTGCTGAGACCATTCATCATTATTATTTCCTGGTAAAGATCAATTCCATCGCCTGACACTTCCCGAAAGCGATAGCCGGTATGCTCTATGCTGCCTTAGAACCCAGTCTCCTTTAAGGGACTGGATTGTGGCCCAAATCAGCCCAGAAAAAGAACTTGGGCCCCACCATCCAGTCGTTCGGACTGGCGCTGGCCAGCTCATCAGCCCCAACATTATCCGGGACCTCTAGTGCCCCGGTACCTGGCAAGTCGTCACCCCATTCCTTGCGCCCAGATTCCCTAGTCTTTCCGGTATTCCGTCACTAACTTCAAGGACATCATCCAGGAAGAGAGTGCTTTTAACGGCCGCTTGGCTTGCAGTATAAATTAAAATACTGCCGCTAATCATTCCCTTGTCCGGAATGATATTGCAACACATATCAAAAGCGTTCATCTCGACCTGAAATACACTAGGTGATTCGTCCATGGCCATTGACATTCGCCTATTTGGTCCTAATTCCCACGCACCAACTCCAGCTCCGATTTGGACGCATCATACCAGTGTAATTTCTAATTTCCATGGCAGGGATTTGCAGTGCCCCAGGCCCCCTGTCAGGAATGACTGCCCTGAACCTCTCGTAAAGCCTAGCTCCGTAGTCTCTATTTCCGCTCTTGCACAGACCGCCAGGCCAGGAGCCAATTTCATCAGGCCAGCATGCCCGTGGACATCCTCCGCAAGTCCTGATATCAGCTGGATTCTAATGGAAGTGAAGTGGAAGTATATCCAATATAACTTCAAGGTGCCCCCGCAGTCAGGAACAGACATACCATCTGCTGCAGATTGTTGCACTTTTCAATTGCAGACACCTGTTAAATCTTTGGCCACAATACCAAGGATCCATAGGTGATTAGCGGGCTGACCATCACAAAGTATAGCCATTGTACCATACTGGGACTAAAGCCCCAAGTCTTTCCAAAGAAGGTGGAGCAGGCCCAGAAGGCCCTAGCGGCCTTCTGTAGGGTCTGGTCCAGGTCTGAGCTCCAACTAAGCCGTTTGCTAAGAAGAACTCGCCGGTACTTCACCTCACGGTTATACAAAATAAGACGTAAATCCATATTTCTCCCTTTGTCCACTGTCTACCTATTTAATTGTTTTTTAACTTTCCTATTATACACATTACCCAGTGGTATGGCGTACTAGTTCTGTACGTGTATATTCGCTAGCTCATTTCAAACTACCGCTAGTCCCACTACAATCTACCTCACACGTGTTTTAGTGGCGAATTAAACACGAGGATACACATTTTTTGTGTTGTCGTTGAAAAAAAAAATTGTTTTCTGCATTACTTGGAACTATAGAATTAGCTAGCGAAACATGGGCACCTATTTTAACATGTAAGCACTAGATATTGGTTTCTAGGGAAAAGTATGATTTGAATGCCACATCAGTAGTCCCAAGTACAAATTGAGTAAAAGTGCTAACTATTTCGCCTGCCATTGGCGGCGATTGCTACTTTTTATACCACTGGGTAATCTTAAGAGGTCTGCACACGGTCAAAATGTTTGGCGACCCGGCGAATTTACTCGTGTACGGTTCCTGGACGTAATATTCGCCTTCATATCTAAAATTTTTGATTTTACATCCAGCGTCGTCAGTGTCACACACACAAACACATTTTCATTAATACTCCATAGCGCTTGATGAGAAATGCTTGACCGTGTACAGACAAACCCCTTCATTAAGCACATTAAATTATGCTAAACTTTTACATACAATGAATGTTCTGTAAAACATTTTGTAAGCACTTCTAGAAGTGCTCTGTCAATAGCTTGAAAAAAATAATTCATTTTTGTTCCACTGTTCTCTTAGTACGATTGCAAATATCACTGATATTTTAATAATATTAAAAAAAAGCAGGGGACAATTCATTTGGCAGTATGAGTTTTATTTATTTGCAAAAGCGTATCTGTGTAAGGTGTAAGTGTGTGTGAATTTTTATCGTTTACTGTACATTTCATGCGTTTCGTCCATTCACTTACTCACTAAATAAGTTGCTATTCATACACACAAAATTAAATTCCCTTTTTTATTTATTTTTGTTTGTGTTTTTTATTACTCTTCTTAACCTACGATAACCGAAATTACATTGGGCCAGGTTCATTGACCTTGTTGTTGTGCGAAGAGTGTGTTGTTTGCACAGTACTGTTCGGGGAATGAGTATAAGAAAGTGTATGTGTTTAATATTTCTTTTTGTTATTCCCATTTTATTTATATGTATGTATTCTTAAGTTTGGCAAAGTGTGTGCGTTTATTATTTCTTAAAAAAAATAAATAATATACATAAACACCAGTCAACTTTCGAGAACAACAGCAACAACAAACAGCAGCAGCAGTAAAATAACAGCAACAAAAACAAAATAAATAAAATAAACATGCTGATTATATTGTGTGTTGACTTTATAGACGGATTTTTTTTCGCTGCTGCTTTTTTAGGTCTTTCTTTTTTTTAACAAATTTTCTCAATTTTTTTTTTTTGTATACCTATTTGGTTGCTTGGTTGACTAACGGCCTGTTTTGGACTTTGGGTAGGGCGTACGTGAGAGGGGAAAGACGCGACCGAAAATACCTATCAGAAATGGTGTTGAAAAATAACAAATACTCGTTAATTCATGTATAAATAAATAAATAAACAAGTTAAAACAACATTTGCTTTCGTTTTATGTTGAATTCATTTTGTGGAATTGTTCATAAAAGTATTTAATATTCGCCAATTATTTGTTTTGAGTGTTTTCAAAACGAAAATATAAAAACAACAAAAGTTTCTTTTGACTAACTGTATACCTACCTAGTCTGGCTGTCAGTTGTTTTATTCAAATTTTAATTTGTGTCTTGCCTTTGTTAATATTTCAAGGACTTTTTTTATTTATTTTCCATTATTTATGGGCTCTTATTCTACTATTCTTTTGCAAACCATTAATGGATGGGTGAAGATTAATTAATATAAATTCCTTAAATACATATTTTTTTAAATAACAATATAAACCACTTTTGGCGAAATTTTACAAACTTTCTTCTAAAACTCAACATTTCACACCTGAATTAGCAAATAGGTATGTATATGCATGTACCACAAACGCAAACCTCTCATAATCGGTCATATTTTGTTAATCAAACCTGCTCATTAGTTTTTCCATACATTGTATTAAAATAAATGTTTTCTATAAATACCGTATTCGAATAGCATTTACAACTGCCATATGTATGTATGCATTAAGTTAAAAAAGGTAAATACTTGCAATAACCCATTAAATACACTAAGTTTCACTCAAAAGAAAAATCAATTTAACCGTACTCAAATCAATCCGAAGCGGTATTAATAGCACGGTGAGTACGGATTTTCTTGCATGAAGTACAGAAAGATTGATTCAAGACAGTCTTTCAATGGCGAAATACTTAAATTATTCGTACTTGAAATAAACCAAAAGTGAAATAAGAAGGAAAATGTTATAATAATTTATTTACTGACGCGTTTTATACCTTACAAAAATTTAATAATAAAATACCAGCATCATTCCCGATATGGTTTTTACTTTAAAAACTTAATGTACATAAATATAAATTAAATGAGAAGCAAGAGTTTTCAATTTTACTTTTAAAACATAAAAATAATGTGTTTTTGTCTTTTCCTGTTGTTTTTGTTTTTTCTACACACACCAAGCAAATAAAGTGTTGTGGCTGGTTTTTTTTGTTGCACAGTGTAATTGGTAAATGCAGCTATGCTTATCAGGGTTTAAAAATTAGTAAATAGTTTTTTTTCTACATATCAAAAACCGCAGTAAATATTCAAAACTAAAATATTTAAAGGTATTCATATTGCAAAAATATTCTCAATTTACTAAAACCCTCGTAGTAATATTAAAAAATATTTAACCAGTGGTAATTTAATAAAATAACAATGCGCAAAATATTAAATATTTCGCCATACAAATATATTTTTTATGGAAATATTCAAATATTTTTAGTCACCGTAAATATTAAATATTGTGTGTCTTCAATATTAATATATTACTGCCACACATCACAAACTGCCCAAGTGTATGCAAAATGTACGAATATAAATAACATAACAAAACAAAATATGCCGTCTTGTTGATCATCGACTGCCAAAATATGCGACTATTACACACGACATATTTAAATATTTCACAATATGAAGAACAAAATATTTTTGTGTGTGTACATACAAAAAAGGTTTAAAAAAGGAATGATTTAAAATAAGAAATTCTTTGTATGATGTGTTGGTAGATTAAAATATAATTGTTTAATGGTTTTTTTATTTATTGAAAAAAGGTAAATTATGATTGAAAGGTGAGTTTTATAATTTAAATGCACAAATAAAAAAAGGATTGAAAAATCAACTAATGTTTTAAGAAAACATATGCATACATATGTAGTTAGTATTTATAAAAATATTTATAAAGAGCAATTAAAAGAATATAGGGAGTGATATGTCAAAGCCAAAATTAAATTAATTGTTTGGACTAGTTGTTCAAAAATAAAGTAAAGGTACAAAAGTGCGTTTTTGTTTTGAGAAATTTGTTAACAACAGTCAAATTTACTTTTATAAGGGGAAACATTTTTATGCATGGGTGTGTAGATAATAGTTTTATGACCTATGCATTTTGTTTTTAGCTTGGCTCATTTAATTGTTGATGATAATGGATGAATTCAAAATAGAACAACCAATCGCTCAAAAAATAGGATGTAGTGGGAATGTAGGTAGGAAGCTGCTTATATGATCTGTTAGAGAAAATAACATTGGAAGTAGTGATCACTGATCCGTTGCAAAGGCTATGCATATACATATGTATGTATGTATGTACATATGTATGTCTATATGTACATATAAGTAATTGTTAGCGACAAAGAAAACTTCGAAAATTGATATTGTGTATTGCGTTATACAAGTTGATTTAAAAAAAAAACATTTTCATGACTTTTCTTGTTTTTTATAAGTATGTAATTTGGAAAAGAAATGTTTTTCAGAGTATTGCTGTTTTTTTTTTATTTGTACCTATCATAAATATTTTTTTAGGTAAAACATTTTTGTTTGCTATATGCGCTTGCGTAGACATTAAAGAAACCCAAATTTTCATGCAAGTAGCAATCCTTTTTTAAGTAATTTTTTTGCTTATTTCATGCACTTATGACCTTTTCATTTGTTGTTGCTTATACATATAAAAAACATATGCAACAACACCGTGTGATTTCATAGACACAAACGTATGCAAATTTATGATCTTTGCTTCTTTTATTTTAACTGAAAATAAAGGGTTATTTATTTTTTCACTTGTTTGTTTACAATATGAATAGGTATATAGAAGTATGAATAATTATGACGCCAACATTTACGCAGAAAGAGAATTGTACACACCATCTGTATGCATGAAGATCCTTTTTAATAGGAATTGTTTAATTGTGCTTTATAAAATTAATAATATAATAGGAGAATATAGAACTGCGCACATAAATGTAATCAAATTATTAAATAAAACTGAGCCTGAGCATATCCTGTCTGTAGTTATTAAGCGAAACGTTTGTTTTATAAGAAACCTATTTTTACCTACATACAATTCACAAAGTGTTGTTGATATTAATTCTTTTTTAGAAAAGACTGTGCAACAGTAAGACAGCATATTACAGGGTTCTACCCTTGATTTTTTTTTAACGAACACATTGGAAACGATATTACCGGCAATTGTTGTTAATGACTTAAGTTCCGATCATTTTCCTGTTAGGATAATTATAAATGCAAACGTAAATGCTTTATATATATCTAAGTTAGATTTTAGTAAAGCAAATTAGAAAACTTTTTCGAGATATATTAATAGACATATTACCCTACCAAATGCAAATGATATAATTTCTTGTTTCAAAAAATCTAAATTTCTTTTGTATGCTGATGATCTGAAAATTTTCCTGAGGGTTGATTCGGCGGCTGATGTATGTAATTTACAGAGTGATTTAAATAAGCTAGTTGGATGGTGTAAACTTAATAAGCTTAAATTAAACTTTGAAAAATGCTTTCATATTTCGTTTTATAGAAAATTTAGTACTATTAAGAGCGATTTTAAACTTAATGGTGTTAATCTAAAAAATGTCGTCTCCAAACATAATTTGGGTGTTGTCTTTGATTCATCCATGTCTTTCGTTCCTCATATTGAGTATATTAATCCTAAAGTTTATAAAACTTTAGCTTTTTTAAAAAGGAATTGTTCTGAGTTTCATGACCCATACACATTTAAACATATTTATACATCGTTTGTTAGATCAAAGTTAGAATATGCTTCAGTTATCTGGAGTCCATATATTTCTATTCACATTTCCCGTGTTGAGAGAGTACAACGTGTGTTTATTAAATATGCTAACGCTCATATACTCAGTTCCAATTTGCTCCTTATGAGTCTAAATGCCTCCTTATTAGTTTGAGAACTTTATAATACCGTAAAATTACAGTCTATCCTATTCATTTATGATATAATTAATTCAAGGGTTGATTGTCCTGAATTGTTATCTTAAATGCCATTCAATATACCAGCTAGAAACTGGAGGAAAATTGATACATTTAAAGTTCCAGTTCGTCGTACTAATTATGCTCTTAATGGCCCTTTAACGAGAGCATTTTTTTAATATTAATAATTTATGCCTTCAAAAAAAATCTTATTCGCATATAGAATTTTGCACATCAAAAACCATGAAGTCTCAGTTAATATTGGCGATTCTGAAACGATATCCCTGGTTAATAATACTCTACAATCCTTTCAGTCATCAACTATAAGCTTGTCAAATCATACCTTCACAAAAACTTCATACATTTCTTGTATTATAAGGAAGTTAAAACCAAAAAAATCACCAGGTATTGACGGTATCAATAATGAGTGTTTAAAAGCCCTCCCCATAAAGGGTATTAAATACCTAACAATTATAATAAATTCATGTTTAAAACTTTGGTACTTTCCTCGTGAGTTTAAAGAATCTAAGGTTATCGCAATTAAGAAGCCAAACAAACCACCTGACTGGCCCTCCTCATAAAGAAAAATTAACCAATTTTATTGAAACAAACAATATAATACCTGCTCACCAATTTGGCTTTCGTAGTCAACATAATACAACACGACCGTTAGTAGGAATAAGGAATTTAGTCAACTCTAATTTTGCGAACCAAAGATCAACCGGAATGATATTGCTGGATGTCAAAGCTGCATTCGATTCAGTGTGGCACATCGGTTTAGTCTTTATGTTGCTTTGTTTCAACTTCCCCGTAAATATTGTCAAAATTATTCAGGATTTTCTCTCTCTCCGTAGTCTTAGAGTATAAAGTTATAGTGTCCCAGCCGGCTGTCCACAGGGCTCTTGTCTTTCCCCGATACTTTATAATTTGTATACATATGATTTTCCCCAACTTGATTATTGCACAATGTCAATTTTTGCAGATGATACTGCAATCCTTTGCTCCGATATGTTTGCGGCAGATATTATAACAAATTTGCAAAACGCCTTACATGAGGGTTTAACTTATTTTAATAAATGGAAAATACTGTTAAATAGCGCACAAACACAGGCAATATTTTTCACAAGGAAAAGGAAACCTTGTTACATCGCACAAGTAACAATTATTATAAACAACCATTCAATTCAATGGGAACAAAAGGTTAGGTATTTAGGTGTCATACTAGATCCTAAGATGAAATTTAGGGATCACATACCTTATATTTTAAATAAGATAAATGTTCTCATCCGCATGCTGTATCCTTTTATAAACCGAAATTCAAGGTTGAATATAGTAAACAAACATATTATGCTTAAAACAATTTTTCATGGAATTATGTTTTACGCAGCTCCTGTTTGGGCAATTAGTGCCAAATGTCATATTAAAAAGCTTCAAGTCTCTCAAAATAAATTACTGAAGATGATTTATAATCTTCCTTGGCATTTCTCTACAAATAAACTCCATGAACTCGCACATATAGAATTGGTATATTGAACTCTTTGTATATAGATAACATGAAACAAATAATGTAAATAATATCATACAAATAAAATGAATGAATGATTGAAATATTTATTAATACCTATTTATATGTTTTATTTATTTTATTGTACCACAAATGTATAGCTTTATATCTACAGTACTGTTATATACTGTCATACTGTTGCACAGTCTTTTCTAAAAAAGAATTAATATCAACAACACTTTGTGAATTGTATGTAGGTAAAAATAGGTTTCTTATAAAACAAACGTTTCGCTTAATAACTACAGACAGGATATGCTCAGGCTCAGTTTTATTTAATAATTTGATTACATTTATGTGCGCAGTTCTATATTCTCCTATTATATTATTAATTTTATAAAGCACAATTAAACAATTCCTATTAAAAAGGATCTTCATGCATACAGATGGTGTGTACAATTCTCTTTCTGCGTAAATGTTGGCGTCATAATTATTCATACTTCTATATACCTATTCATATTGTAAACAAACAAGTGAAAAAATAAATAACCCTTTATTTTCAGTTAAAATAAAAGAAGCAAAGATCATAAATTTGCATACGTTTGTGTCTATGAAATCACACGGTGTTGTTGCATATGTTTTTTATATGTATAAGCAACAACAAATGAAAAGGTCATAAGTGCATGAAATAAGCAAAAAAATTACTTAAAAAAGGATTGCTACTTGCATGAAAATTTGGGTTTCTTTAATGTCTACGCAAGCGCATATAGCAAACAAAAATGTTTTACCTAAAAAAATATTTATGATAGGTACAAATAAAAAAAAAACAGCAATACTCTGAAAAACATTTCTTTTCCAAATTACATACTTATAAAAAACAAGAAAAGTCATGAAAATGTTTTTTTTTTAAATCAACTTGTATAACGCAATACACAATATCAATTTTCGAAGTTTTCTTTGTCGCTAACAATTACTTATATGTACATATAGACATACATATGTACATACATACATACATATGTATATGCATAGCCTTTGCAACGGATCAGTGATCACTACTTCCAATGTTATTTTCTCTAACAGATCATATAAGCAGCTTCCTACCTACATTCCCACTACATCCTATTTTTTGAGCGATTGGTTGTTCTATTTTGAATTCATCCATTATCATCAACAATTAAATGAGCCAAGATAAAAACAAAATGCATAGGTCATAAAACTATTATCTACACACCCATGCATAAAAATGTTTCCCCTTATAAAAGTAAATTTGACTGTTGTTAACAAATTTCTCAAAACAAAAACGCACTTTTGTACCTTTACTTTATTTTTGAACAACTAGTCCAAACAATTAATTTAATTTTGTCTTTGACATATCACTCCATATATTCTTTTAATTGCTCTTTATAAATATTTTTATAAATACTAACTACATATGTATGCATATGTTTTCTTAAAACATTAGTTGATTTTTCAATCCTTTTTTTATTTGTGCATTTAAATTATAAAACTCACCTTTCAATCATAATTTACCTTTTTTCAATAAATAAAAAAACCATTAAACAATTATATTTTAATCTACCAACACATCATACAAAGAATTTCTTATTTTAAATCATTCCTTTTTTAAACCTTTTTTGTATGTACACACACAAAAATATTTTGTTCTTCATATCCCAACAAACACAAAGTCAAACCTTTGATATGAAATGACTTTATCATTTGACATCAAACGCAATTCTCAAACGTTTTTCAATTGTTTGATTTAACATTTAAATTCAAATTGATAATGATTTGAAAATAAACATTTGATATCAAATGTTTTATCAATTTGATGTCAAATGTTTGTCAAATGTTAAAATCAAATCAAAAATAAACTTGGCAATACTAAAACGAAAAATAAATGTAAGCATTAAAAATGGCGATTAAAGTTACATTTTTTTACTTTGTGGTTACATGTGTTTTACTATTAAAAATAAATTTTAATATAAAGTGAACAGTTTATTTCTTGTGAAAAATAAAATTATTTGTGAGAAATTACAATGATTAAAAATACGAAAAAAAAAGAAAAATAATAAAACGGGAAAGTGAAGAAAGTTTGTTGAACGATCGCGGTGCTACAATCCTCAAAATAAAAGGGAGCCAAGTATTTTGTCTTTCCAAGAATTAGAGGACGGAAAGAACACTATTTCATCTTTTAGCTATGGTACCGAATGTTTATATCAAAGTTTTTTTTAAATAAATAATAAATTTAAATTAAAAAAATTAAATAGTTTTATTTATATTCCACATTGTATTATAATCCACATTTGAAAAACATTTGAGAATTACGTTTGAAAGCAAGTTGAAAATAAAGGCATTTTTCAATTTGAAAATAATTTCCCCTTTTTGTTGAGAACGCTATGATTTTTAAATGATTTTCAAATCATTATCAAACGTTTGTCGTTTGAGAAAACGTTTGATTTCAAATCATTTTCAATTTGAAATCAAACCTCCGTGTTTGTTGGGATTGTGAAATATTTAAATATGTCGTGTGTAATAGTCGCATATTTTGTGTCGCAATTTTGGCAGTCGATGATCAACAAGACGGCATATTTTGTTTTGTTATGTTATTTATATTCGTACATTTTGCATACACTTGGGCAGTTTGTGATGTGTGGCAGTAATATATTAATATTGAAGACACACAATATTTAATATTTACGGTGACTAAAAATATTTGAATATTTCCATAGAAAATATATTTGTATGGCGAAATATTTAATATTTGCGCATTGCAATATTAAAAAGTTGCTACGGGTTAAATATTTTTGAGTAATACTATAAATTATATTAATACAGCGATGCATTTAAATATATGACGGTAGTTAAATATTTTATATTTTTAGGTTGTCTGTTAGCTTGTGGTTAAAGATATGCATATTTATGACTAATATATTAGTATTTTTAAACCCTGATGCTTATAATATTTCGTAAACATATAAAAAACGATATTGCAAACAAAACAAAGCCATAAATGATTAAAATCTGTTTACAACTTTCGGTTTTATTTACAAAAGAAAAAAATTTCGAAATTTTGATATTAAGTTAGGCTTGAGTTCATCAAATTTAATTTTTTATTAAATTATTTTACTAAAGAAAGGAATTTTTACAACATGAAATTAATTAAAATTTATTGATAATTTTTATTCTTGGCTGAGCTGGGGATCAAACTCCGGTTGAACTTACGTTTCGAGAATTACCACATTCTCATCATGAGAATTCTTTGCAGCTCTAACATCTGCACCACTGCGGTGCCTGCCAGCCAAAATTCAAACATTAATATTTAACCAATGGTATTGGGGTTTCGAAATTTGCTGTAATTAATTATTATTTTTCAATTCATTTACATGTTTCTTTCATAAAACGCTATATTTGTATGGGAGCCTCGCTAAATAAATTGAAAGTATATTCTGACAAAATGTTGAGGAAAAAAACCTAACGAGTTAGTCAACAAACAAGTTTATTGATTTGTTAAAATAGATTGTTGGAAATGTTGAATAAGCCAAACAAAATGTTTATCGAATTTTATTTATTAATTATAATTTGCGAAATTCCCAATTTTTATTCTTTGACAAATACACTAAAATTTATTGATAAGCTAGTTCGAAATTTGTTTTTGTCTTAAATGTAAGTTGAACGGACGAGTAAGGCGCTCGCTCGTGTTCTATAAACTACACATTAAATTCATTTTTTCATTGAATCAAAAAAAAAAAAATTTTTTTTAACTAAAATTTTATGTTTAACAAACTGAATTGTTAAAAATTTTCTTGATATATTTTTTCTGTGTACAGTTAATGGAAACCCTAAGGTACACTCTCCAAATGTGTCTTAATAGCAATTATGGCATGTTTCGTCAAAAATAAATTTAAAGATTTTGCAAGAGTTACCAGATACCTATTTAACTTTTGTCGAAAACAAAACATTGAAAACAAACTTTGTGTTAAAAAATTATTAAATAAAGTTGCTAATATGCTTTGTATAATCGAACATGCGCGAAGTTTTTAAACGATTTAACTAAAATTTATTAAATGTCTTAAAGAATTCCAAACACATTTGATAGGTGCAGATTAATAGTTTTACGTTAACTTAAAGTAGACTTGTAGGTATTTAATATAATTTTTAAATTTTTCATTCAATTATTCTCATAACTTCCATAACTAATTAAAAAATAAAATTCAAATAATCTGAATACTTTTAAAGTACTTCCGATATCTATTTCCACGTTCTTATTCTCGTTACAATTTCCTTCGCAATATTGCATTTGGTTTACTGTACTGTAATTGTCATTGGTGACACACATCCAGTTGACCCACTGACTTTGCCACATTATTGTAGTACATGCAACTTAACAATTGCAATAACAACAACAATATCACCAAGCAGCAGCAACAATTTATACACCAAGAATAACTTTGTATATAAGCCGAAGGTATGGATGGCTGCCTGTTTAGATGGTTGTTTGCAACGTTAGTTGGTTGGCTGGATGGATGCAAGTATGTAGATGAGTATGGTTGCAAATAAATAAAACATATACCTACATACATACACCTTGTAATTGTATTTTGTTAGATACAAATAAACAAGAAAATCTACTTTAATAAAATCAGCAACTGGTGTAAGTGATCTAAATGTTGCAGCATACAAACACTGTTTATAGAAACCAAATCTAAGGCAAATCTTTTTTCTTAATAGTAGGATGAAAAGCAGACATTTAGACCCAAAAACATATCCATATGCCACAATTAAATTAGTACTATAAAGAGAACTTAGTAACTCACAAACACTCACACACATACCAGCTACCAATAAACTTGGCACAATGGCACACAGTGCATTTGGAACGTGTACAATAATTTAATGGTGTAAAAAACACAACATATAAAAAAAAATAAAATAGAAATAGAACTTAAAACATTTAGCCCCACAAAACACACTTACTCACTTGCACTTTTCTCACAATGTCTATGCAGATAAATCCTAATGCCACACATTTTAACTCAACATACTGATGTGCTCATGAATGTTTGCTTTAGAACGTGTATAAATGATTTCAACAAAATTTTGTGTACGGAAATCTAAGCAAGCAACAACAACTAAAATTATATCCTCTAAAAATAGTCTAAAGCATTGGCTGCAAATTATAGCCACACTTTTCGTATGTACAACATACCGCAAACATTCAATGCCAATGTCAATGTGCAACATACAAAAAACAAATCGCTAACACACACACAAACACAAGTGTGTTCACATGTTTATGAGCAAAAAATGCGTTAGTTGTAGCAGCAACAGCATCAAATGAGTTGTATGAATTTGAAAAACACACATTTGTTAATACATACATTATTTTTGCCGTGGTAGTACGATGACAATGATGTGGCATAGACCATGGGTGGTTTCTAGTTCAATTGAAGTATAAATAAACACAAACCATCGAAAACTCGCACACAAAGCAGCTCGAAATCAATGCCCAAAATAGCTTAATTTACTTAGTAAACTTGCAACCGCAGAAACACAACAAAAAATACACTATGGGTTCAAAAGGGCAAAAAATTATTATATGAAATTACTTAGCAAAAATTTCTTGACAATTGTTAAATAAAATTGTTTACTACCCCGAAAATAGTCAGCACCTACAGCCCCTATAAAGGCACGACAGGCAATTTTCAAGAAATATCTACTGTTTCTAAATGCTCTTGTCTTCATTTTAAGAAAACATTAAAATTTTTGTTTTTAAGATTTTGATTGCCGTGCTTGGTTCCCAATTTTTATTCTCGATAAAAACACTGAAATTTATTGTTGATGGGATAATCTATTCCTATGCGCATTTCACTGGTTGCTTAGACCAGACCGTCAGGAAACTTCATCCAAAGATTTTAGAAAAACTAAAGATATTAAACCAAATAAAACCGTTAAGCGTATAAGAACTATAAGCAACAGTTCTACTTATAACAATATCAAAGTTTCAACAAAAACATCAACAATAAGCAGTGAGTTTATCTTTTCTTACATTCCCCACAACAATTGGTTGGAATTCTTTCAACATTAATTGTAGCTGCAAGAAAAAAGAAAATAAAAACAAAAACAACCTGCTTTATTGCTCTCGCAATAATAAAGCATGTTGCCAGTTTGGTTTTTTTAAGCCGTGCACTTGCCAGTTGATTATCAAAGTAATTTTTGGGAATACAAAATTTTAATTTACAAGATTTTTATTCTCGATAAAAGCACTGAAATTTATTTTTGATGGGATAAGCTATTCCTATGCGCATTTCACTGGTTGCTTAGGTCGGTTTTTTTTTTTAGCAAAGTTAACATTCAAATGACTAAAAAAACACTTTCAACACTTCTATATACATATGTAATTTTTCTTAATTTTGAAAAAGTAAGAATAGTTCCTTTTCCCCACAAAAATATAGAAACATAAAATCGCATTTATTTCTTTAACTAGTGGTCCTAGAGACAAAAGGACAAACATCTGTAATTTCTAGCAAAATTGCTTATTTTACTTAGAAAATTTATTTTTTTATATGAAAACATTTAGAGCCATAATATTTATTTTTATTTACAATTTACTTTTGATTTTGTCAAATAATTACCTCGTCTATTCTACTCCTTTAAATTTTTATCGCATTATACTATGTTCACACTTGGGGTTTTAAACGCGTTTAAACACCTCTAACGTGATAAGGCTCTAATCACATCCAAATCGAAATGAAAAAGAATCGGCCACAATAAACGTACCCCTCACGTGCACTATCGACCACGATTTCTAAATAATGTTTTTGTTTTGCTTTAAATAATCAATTAATTTTTACAATTTGTTTGTTGTGTTTGTTTCTTAATCAACTGTCATCTTAATGATCTCAAATGTAACGTGAACGGCTTTGATTAACTTGATCAACCTTTTGCTCAAACTCGTTTAAGAAAATTTCACCCATAGTGCATTTCCAAACCCATTTATGTACTCAACCGCAAAATGTGTTACTATAGCAGTGCTTTTGCTGCTGTTACCGCATTTCTCATATAATCTTTCTCTGTGTGTGATTTTCGGTTCGATATGAAAAGTGCAAATAACCGATTTGAAGGTCATCGCCAGGCAGCATGCCGGTGCACAACGAAATACTTTTGTTGGGAAGATTTTGGCGCGATGCCAAAAAAGTTTGCTTATGATCAACAGACAAAATCTACGTGAAGAAATAATTTTATCTGTTATAATATTTTTGGAATTTTGTGTCTAAATTTTTTCATTTAAGGTACCCTACATGCGGACAAAGAACTCTGTTTTAATTCAAAGTCTCTTTGAACTTTTCATTTATCTTCTTAAGTTACAGTTTAATGCGCAATATCATTTGAAAGGGTCATTTGTACATATTTCATTGCATATGTAGTACAGTTGACATTGGTGTTGCAAAATACCGCAGCATATTCCACAAATATGGCTTCAACAAGATGGCGCCACAGTTGGGAAAAAGATTTACATGGATACCTGCCACAAGAGGGTACTCCATGTTGGATCTTAAGCGCTGGCTGAAAGAGCAACCGTCCCTGTGTGTGAGAGAAACCAGCACACACAATTTAAATGTATACTGCAAAAGAAGAAGTATACACCCGGGGATGATCCGCCCTCACAATTCGAACTTTGTCCCTTCCACTCGGAAGCATCTTCTCATAAGGATGTGGAAGAGCATTCTCCTGCGAAAAGCACATCCTATGAGAAAAGACATTCTTCCACTGGCTAACTCTTTGTATGCCATTTTGATTGATTTGATATTCAAACTGTGTAAGAGAGTAAGGTTAACGGTTTTCTGCAAAAAAACAGTTTTTGCAAAAAGTGGTTTTAACAACGTTTTCCGCGGCTGTGCTCCAATTGTCATTAAAAAAAATAACAAAACATAAATCTCGTTAAAAACAGTCAGAAAACTATTAGGCCACGTTTACACGATGTCTTTTCAGACATGTCTTACAAACACGTCTGTTTCGTTTGTTGGCGATCGGGTTAGAGAAGAAAGAGGGGTTGCCAAACAGGCACGAAATTATAAGAAGCAGTGCCGGATACAAGAAGCAGATTGACAGGAGAGCACATAAAAGAGAGAGTGCTCCTGATGTTCATATCTGATGATTACTGGTTTGACTGAAACCATCAAAAACATTTCTAGGTAAAGTTTGTACTTTTAGGGTGCAAATCCAAAAAAAGTAAATTATTAAAAATTTAAATGGAAGCAAATAAGTCATGGAAGTACCAACTAACTTTAAAATTTGAATTGTACCCTAAAAGTACAAACTTTAACTAGAAAAGGTTTTAATTGTTTTAGTCAAACCAGTAATCATCAGATATGTACATTAGGACCACTCTATCTTGTATGTGCTCTCCTGCCAATCTGCTTCTTGTATTCGGCACTGCTTCTTATAAATGCCAATCATTTTAGATCTTCATATTCGTTTAAAAAAACATATGATGCATGCAATGATGCCAATTCTTAAAAAAACATATTGTTTGAAAAACGGCTTAAATTTTGAGTTTTTAATGAAGACTGACTTCAAAAAATATCGAATTCGATAGTCGTATTTCAATATCGATATTTTGATATATCGGTATTTTAGATATCGGCGATATATATCGATTATTTTTTTTCAAATATCGATGTTTTGATATATCGATATATTTTGCCCATTCCTAACTCTCATCATACATCATTTACTATCAGAACAATAAAATAATTGCGAAGAAAAAAACAGAGAGATGCCTCTTTATGGGTATGCTATCTGAAGAGCTTGCTAAGCCGATGATTAAGGCACGAAGGGAAAATGCCCAAGTTATACGTAACTATACAACCGAAATTTCCATTGAAAGCGTTTTGGGTTACCAAGTATCACCCATTGCAGAGGCTTCTAATTAATTTGACAAGCTGGATTAAACTGGAAGACAAGAGTTACGGGATCTTGTCATGCGTGATAAAAGCAACAAGAAAAAGAACACGCAAAACTCGGAAAAGCTGGGCTGAATGTAGACGGCCAGTTGATGCTGAATACTCTGAAGATGTTACTACATGTAAATTACTTTTGTAAATAAATACCATATAATTTTTTTAATAGTTTTTGATTCATATTTGCCATACAAATTGTATTGGCACCGGGGTACCCGGGTGCGCATGTTGCGATCGTTGAAGTTTTAGCAAATTTTTTTCTAAGATAAACAGAGAAAAAATTAAATTTAGAACCTTAATTCTCTTTATTTTTAGATAAATTACGACGATCCAGAAGCTTGTTTAAAAATTTCATTTGTTAATACATTTTTTTCATGTAAATATACCCAGGTGGGTACCCTGGTACCCGCATATTAACACAAGGGTTAAAGTAATACGGAATTCTGAGAATATGAAGAGAGTTTGAAGGCAGAGTTAAGACAATACACCGAATTATAGAAAGGTAGTCTGAAAATAATATGGAAGTCTGCGCAAGAGACAGTAGTAAATGTTAGAGGTCCGAGTATATGAATGTAGAAATTCTGAATATAAATATGGCTTAGAAAAAAGGTGTTAAAATGCACTTAATGTCTTTTCTAATTTTGATGCCAATAACTTCCTTTAAAATTTTCTTCTCATTAATTACAAAATAAATTATTAAAAATTTCATACCAAAGTACGAGCATTTTTAAAAGATTCTCAAATATTTTAAATTAAAACCAAAATTTAAATTTCAGCATTCTCTTTAAATTTTTTTGCACTTTACTTTCGGTTTCTCAAGCACGGCAGTACAAGAGAGTTGTCTTAGGGTAAATCTTATTCAACACAACACATCTAATACTTTTAAATTCATCTCCTACATTTGTTTATTTCATTATTTCTAAAATACTCATTTAAACTCAGACATAACGTGCTCAGAAGGAAAAGGAATTGAATTTGTTGAAAGTTGTCTGAATGAAAGCAAAAGTCTTTTTTTACATACAAAATTTGCGTGGTTGTTCGTTCGTTTGAAAAGGCCCAAAGAACACATAGTGAAATAGTATAAATAAATGCAGCATTACAGCTTTATATTGAGTAACAAACAACAAAAATATCTTTGTGCAACCAAAAATTCAATGCCACACCATATACTTGCATACATATCAACTTCGAAACTGTTGTATAATCTGTGCCCACTTTCCTTTAGTAAGTCTGTCTTGCCACGTCATGTAATGCAATGTAATTCATGCACTTTAGCAATTTGTGCCATTGTTGTATTGTTGTTGCTGCTGTTGTAATTGTTTAAAATCGCGGTACTCAAATGCTGTTGTTTGTTTGATTTGAAAATAAAAATATGGTGGCATGATCTACACAATTTCGTGTTTAACACTTGCACAGCCCTTTGTCTTTGTATTGTTTAACATTTTTAGTATTTTGGCTGTTATCTTCTGTAATGTCCAGCTATTGGGATTATTTAAACGGAATTATTTTAAATTCATTGATTGTTTTGGATATTTTTTTTTGGTTTTTGCTGTAAGGCAGAAGGAATTGGTCAACTCCATCATAAATATTCATTTGCAGTTTGCAATCTTCATGATATGATTAGGAGTTTAAAAATATCATGCGATAATTTAACCAAAATCAGAATTTTTCTTATTCTTCATGATATGATTAGGAGTTTAAAAAATATCATGCGATAATTTAACCAAAATCATAATTTATCTTTTTCTTCATGATATGATTAGGAGTTTAAAAATATCATGCGATAATTTATCCAAAATCAGAATTTATCTTATTCTTCATAATATGATTAGGAGTTTAAAAATATCATGCGATAATTTAACCAAAACCATAATTTATCTTATTCTTCATGATATGATTAGGAGTTTAAAAATATCATGCGATAATTTAACCAAAATCATAATTTATCTTATTCTTCATGATATGATTAGGAGTTTAAAAATATCTAGCGATAATTTAACCAAAATCGGTATTTATCTTATTCTTCATAATATGATTAGGTGTTTAAAAATATCATGCGATAATTTAACCAAAACCATAATTTATCTTATTCTTCATGATATGATTAGGAGTTTAAAAATATCATGCGATAATTTAACCAAAATCAGAATTTATCTTATTCTTCATGATATGATTAGGAGTTTAAAAATATCAAGCGATAATTTAACCAAAATCAGAATTTATCTTATTCTTCATAATATGATTAGGAGTTTAAAAATATCATGCGATAATTTAACCAAAACCATAATTTATCTTATTCTTCATGATATGATTAGGAGTTTAAAAATATCATGCGATAATTTAACCAAAATCGGAATTTATCTTATTCTTCATGATATGATTAGGAGTTTAAAAATATCATGCGATAATTTAACCAAAATCGGAATTTATCTTATTCTTCATGATATGATTAGGAGTTTAAAAATATCATGCGATAATTTAACCAAAATCAGAATTTATCTTATTCTTCATGATATGATTAGGAGTTTAAAAATATCATGCGATAATTTAACCAAAATCAGAATTTATCTTATTCTTCATGATATGATTAGGAGTTTAAAAATATCATGCGATAATTAAACCAAAATCGGAATTTATCTTATTCTTCATGATATGATTAGGAGTTTAAAAATATCATGCGATAATTTAACCAAAATCAGAATTTATCTTATTCTTCATGATATGATTAGGAGTTTAAAAATATCATGCGATAATTTAACCAAAATCGGAATTTATCTTATTCTTCATGATATGATTAGGAGTTTAAAAATATCATGCGATAATTTAACCAAAATCGGAATTTATCTTATTCTTCATGATATGATTAGGAGTTTAAAAATATCAAGCGATAATTTAACCAAAATCGGTATTTATCTTATGAGTGTTAATACCCTGCGGGAAATTTGTGTCAATTGGTAAAAGCGACTGGTCCTGGGATTTGTGAAAATAGAACAAGTACAAAAAGAAAGGACTCATGACCAGTGAAAGAAGAACCAATCCCTTAACTGGTTCATAAAGAACAAAAAGGTAGAAAAAGTAATTGAATTACAGAGCAGTCTTCAGCGGTGATGGGACACATTTTTTGGTAATTTTTAAAATTTGGCTCTTAAATTTAATTCTTAGACTAGTTTTATTGAAATAATACTACATTGTATTTCAATAATACTACTTTTTAGTAACTGACACTAAGCAGGTTCATTGAGAATAGGTCTGTGATTGGTCAAATAGTGTCAATTGACCCCCTCCAATGACAACCCCATGTAAAAGTGATAGGTCTTATTCATATAAAGTGTTAGAACTGGAACCGGTCCCTACCACCAAAGACCTATCACGGGACTACTTCAGTGTCAGTTCGCTTCCCTCTAGGGTAGTTATAATACCAATGAAAAGGTGAAATTGATTTTTTTTAAATACGAACATTCTGGAGAATACAACAAAAAAAAATTGCTTGGATTTTTTGTGGAATAAAAAAAGATTGCAGAAAATAATTTCTTGGACTTAAATTAATATTTCAAAATCGTATTTTTACACTATTTTTTTTTTAATTGAATAAAGAGTTTATTTTTATTTTTTCACTTTTTCGAAAAAAAATTACACTGATATTCATGCATAACCGCTCTAACAATATCATGCTATTTTGTCTCCTTTTTGATAATGAAGCGACTGGCTTAAAAATCCTTATTCATAAAGTACCTTTAATATTAAATAAAAAACTGTTTTGCTTCTAGTGAACAATTTTAAATTTCCAGTTGACCAAGTGCTGCATACAGGGTGGCCCAAATTTAATGAAGGGGTTTGAATTCGTTATATCTTTTTATTTAAGAAATAATTATTATTATTTTTTTTTAATACAGTATATAAATGGGGAATATTTTTAGTTTAGTTTTGAGATATAATATCTCGCAAGTGGTGGCTATTTTCTGCTTCGCAAATTCGTGCTCTTTCCAACACATTTTCCATGACCTTTCCCCAAACTTCAGGTGTTATGTTGCAACTTCAGCTGTTATGTTGTTTATTTCGTCGCGTGTATTGCTTTTTAATTCCTGGATAGTTCTAGGCCTATTAATGTAGACTTTTTCTTTCAAATAACCCCAAAGAAAACAGTCTGGGGCGGTTAAATCCGGTGAACGCGGACGCCAACTAAAATCACTGAGTCACAATCACGCTGAGTCAAAACAATGGATCGTTGATTTGAAAAATAAAGCTCAACAATTTGGGCACGTTGTTCAATTGAGTACTGCTCCATTTTAAATTCCCCAAGTCTTCTTTACAAAATACTGAAAAAAAAAATTTTAATAAAACCGTTATATGTAATTCAAACCCCTTCGGTAATTTTGGGCCACCCTGTATTATTAAATATGAACTAACAATAATTATTCGAAAAAGAGAATCTAGTGCCTCAAAATTGATAAAATGTTGAAAAATTTTCATTATTAATAACTTTTTTCACCATTTTTAGCTCATAGCTGCCGAAGCGGGGGAAATTCAGTAAAATTATCTTTCGAATAAAATTCCTTATCATAATGTTCATAATTCCTCAGATTAATTATTAAAATATATGCTAGCTTTCGTCGCAGAATAATCAATTTTTTTAGACTGGTTGTTCCCCATTTGGATTCATAGCTCTTCTTAAACGATTTTGTTGATTTCAAATCACAAGCTGCTTACTATAATTAGAAATAATTTCACGCTAACATTTTTCTTTTCTTATGAGTTGGTCTCATATAGAAAAGCCCTAACTCATATAATTGCAACTTCACAGGAGAAGAACTGTTTGTATCAAAATATAGATTAGGGTGTTCAGCTGATTTATTTTCGTTTGTTTAATCGAACAATTTAAGGCGATTAACTGTTCGAATAATTGAAAATTGCTAATTTCGATTAAAGGATTAATCGAAGAATTTTTACCGATAAATAGAATAATAATAGTATTTCTGTTAAATGTATAACTTTTTTAAAGTTTTAAATCAAATTAACAAACCAAATGTATGTGTCCGTTGGAATTAAAGAAAAACAGTCATGTTTAGTGAGTAATTTAGCTTATATTTTCGTTACATTTTTTCCACACAAAAGAAAAAACGACAAAGTTATTTTAACTCAAAGGTTTATATTCAATTAACAAGTATGTTCTAGAAATCGAAATCCAGTGAAATTGAAATCGAACGATAATTTAAATTCAGTTGCTATTAACAAAATGACCGTAGTTTTTCGTGGCTTTAGATGTTGTTCATGCAAAAATAATGGATACTTAAAGAATGAAGTAGATAAAATGAAATATTTTAATGAACTAAATTAAATCTTATTATTTCTTCGACCTTTCTTTAATTAAAATAAAAAGTTTGTTCGAGCTCGAGTTTTTTGGCCTCGAGCTCGAAAAAATTTTTTATTTTTATTTTAATGAACTTTCAGTACAGGGTCGTTTTTAAAATTTGCTCGATTTTAAATCCTCTTCATTTCGATTTCTAGAACACGCCTGCATTTATTATCAAAAAAATTCATGCGTTTCTCTCTTTAGAATGAGTTCGGCTTAAAAATATTGTACAAAGGATAAATCAAATAATGCTAAATGTTACGAGTGTCTAAAAATGTATTAACATAAATTTTCTTCAACATCTTCACAAAATAAATAAATAAATATGCTCCACTAGCAAAATCAAGAGAGGTCCAATGAGTTTAAACATGATTCTTCGATCGATTCACTAGAGGAAATTATTTGCAGAAGCATAGCACAGGATGGAAAGTGTCACTAAATCCAAAGTTATATTGACTCCTTTAAAATCTAAGTGCCCGAAAGTAAAGCAACAATTTGGAGCTACATTGAAAAGTGTTATTAAAAAAAAGGTTGTTTATTTACTCAAGTTCAACCTTTTTCTAAAATTATCGAAAAAAATTCTAGATTTAGAATTATTCGATTAATCGAACAATTTTAAAATTTTATTCGTTTATTCGAATAAGTTAAAAATGCCAAGTATCGATTAATCGTTTAATCGAATAAAAATAAAATCCGATTAATTGAACACCCAAATATAGATAGAACTGATTTTAAAATTGATTGTAAGCCGGTATTTTTGATACAACATGTTACATAACATTTTTGTGGCATGTGTAAAATGTACTGGAATCACTTGAACAGTTTTTATTCACCAATGGTGATGGAGGGTTTAAAAAGAACCGATATAAGATGTCTGATTAGAATAAGCTCCTTTCATAAATATCAGATTTTTGAATGCAGCATCAGACAAACAGTTTCTTGTTGGAGAATAAATGAAACCACCTGAAGAAGATAATTTTTCTGCAGGTCCTGATGAGTGCAAACTTGTATTAAATTCTATGAATATTCTTTTTATATTTGGGTAGAGTGATAATGTCTTTGCTCTAATCACTGAGGAAACTGAAAAATTCCAACTCTATATTTAATGTCCTAGATTCACAATCATTCCTATCAACGAAAACAACAAAATCATCGTCTTCTTTACTGGTGCTTCAAATTCTGATATTTCCATGTTTTGATAGTAACGTTTTTTTGCGATTTTAGTTTTTGGTAGATCAAAATGCCAACAACCATCAATAAACTGACAAAATATATTTTGTAAACTATGATTTTAAAATACAAAATACTCTAATTTTTTTATGTATTAAAATTACAAAATTCTTGCTGGACATGTATTTAAAATACAAAATACTTGAACGTGATGTATTTAAAATACAAATGCAAAATACGTATTTGTATTTTAAATACATTGTATTTCAAATACTGCCCAGCCCTGCTCCTAATCATAAAAAACTTAAAATAATTACACTGTGCTCGAATTTACCACTTTCTTTTTTTAATAACCAGTAAAGATAATACAATTTGTCATATATTTTGTTGTGCCGAAAAACTTTTCGCGATGTTTTTGTTGAAGAATTTTTTTTCTTCACTCTATCAAATACACTGTGCTAGTTGTCAATTGTAACAAGCTGGGCACACTACTAGTCAAGCTAATAATATTCGCGATTCCAAATTTTAAAGAAGCTGTATTTTTTCCAAAATGAATCTTTGTTTTGTCTTTGCAATTAATTAAACATCAAAGGCAAAAATTCTCAAAAACATTTTTTCTGCAAAGAAGAACTACAATGTTATGTAATTTTGTATATTTCTGTAGGGCTAAAAAAATATTTATTAGAGTTAAGAAAAAAAATGTCTTGAAAAAAATCGTCAAAATAAAATTTTCCGCGATTTTTGTATTTAACGGATTTGAATGTCCTTAAATGAACAATGACCCCCAAAGTATAAAAAATATCGTTTTATTGTAATTTAGTGTTGCAATTTTTAGTCGGGAAAATCGCGAATACGGGCGCTAACTTTGAAAAACAATTCTTATACCTACCATTGAGTTCAGCGTACATGAATTAGCCTGGTAAAGCTTGCTTAAATTTGCGAATAGCACAGTACTATTTGCGATAAAATATCCAAACTTTTAAAATTGGTTTTTCTATCTAAATACTTAGAGCCGATCTTTTATAAATTTGAGTGGAATTTATTTAAAAAAAAAATAGGAAAACATTTTAACTAAAATTTTAGACTAATTAATTTTTAAAATATTATTGTTGTTATTTTAATTTCATTTGCTTAATTGGTAAGTATTTAAAGCCACACTCACTATCTATTCATCTGGTAGCCATGAGTGAGATGAGTTAATTGAATGAGTTCCTTAACCCAACAATTCGTTTTCCTTTTTTCCTGCCCGGGTTTCATTTTTTTTCATTTTGCCTCTAAAGATGTGCATAAAATGAATTATGTGCACATGTTAAAAAGATGAAATTCGTGTACACAGTATTTAAGAACCGCACTTGAAAAAGTACTCGAAATGAAAAAAAAACTGACACCAAAAAGTAACTCTTAAGCATATTTTTTATGCATAAAAAATAGAAAACAAATTTAGTAGAACTTAGCACATACTCAGACTAACCATTACTGTATAAAAACCATATAAAAAACAACATGTAAAAAAGTGTTTGAATATCTGTTTGACAGTCTGTTCATGCAACACAAGCCACTCAAGTCAAGTGAAAGAAAAGAAACAACAAACAAAATTTTTTTTTTTGTAATAAACCAAAAAATAAACTGAAAATAAAGAAAAAAACTCAAAATTATTAACAAAATACACAAAATAAAAAAAATTGGAAAAAAACAAACCAAACCCAGTATGAAAAATTAAAATAAAAAGAAAATGAAAAGTAAAGAACCAAGGCAAACTTAAGCAGGCACACCCACACCAAATTTGCCAGCAAAGTTTGTATGAGTATAAATACCCTTAAGTACCACATACGAACACAAAGCAACTGCAACTGCAACAGTACCAGTAATCAAGTTGTAGTCGTATTTAAAACATCAACAAACGGACAAATGACAGTCGGACGGACTTACAGACTAACAGACAGCAACCATTCAAAAAATTGCATGAACATATTCTGAAATAAAAAAAAAAAGTTATAAGAATTCATATGTATACAAATTTACAAACAGCAAAACAACAAAAATATTTATGCACACTTTCGTTACAACATTTTAGCTTTTTTTTAGAAAAATTACAAACCCCATCCATGTGTGACTGACTGAGTTCCTCAATCGAGGTTAATGTCCTCCAAAACATTTTTTGTAACATCAAAATAAACAACGACAGCAACGAAATTGTTATTAAAATTATAAAAATGATGAAAAACGCATGCTTTGCTCAAAGTGACAAAGGCAAAGAGAGTACCCAAAGAAACAATTTGTGCAAAGTGTGAGGGCGTTAAGTTTAAGGAGTATTTCTGTATGTTTGAAGTTTTAAGGGGAGAAATGTGACAGCTAGAGAATAGAAAAATATATAACTTTGCTCAGTTCACTGCAAAATAATGCCCTATTGTCCGTGTTGTTGTTATCGAAACTATTTAAAACATTTTCAGGGGTCGTAATATATGCTCCTTCGTAAATAACAAAGGGTCAGCTTAGAAGCTAATTCGACGTAATCAACTGGCTTTATTTTCTGTTTATTAGGTAATCTCTTCTTCTATACCCTCCACGTTTAGTGATGAATCAGGGTATAATTAGTTTGTACCTTTACAAATTGTACAATACTAACTGAGACCCCATAAATAATTCTGGTTCCCTGAGTAACTCTAAATCGAATTATCCATGTCTGTCCACAAAGGAAGAGAACAATAATGGTGTCTGTTTTTTTCTAGTCATGTTAAGCAGTTTGCGATTGAAATCCAGCCAAATCGTAGGATGAAAGTTACCAAAACTACATAAAGTGGCGGAATGCACGGATTGATGTAAGATTTTGCACAAATTCGTTCTATATGACTAGAAATCATACTACTAAATTGTGTGGATCTCGGTCCATAATATACTATAAGTCCTATATAAAGCCTGTTCTCTGAAAACACTTAATTAAGTACGCCTAAAACGGTGACGAAAAACGGTGGCGCTGTATCATAATATGATTACTTCGTTTCTTATTATGATTGCCATGACAATAATATGATTACTTCATTTATTCAGCCAAGTCACAGAGCAAAAACGGAATTCATTCCGTATTTTGTTGCTTCAGAAAATTACGAAACAATTTTTCGAAATGAAATCACTTTTGTTTTCATGAACGAAATGGTAATTTTCTCTATCTGAAAGGAAAAAAAACTATCAAAAGAAACTTTCTATCAATAAACAAATATGTTTTCTTCGGTTCCGAACTGAATTTTACTCTGTGTTTTTTTTATTAAAAGATTTGGTATGCATATTCGGTTTTTTTTTTGCATATTTTTTAATATATATAATTTTTGTTTTTTTTTAACTCTTTTGTTTTTTTTATTCTCAGCCCTAAAGATTGTAGAAGGTCTGTTAACATTTCGGTCTTACATTCTTCTTTAAGTTACTTGCCTAATGTCGCCTTGTAAAATAATCATGCACCTTATTTTCCGAGTTTTTTGTGTTAGTCATACTTTTTTTTTGTTTATTTAAAATGTCAATGTAACATACGAAAGTTAGAGAGTATTAGGCAATGAAGCCATAAAACATTTGAGTTGATGACGCTGACGAAAAGTTGCTACAATAGCGACAACTCAACATAACCACTTGAGGCTTCCGTAGCATGTACATTGTACATTTTGATATGAACGTCGTCATGTGCATTAGAATTTTTATTAGGATGGTCCAAAAAAGAAATATTCTTAACTGCACCCAAAAATATAGTCATTTAACGCAAGCAAAAAAAATATTTCCATAGTCTCATGTGATTCCAAAAAAGTTCTTAATTACAAAGAACAAATTTTTTTGTGTTGATTATTTGTTTTTAGTCGAAAGCCGTTTGCACTAATGCCTTTTAGAATTTTGCTGATACACTTAACCCAAAAGGTACGTGGATACAGCGAAAATGTACTTTAAACAACCGAAAACTTTATTAATGTTCGTTGAATGAATTTGTTCGTTGTAACAATGAATGACCGTTCTTTAAAAGATTTTATATCAATAATTTAATGAACTGTTCGTGATTTGTGTAAATGAGAGCGGATTTGAGAGAGTAAAATTCTTCTTCTTCTTGCACGAAACACCAAAAGAGGCGCAAATTTTTTTGGTGTTGTAAAAACTGTCAAAACACTGAATTTTTATTTTGTGCTTAAAATTTTGTTCTTTCAGTTCCCGTACTTTTGTGTAATGTTGTCTTTTTATGAGAGGATTTGATGCTTGCTCTCATTTGCACGAACTTTACCCAACAAGTAAAGAAACAGAGCTTATAATATAGTGAAAGAGCTTTTATTTCAATAATCTATTTCGCTAACTTAGTGAACCTTAACGTAAATCCAAAGAACAATTTTGTTTTACAAATTTTACGACGATATGAAATATAATAACTGCAACCATATTTAATTAAATAACTTCTCCATAAAACAATCACACGCATATTATGGTTGCCTACGGTCATGTTGCAGCTATTATCATTTATATGTTTATCACAAATTAGTGGTTACAAAATAGCGCTATTATAAAGTTGCTGAAAGAGCAAAACGCTTTTATTTTATTTAAAACATATGAATGGTTACACGTTAAATTTACATGATTTAATTTTAATGTATAAAAATCTAGTGTCATGATGTTTGTGTTTGAACTCCTCCGAAACCGCTCAACCGATTTTTTTTTATTTAATGCCGCTAGGTTATTTAAGTGTCGGCTATCCAGAAATATTGTTTTCCATTTTTTGCCAAATACTTATACCTAATTTGGAAACTTTGGCCTGTGCCTTTCACCAAATATACAGAAAAACAACAATAAAAAGGGATTCTTGGGTAAAATTCGGTGCAGTCGTGGTGTTTTGCTCATATCTCAGCCATTATTGGACTGCCTACGATCAATATTGTACAAATTACAAGGGGAATTACATACTTTTACGGCTTAAGTTCATGCAGAGACCTATTTCCTTTATTTTGCTTAAGTTATCTTCCTCACAATGATTCTGTAAGTACTCATGTTTTTGGATCGAATCTTCAGCAAACATTTCTTTATCTTGTAACCTTTATTTTGTAACCTTTCCGAGCTTCCCGTTCCAATCTATTCGCCATCGAATAGACAGTTCCGTTATCACAACTTACCGATAGCTAAAAGTGTTAAATTATTAAAACTTTACTTTTATCTGAAGTGAGCAATAAAATAAATTAAGGTATGCTAAAGCAAAGTTGTAATAATGGATAAATTTTTATACGGCCGATAAAATCATACGTTTAGCTATTGGCAAGTTGTGAAAACGGGCCTTAATCTATTAAACTCTTTTCGGGAAATTTTTGATCAATAGACTCAGCACAGAGCAAAGAACCAAAGTTGATTAATATTTTTTTTCTTCCCTAAGCTCATCCAGCTAAGCTCTACGCTTGTCTGCATGAACGAAAGCTGAGTCCCTGGCGGGAATCGAACTCGCAACCTCAGCGCTCACTACCAGCTAGCCTTCCGGGACACTCCCGATATTACCCATATCGAATATTCTTCCATATTCCAAATGCACTACCAGGATTTTACCGATTGGTTCAGCGTTTGAAAATTGGTGCAAACTTAGATATAGAGAACAATCAGAAAGTGTAGGTTTGCCAAATCTTGTCCACGTAAAGCTCTCATTTCCTTTATTTTCGCGATCAAATAATTTGTTTCTCTTATTTCCACCTGTTCCCTGTTTTTGTTTGGGACCACCTATAGGGCAACGTGTTTGCAAATAAGCCAAGAACCTGCTAACAGGAAAATTTTATTTCGTTAACTTACGAAGTTTTGCTTTGGTCTTTGCTGAAACATTAGAAGAGAACAGCCAATTTAGATTCAAAAACAATCCATTGAGTTTTAAACACAAACTCGTTACTTGTTTACAAGATTTGTTGTTGCAAGTCTAATTGTACATAAGATTCCATACATGAGTATATATATGTACATATACCCATTTACTATTTTGGAGTCTATTCACATTTTTATACATTCGGGACTTCTTTTGATACGTCGTGTTTGTATATGTGTGTGTATCTGTGCGAATGGTATGAGTTGCATATTTAATTTCTGCATGTATGAGTTCTTTTTTATTTTATTTTTTTGCGACCATTTATTTAAGTTGCATTTAGAGAGACTTTAGCTCATTACATTTATTGATGCAGCATATTAATTTTGTTTGTTTGTTCCAATGCAGCCTGTCTGTCAAACTCATACCAAAAATTAACGAAAAAAACAGGGAATCATTAAAATCCCTAAAGTCAAAAAAATGCATGACTACGTGATGGCTACGTGTAGGGAAATAAACTGAAAATCATCATCGAATACAGAGAAAAGTAGCAACAAATATACATCATTATAACGCAGTAGAAGAATAGTAAGGACAACAGTAAGCCAAGTCAGCCAGTCAGTCGCTTTAGATGTTTTAAGTACATATATAAACTTTTATATTTAGCAAATGTTTCCTGTGTTAACAACGACTTTTTGTTGGTTGTTGCTGTTGTTGTTTCTGCCTAATACTGCTACTCAACTTGACGACATCACATCATAAATTTGACACCTTTTCCCTACAGCAAATGTTGAAGAAAAAAGTTTTTACAGTGGTACAAATAAAATTTTTAGACCTTTGAAAAAAGCGATTGATTAAAAAACCACAAGGCGATTGATTAGAAACATTTGTTTTAAGTCTTGTTAAAGTTTTGAAAAGCAATTTTTTCATGAATATTTGATAAATGTTTCCTAACTACAGTGTGCAAGCGAATAATATGCTCTATGAAATTACTACCTGTTTAACAATTTCGAGCATCAAGTTTCGCATACAAAATTTCTATGAAAAACATTCAGTTTTTAAAATAGATTTTATGCGGACTTTTACATTCGAAATTATTGAACAGGCATACATATTTTTTTCTTCCAAAATGCAGTTTTTTTAAAATAGCGCAAAGAAGGTGAATTCTTACGAAATGGTCTTTTGATTCTGCCATCTACATAAAAGGAATTTTTTATTTTATTTACCAAATACTACCTAAAATAATTGAAGATGTTACTAAAAATTGGATATTTTAAAAGGACAGTTTTTGGCAAAGTGGAAACCGAGAGCATCAGACATTAAAATCATTCATGCAGCCGTAAATCTTGCACAAAAAATACTTACACTTTTGAGAATTAAAAAAAATTGTCTGATTAATCTTATGCTACTACATTTGGCAACACTGATAAAGCCTTTCTTGGTTTAAGCCAGTGTTGCCAATTTAGCCATTTAGTTGTCAGATTTAACAATTTTTTATCTCGGCTTTAACCCTCTAATGCCACATCTTTTGTTTGCCTTGAAAAAATCAAATTAAGCTAATTTTAGGGTGAGAAACATGAATCTGACTTCAGTTTTATCTTTTGAGTACTCGTTGGCCTGTAAGGGGTCAAACTGTAAAGTCCGCCTTGAGGGGGAGTTGGGCATTATCGTAATAATTTAAGATACGTTTTTGATATACATCCCAGAATTTTCTGTGTAATTCCCCCAGCCCGCCTCCAGGCGGGTTCAGCAGAAACAACCATACTTAATATTATATATTTTTTTTAACCCTTTACGGCGCAAGAAAGCCAATTTCTTTAGTTTTTTGTTAAGAGGTGGTAAATAGGCTAATATTAATGGAAAAATTAATAAAATTTTTTTTTATATTTAAGATATTATTTATTGAAAAAAATTATATGTTGCAGAAATGAAACATTGCAGCTGTAGCTCTAAAAATTAAAATTGAAATTACAGAATATGAAAATTTTTAAAGCAGTTGTTTTGCTTATTGTAGCACAGACTAACCCCGCATTTTTCGCAAGATGTCTGCGTATAGCCTTTGCATTCAGGAAATTTGCATCTCATGCGTTTATCGACCCAAACTGGGCAGTGCCCATATTGGTCCAACCTGACATCTTTCGGTGGAACGTGTTGAGCCGGCCCATTCTTCTTTTTATTTTGAATAAGACATTCAACATCACTTCCACGTTTTGTACGATTCACAGTTTTGTATTTGCATAACGTTTCAGCAATATTTAATCGAAAGTCAGCAGAGTTGAGAGTTTTGCTGGTACTACCCTTCTCAGCTTGTATTTTTCTATACAGAAGCCATGAATTGCACATAGTCATGTCTAGTAAATGGTAAAAAATTCGTAGATACCAGCGTTTACTCCGAAGCTTGATTTTGTAGTGCCCCATAATGGAGTCTAAAAGGTCGACTCCACCCATATGCCGATTATACTCTGCCACTACAAAAGGTCGTTCAACAGAAATATATTGCTTCCCTTTCTTGTCCCATCTTCTGACTTCAGTTGTTAGGTACTTTGCTGTAAAATTAGGTCTAGAGTGACGATTTTGTTGTCTCTCCAAGCAAGAACTGCTATGTCAGTTCCATTGCAGTCACCGACTTGTTCTACTGACGAACCGCGCGGTTCTTTTTTAAAGCTTTTTCATCTGGTAGCTTGCCAAAATGCCGCGACTCGAAAGGTGTTCTATAAGCGGGATTGATGTGTAATAGTTATCAAAAAAAATACGGTAGTTCTGATTTGTAGGTACATCACGGGAAAGGCGGACCACTACATTAGATGACGCACCCAAGTCAAGCTCGCCAGTAGCACATCTGTTTTCTTGTCCACTGTAGACTTCAAATGTATAGCCATAGCCAGATACACCACATATAACAAATAGTTTAAATCCCCATTTGTGAGGCTTATCTGGTAAATACTGTTTCAACGCACTTCTAGCTTTTGTTGAGCACATTTGTTCATCTACGGACAAATGCGTTGCAAATGGAACTTTTTTGAAGTTATGGTTGAGTTCCTTTATTAATGGCCTAATTTTATACAATCGATCAGAATCAATATGTTCATATGGTAGCATTTTACTGTTGTCGTTGAAATGAAGTAATTGTCTAAGTAATTCAAATCGTTTCGAGGACATTGTCTCTCGTATTGTCGCAAAGCTGAGGTTTTCTGACCAATACATAACATCTCAGATCCATGAAAACGCAGTTGGTCAACATTCAAATTTAGGCTTTTCGTTTTCCATGTAGTTTTAGTTTTAGGCACACGATTAGACACCTTTGAAGATTCAGAAGGGATATCCTTTGCAGTTCTAATGCTCTGACTGCTGGTGGATGCAGTTGAAAGATTGTAGTTTGGCTCAGGTTCATTCCGTAAGCTAGTTGATGCTTCTAATTCCTCATCAGAACTTTCATCCACATTCTCCTCTGACTCGTACGTCAGCATCATCGTTATCAGAAAAGTCAAGGCCGTCTATTTATTTTTAAAAGGTCTTAAGCCGGGCCAGCAAAGCGAACCTTGAGTTGTGTATTGGTGTTATTGGTTTATTAGGTGTTTTTGCATATATTAGTTTTAAAAAGCAATTAAACACGTTTATATTTTATACAATTTTGAATCTTTACTGAGGGCCAGCACAGCGGACCGGGTCCAGCTAGTAAAGAAATAAAAATATTTTTTTTTTGTTTGTAATTTTTAATCAGGCCAAAAAATAAATGAAATTTATTAAAATTTATTGATAATTTTTCATTCTTGACTGACCTGAGGCTTGAACCCAGGAGTTTTTACGAACAGGTTACCCTTACATGTATCAATCGCAACCACTCGATATCTTCAGAGGGATTTGCCGTTTAACACTCGCTGGCAGTCAATAGTCAAACATCAATCTTTAAACCAAATTGTATTCAACACTTGAAAGATCGAAAATAAAAATATTTTTACTGATTATTGAAGTTAAATATATAAATATATAGATTCTTTAAAAAATCAAATCGGTCTGGTCCGTTAATTAACCTAATCCCACTGTAAGTGTTACCTGTATTTAGATTTAGGTTAAAAATCGGCAACACTGAATAGCCTCAACATACTTTATCCAAAATGCTGGCTCATAAAAAACATCATCACCCTAATTGTGTTTGGCGTATTTAAAATACGCCTACGACTGTTTGGTAATAGATTAAAGAGAACGTGAACTTATTTCCTTTAATCTATTACCAAACAGTCGTAGGCGTATTTTAAACACGCCGACACAATAAGAGTGCATGTTTTAAGTAGCGATTAAATAATTTAGAAACACGTCCCACTGTCCTCCCATGTTAAACATAATTCTCGCTTTTTTACCAAAAACTTATAAATTGACATTTTTCTTCTTCTGTTTGTATTTCAGTATAAAAGTATTTCCCCCTTTAAGCCCTTCTACAAAATTTTGGTTTTTTTTTTTTTTGTATAAATTTGTATCTGTATGAATGGATGGATGAGACTACGTTCAATAGAAGAGGACTAGAGCAGAACGAGACACAAAAAGCCTAAATCAAATGTTAAAAACCTCACCCTACCCCTGCAAATATTATTGGACCACCTGATAAATTTTTATTAAATGGACTACTCCGTGGACTGGTCCGATGTAATACAAGCATGGCATTGTTGAAAAGTGTTTGTAGTGAGATGACATGTCTTCGTTTTTTAACGACATGTTTTCGTTTTTAAACGAAGTTAAAACTAATCCTCTTGTGTATACAATGGAGTAGTTTTAAAACTACTCCTTTGTAGTCCAAAGCTGGGTTATATGGTCCTGCCCTAGGACATCGTAATGTTAAATAGACCATGTTTTTTCCATACGTTTGGGTTACTTATGGACTAGTCCTAGTCCCTTGTGGGCGACTCTTTACACGCTTTGGACTGGTCCTATTATTTGCAGGGTGTAAATAGACACATACATACACACATACTAAATTTTAAAAGATATTTTTAAATAAGTTTCTCTCTTTCTATTCTAGTCGCTTTCTATGCTACATTTGATTTGTACGTGGAGTATTTGAGCGTGTCACACAATCTTTGAAATACTCATACACGTATCAAAAGAAAAAAAAATATACTAAAACATGTTGTTGTATTTGTGATCCAAAACACATGTAGTACATTTACTTTAAGTTCTAGTGTTTTATGCTTCTTTTGGTTTCTTTTTTCCGCTTTTGCCACATGCTCTCCACCATAAAAACACTTGAAAGAGAGTAAGAAAGTAAGTTGGTGTTGTTGTTGTTGTTGCTGCTGTTGTACCTGACCTAGACCAAAGTTTATTATGTTGACGCGTCACATTCTTAAATTTTTCATGCTAATGGCAGTTAAATTGTACTCAAGCAACACGTCAAAATCATGTTGGTTGGCTGAACCAACAGCAACAACATTGTGACTTTCTGTCTGTATGTTAATGATGATGATGATGATGATGACAATTCAAATAGTATTTCTATAATGTATTTAGTTGTGCATGTCTGTGCACAATGGTGATGCTTTTGATGACTGTATAGTTTTAGCATTTTAGAATTAGAAAATTCAAACATTTCTTAAGCCATAAAATCTTTTGTTGTATAATTTTTGCTCAATTTTTTTTTAAGCTATGGATAGTTTAGTCAGTGGTTTTGGGTTTTTATGTGTATACAGTGCAGTATCCCTTAACGAGTGCCTTCCTTAAGCGGACGTTCCCCTTCAAGGGATGCTGTTCCCTGGTCCCGCCAGAACTGCGAAAGAACTCTTGTTTTTGTCGCACAAGTACCAAATTAAAAAACAAAAAAAATTCAAAAAACAATGTTATTGTTTAAAATCGTGAAATTGGCAGAACGTTCTTTTTAAATAAACGGGGAATAACCCAGCTAGCGTAGGCTATTTGTTAGACAATTATGTTTAATATACAACTCCTAAAAGAATCTTTCTATGATTATTTGACGGGTAACAAAAATAAAAACATTTAAAAATATTTTTATTTCTTACTTTTTTATTATTTATTTTTTCTTAAGAAACCTTAAAAATTTCGTCGAGGGGGTTATGTAGGGAAACCTTCTTGTGCACCTTCGGGGAAATCGTACGCATTCAATACCGTAAATTCGACAGAGTTGAAAATTAACAGTTTTCTTACAATCGCGGCTGACTAGATATCCTTTCTGAAACCACGGGAGTCAGTAGACTGTGAAGCCTTGGTTCCAGTCTCAATATTGGTTAAGACCGCTTTTGGCTTAAAGCCAAAGTCACGACATGGAAGATCTTAAAAAGTCCGTTTCAGAGGCTGTTTTTTTAACCTTGAGGTGGTATTCGGATGCTGGTGGATCTCTTATGGTGCTGTTGCATTTCACATCGGACACTCCAAAAAATGTCACAGTGTCCATGGACTTAATGACAATTTTAAAAGTGTCAAAATCCATGGATGTTATGACACTTTGTGGCGTGTCATAATGTCCACAACATGTTTAAAAACTCGAAAGCAAAGCCGTCCTTCGGCCGGGTGAAAATATTTTCTCCTCTATGGTATAACAAACCCCAGCTTCGCTAACGAAAGCTTCTCTTCACAGCCGGCCTTCGGCTGGGCGCAAGGATTTTCTTTTCTATGGTATAAAAATACCGGCTACGCTAACTAAAGCGTCTCTGCGTAGTCGGCCTTCGTTCGGACACAAAGCAGATTTTAGGAGCTTTACTTATCGTAGCAGGTACTGGTTATAACATAGAGGAGAAAATCCTTTAGCCCAGCCGAAGGCCGGCTATGCTTTCGAGTTTGTTAACATGCTCTGGACATTATGACACTCTACAAAGTGTACATGGTGACTATGACACTGGAAGTTATGACATGCCACCGCTTATAATTCTTATTCGCTTAACAGTTTTATTTGTTTAATATCTTTAGTTTTTCTAAAATCTTTGGATGAAGTTTGCTGACGATCTGGCCTAAACAATAAGTGAAATGCGCATAGGAAAAGCTTATCCCATTAGTAATACATTTCAGTTTATCAATAGTGTGAAATGGGAATTTAGCATTAATTTTCTAGCCGGTGTACGATATAGAAATAGAACTTTTACGTTTATGTCATCCATTGTGTGCCTTTGTATGAAATATTATTCGTTTTAACTTGACAACGTATCTACGTCGTACGCTACTACGCTCAAACGGTTCAATTGTATTCCTACGGTAACTTGGATGGGAGCTAGAAACCAAATATATTCCAAAAACTTTTTTAAAATGCAATCGTATGTCTTTCTACGAATATAAAAGAAAACACATCTTACACGTCTCAACGATGTGTATTTTTTGATACCAAATTTCCCTGTGAAAGGGGATTTTCAACTACTTGGATGGTGTGTTGCGAGTAATAAAAAAAAAAAATCGCAAAAATGTTGAACTGATAACAATTTGAAGATAATAAAACGCACTTATGCCAAAGAATTTCCATGACTTTTATGGCAATTAAACGTAACTACAAGTGTTTTAAGTACGAAATTTTAAGAAAGTAAAAAATTCAACTGGTTAAAATGAATTAAAAGTGCTCTACGCTTTTGAGGAACATAATAAAATCTCAAAAAATAGTTTAGCTGCAGTGTTGCCACTTTCTAAAAAATTATTCAAATGAATATAGTTTATTTAAATAATATGGATATTTTTTGAAAGTCAATATTTTTGTAAAATATTTTACAAAACCAAAAAGAACCTCTTGAAGCCGCATTTGGCAGCGCCATTTTCTAGTAACAGCTAAGTAATTTTGTGTTTCACTAGTGGCAACGCTGTTAAGATGGAACATCGGTATGAGGTATTGTCCCAGTTTTATATTCTTGCAAACCGATTTTATCTTCTAAAGTTCTAAAGTTTTATTAAATAGTATTATATAGTTCTTTAAAAACTATTAATTTTTAAGATTTATTTCGGAGAAATATTTGTACATAATTATTACTTACTTACTTAACAACTATAGGGTACTGATCAGTGTTGCCAATTGAGTTATTTAGTGGCAAGATTTTGCCATTTTTTAACTTGTTCAAAAAAAATTTATTAAGCTATACACCATTTTTATACCTTTTACCATAGTAGGGTTGGCAAAAGGGATCGATTTTAACAAATCCCGGTATTCGGGATTTTGGAAATCCTGATCCCTAAGTCTCCGGATTTTCGACATCCCGGGATTTTTTGGATCAATGTGTTTCTTTAATATACAACTTTTTTAAATAAACAACACTTTATTTATTTATGTTTGAATTTTTAAAAAAGAAAAATTAACAAAACAATTCATTTTATATAAAAATTTTAAAATATTATGAATGTTTTATGTCTTAAATTAATTCTTAATTTTATAAACGCTTGAAATGTTACCCCGTATTCATAAATGATTGTAAAATTTGACATCGTTCATTAAATGAAATTTTCATAAATAATTTCTTTTGTAAACGTTTATTAAGTTTTAAAAATTTTTATGAATACAGTTATAAATCTGCAATATTTGCTAATAACTACTTTATCGACCAAAAAATAAAACTAGTAAGTTAAATTGAAAGTACTTACAATATACTTACCAGAAGCCAAAGAACACTAGTTAGTAGGCCTAATAAGTAGTTATTGAGCAAGTTACCAGTAAGTACATATTCAGTACTGAAAACAACAGAACTAATTAATAGTTATTGAGCTTATTATTAGTAAGCAAATGTTTAGTAGTGAAAATAATTTAAGTAATAAGTAGTTGCTGAGGTCATTACTATTAAGTACTTATTGAAGGTTAAGGAATAATGACAATTGTAATGACAGCTAATTACCATGCACAGCATAAAGTAACTACCACCTGTCCATCTGTCTGTCCGTTGAAATGGATTTTCCGAAGACCCCAGATATGATGGGGGCTAAATTGTAATGCATTTATGTCGCATATAGTCGAGAATTGTTTGCTATTGAAATTCAGCAAGATTGGTCTCCAAATGGCCGAGCAAAAAACCAAGACTGCCTCTAATTTTACCAAACAAAATCCCTTGTTGTTGTTTTTTATTTTATTTTTATGTATATCTGGAAAACGGCTTATCAAAACACAACATTCAACAAAATATGGGCGGCATTAGTCAAGTGGGCGTAGCAGTCAAAGGTATATAAGATTCGGCATACCCGAATATAGAGAATTTTTAAAAATTTTGACGAAAAAAAAAATTGTATTCGCCAGTATTGGGCAAATTTAGTTTTCTATAGCTGTTGTTTTCAATTATAAAATGACAAATAGGAAATAATTTCCTATTTCATTACAATTACGAAATTTCACTTTTTGTTTATTTGTTTAAGCCATTTTCGGTAAAAAAAAATTTTCCGTTGGTCGTGCAGAATAGGCAACACTGTTACTAACTAACGTTCTACACTTTATTTTTATAATTTAAATTTTTTATTTTATTAAGTGCAATGTACATAAAATATTTGCACTTTAGGGGCATTTTGTTTTCAGTTCATATTTTTTTTCGATAACAACGTTTACTAAAATAAAAGTAAAAACCTAATGATCTGAAAGTGAGAAAAATAATAATAAAAAAAAAAAAAAAATAAATCGACGAAAACAAATAAAGAACACAAAATATGAAGTGATTGTTGCTTGGTTCTCTGGACGTTTATCTGAAAATTAAAAGCAAAAATTCGCGTTCGTTGGCTTACTAAAACCAAATGATAAAAGCGAAAAATATAATTTATAGCATTTTTATGGTACTTGTGGTTTTAAGCAACGCAATTTTTGTTATCAAGGAGAAAAATGCGAAAAAAAATAAAACAAACATGGAACTCAGTTCAATTCAGACAAAAAAACGAAAAAAACGAAGAAAATTGTAACACGAAGGCCTCTCAAAAAGTGTCTGTGCGTTAATGTGAATGACAATTGTGAGCAAAAGACAAGAAAGAAAACTTTTTTAAATATTTGTTTATTTAATAAATTATTATTTATATAAAAATGCACTACAGAATTTTAGCAAAAATTTAAATAAACACATTTGCTGGGGACAGGGTTTGGCATTAATTCAAATATTTTATGAATATTTTTAATATCTGTTTGAAATACAAATACGTATTTTTTATTTGTATTTGAAATAGAGGGTGGTTCAATTTTAAGGGCCGATGTTGATTTGAAATAACGATTTTTCCGACTGTACGCACATTTGCACGATTAAATTGACCGAAAAAATCACGAAGTGCACGATATGGTTTTGATTGGAACGCCCATGTTCATAATAAGCCTAAATAATTTTAACGCGTTGCTGAATTGTGTTACTTTCCATTGAGTTAAACCTGGTACAAAATTAAACAACACAACCGGTAACAGTTTTTTATCCATATTTCCCTTCTTTTTTATTAAATTTTTTATTAAAAAAAATTATTTTTAGTTAAATACATGTGGGGTTTGTTTACATACGCAAAACAATGTCGCATACTTTGCAGGAATAAAAACGTCAAATCGTACAAACTCGCATGATAGGTAACATTGATGCATGTCAAAATTTTCGTGTGGAATAATAAATGTTGCTCAACATTTTTCACAAATTTTAACAGAGTACAAGGCTTTATTAGTCTGGAATTGCGAAATGTCAAATGAAATGTAGAAAAAAACTTAACGATTAGGTGTGGTTCGCATTCAACATCGGCCCTTAAAATGTAACCACCCGTTACATTTCCAAAAATTGTTTTGTACTTTTAATACCTGTCGCCCAATATTATGTATATTGTGTATTAAATACTTAAGCTTTGTTCACAATCAGAGCAACAATTTCGTTTTTTCTTCTTTCTTATTTCATGTATTTTACTTTCATTTTATAAACAAAAATGTAACTAAAGTTTTTTTTTTTTAAAGTTGAGTCAACTAGAACTTTAGCAACAATTTGTATGAAAATGCTTCTGACGTTTGTAGTAATTTTATTTAGTTTTGAATGAAAATTTTAACAAAATGTTCCAACAATTAATGATAAATACGAAATATTGTTTCGAGCAAAATTTGCAAACGGTTTCTTTATTTAAAATGAATGTGGTCGCGAAAGAAATTGTTGCTCTATTATGAACACCAGTGAAAATGTTGCTGCCTATTGTGAACAAAGCTTTAAGGTTTAAAAATATATTTTTTTTTCTCAAACATCAAGTTCTTGGGCCACTACGGACACAAATAATTTCATAAAATGTGTACTTTGCTATGAAATATTTTTAAAAGGCCCAATTTCTACATTTTAAGATTGCATTCAGGGCAACAATTGTAATTATGAAACACTTTTGCCAACCTAGATCGGCTTAATGGAAACAATTTGAGGAATTTAGTTTGTGTTTAACCCTAGTCCTTAAAGCCAGATACAGGTGTGGCCAATATGCATCTCGAAGTACTGTACGTCCTAAACCGCTTAAGAATGTTGGCTGAAACTCCGGATCTAGGAAGATAGTGCAAATCTGCAACGATTGGTACCTCAATTACAGTCCTAGTTCAAGGCATTGGGGGGCTAGGGCCTCCAAAATCGAGACCCCCAAGAAAGTATACCCAAGTACTGATGTACTTGGTGTGATTTTAAGGCAAAATTCTGAATTGTCTACATAACCAAAGAAGGTTATCTAAAATTATATGTATCTTTATTTGTACAAGTGTTTGCCTAATGGTCGAAATTCGGTCATACATTTTTTTTAATATGTAGAAAATATAGAAAGATATCGTTCGTAACTGGTTTGCCTCTGCCGATTTATATAGTCAAAATATTCGAAAACCGGTTTCTTGAAAATGTCGAATTTTTTATTATTTGATAATTGGAAAAACAAAATTTCTATTTATGTATGTGTTTGCCATATGCGTTAGTATCAATTTGATACTAAATCAGTCGGGCCTCGATTATCCGTGATGGTCGGGACCAGAAGCAATACGGATAATCGATTTTCACGGTTAATCGAATTACAATTTGGTTATACAGTTTTTTTTTATATATTTATTATTTAACAAGTGAACATTGGTGTACATACACATTTACATTAAAAAAAATTAATTCAAGGAGTTTAGGTACATTTTTAAATTAAATAGGTATGTATACATTAAATTTTCTACTAAAAACATGAGACAAAAAAGGACATCAAGCAAAAAAAAAACAAAATAAAATTTAAAAAAAAAGTCATGTAATGTTGTTTGGCTAATACTTTTCAACTGCCATAACGGATAATAGAGGTAATCACGGTTAATCGAAGCAAATAATCTGAAAACATTGCAAACAAAAAACAAAAACTGATCATTGGCCATCACGGTTAATCGGGGTTACCGGTTAACCGGATCACGGGAATTCGAGGCCCGCCTGTATATATTGTGCTCTTCTGGCAGCAAATACCTTTCAAATGATGTATTTTTTTATCTAGTCGCTGGGCAAACAGAGGAGAAAAGTGTTCTTAACTGTTTTGCCTTAGCCGATTTATATATAGATATTGTAATAATAATAATTATTTGTTATTATCAAGGCGAATTCATTTTTCAGGCATTGAAAACACAGCTGTGCTACTTTTTTTTCTTAATTAGGGAGAGGAATGTCAAAAGTTACTTGTGTTTTTGACAAATCGACCAACGAAAGCAACAAAAAAAATACCTTGTTGTGTTTTTGGTGTTGTTACTTGTTGTATCGACACCACCGTTTACATGAATTCGCCTTGGTTATTATTTAAATTTTGTACTCTTTTTTGTGATTTGGTTGACATTTAAAAAATAAAAATCTCAATAAAAAAGTGTTGACTTTTTAGGATGTTGGAAAAAAGGGATGTTGATGTTATCCCGGCCACATTGTATTCTTATGACCGCATAAAATGTTCGTAAATATATTCAGCTCCAAATCGCATTTAAAAAAGTTAAAATATAAAGATAAACGGGGGAAAATAGACTGGACACACCTGTACTTGGGTATACATTCTCGTAGTAAAAGTTGGGTATAAGGACTTGGGTCAAACACAATTATAAGAAGCTTTGTACAAATATTCGACAGGTTTTCTAAACATTAATCAAGTTACAAAATGCGCTGGATATCAAAAGCATTACGACTGATGATCTTAATTTTAATGTCTTAGAGGAATATTATAGAAAACAGGAACACACAGAAAAAAATCAAGTTAAAAACGTCGAAAACAAGGTTGATTTAAAATTTTTCGGTGGTGATTTTGCTTCATACGTGTTTCATGTTAATTCAACCTGATTTTATAATTACTTGCGAACAACATTTTTTTTCTTTTAAAATAACTATAATTCATGTTAATTTAACATTGCAGTAAAGTTAGAGCAAAATGTCAATTACATTGAAATAACAATCGAATCACGTTGAATGAAAGTTATTTCATGTTGAAACAACGTGAATTTCATGTAGAAACTAATTGGTGTGAAGCAGCTTCAGAGACAACATATGCATTTATTTAAGAATAATTCAAAACACTTACCCCTGCAACACACGCTTCACTTATTTTGTAGTCTCCTTTGGTAACAGATCAATCAGCAGAATGGCCCGATATGGTTTTCGTCATCATTCTACTTTGAAAACTTGATGTACTATTTAACTAAATAATTTTAATTAAAAGAATACGGGAATTGTCTTCTTTTTATAACATATTTTAGGAATAAAAATAAATAAATTAACATACTTAACTATGTATGTATGTTAATTTAACAAGATAAACTTTTGATTTTAATATAAAGCAGGTTTTTATGGATTCAATATTGAATCCATATTTATTTATATTTTAATATTTTTTTTTTATTTTTTTATCAGTGAATAATGTATAATAAGCGTGATTAAAGATTATTTTAATATTTTTCATTTAAAATTAATATGTAATAATGGTACATTTAAATAAAGGGCATACTTTTGCAGAAATTTAACATGATTCTCAATCAACATTTTTCCATGTTAATTTTATATTGGTATTTTTTTCTGTGTGAAGGAGCAGCAGAATCAGCAGTACAGGTAGTGAAGATAATAATTTATCCTAATACAGGGATTGTCCGCTTCCTATATGATACAGCTTGCCATCAGCTATTCAAATACTAAAAACGTGTTTATTATATTTAACACCAGTTTATGATAATCAGGACCCGTGGGAAGAATTGTTTAAGCCGATCTCATAAAATCTTCAAGAAGACGCTGCTTGTCCGATGATAACTGGGTTTTTTTTAAGCACAATAGAATTTGCAATTGTAAACAAATTTCAGACATATCAGTTCTCTGTTTTTAAAGAAATTAAATTCGATGAATATATGACAGCTTTTCAAAGTAAATCAAACGTACATCTAATGATGATTATTTGCAAGAGTGTACTGATCATAAATGTTAAAATGTGAGCGCAGCTTGACAGTTCGTTTGACAGCGAAATCTACCCAGCTTGAATTTTCAATCGTCTAGGAGCCTACTGGGAATCTCATATGAGACTTATGTAGGGATTATTTTACAACTCGTGAAATGCTCTGCCGTATAAATGAGCTACCTAAATAAGGGCATCAAGCGTCTTTTTCATGTCAATACTTCTATTTTCATAAAACTTTTATAAAAAAGACCCTTGAGGTCGGAAAATCAACATAATCCTGTCGGAAAATCCTTGTTTACGGCTCCTTAGATTGGTTTGTTTTATTGAAATTGTATTGGCAATAGAATTTTCATATTACAAAAACGCTTTTTTTGGTAGCTCAGAAATTGTGATATGACTCTTACAGAGAGCCGCAAAGGTTTATTCCAAGATTAAAAGACGAGCATGTCAAATATTTTAAAAAAGGAATAAATAAAAAAAATAAGATGTTTTCGTTACTCGTCGGTTAATGATCAGAAGATTATTTAAGGAGTTGTATTGTCTAACAAACAGCCTATGCTAGCTGGGTATCGTAATTTCTATCAGGCTTAAAAAGACACCCTCTACATTTGAAAATTAAGTGCTCATTAAAGAAAATACTAGTTTTACACTGGGACTTTAACTTAACTAATTGATTTAGAAGAAACAATTTTGTATGTACTAACTAACTAACTTTTAACAAACTTTTTATGTTTTTAGTTTTTAGTTGCCAAATTCAAATGTATCCAAGCAAAAACACATACTAGAACTGAACTATAACTGAACAAGAACTGAATTTAACTGAACTAGAACTTAACTAGAACTTTACTAGAACTGAACTAGAACTGAACTAGAAGTGAAGAAGAACTGAACTAGTATTGAACTGAACTAGAACTTAACTGAACTAAACTAGAACTGAACTGAACTAGAACTAAACTAGAACTGAAATAGAACTGAACTAGAACGGATCTAAATTAGAAATAAACTACTTAGAATAGATATTGAAAAGTCATTTAACCAAAATGGAGAAGAATAGGGACAAAATTCTTAACTATTAACTTAAAGTGTTTAAAGAACTTGATAAGGACAGACTTTGTTATTTTTCCATTTTTTTTTTAAAACTTTCCGTTATAACACCTAAATGTGCCATACACATACATACATACGTATTAAATTATAAAATAAAGAACCAAATCACATTGTGATCATATTGTTTATGTTTCCATTTATTATCAGTCAACCAACCCAAAACTGCTTTTGCTCACTGGGACTACACCAATATTTATTAAATTGTGAAATTCAAATTTGTATATTTTCTCTTGCTGCTTCGCATCTTTTAGCACAACTTAATTTTTTTATTTATTTAGCATTTATTCGCGTAAATAACAGCAATACACACAAAATACTTGTACAAACAAAATTATCATTGAATTCGTTCATTTTTTTCTTTTATTATTATTTTTTTTTTTTAATAATAATTAATTTTTAAAAAAGCCTTGACTTCAACAATCAAGCATTACCAGTTATTTCCAAAGTAGCCCAGCAAAGTTTTTTTTTATGACACACAAAACAAAATAAAATTGTTTTCAAAAGTTGAGGAGACACTTAAAAATTCTAGTTAACGCTAAAGCGGAAAATTTCACCAAGTTCAGTTATAATTAATTATCAGTTTTATCCATCAAAAATATATTGTTGGCTGGAAGTTAAAATAAAAGTTAGTTATAACTGAACTTGATGAAATTGTTCGTAAATCAGAGAAATTTACGTTTTCGTTTTAATATTTTTTTTTTTTGAATGTAGAAATTAGAAAACAATTAAATAACAGATTATTATTGGCAATGAGATCACTGTTCACTTGGCGCCCCTTGTTCTACTACATGAACTTTCTTTTAATTAATTCATAATCCCTGTGTATAATTATTATGAACAAAGGCAGTGAAAAAAAATGAGATCACTAGAATTTCGATTTTCTAAAATTTTTCGCTGGGTTTTTTATTGGAGCAGAGATAACAAAGAGTCCAAAAATATATTCTTCATTGTGAACCGTTTAAATTCCAATTTCATATTAATTTTGCAGTAAAAGTTTATTAAACTTTTAATGGATGAGTGTGTGTGTACAATTTGATCTCATCATTTCCTTGTAATAATTGAATGCATTCTAGGAGCTGGTGTTTAGGGAGGAATGTTTACTAGAAAATGATAATATTTAAACAAATGTATAACAAAAAAAAAACAAATAAATTGACAGATATTAACAAATACATACTTTTAAAAATTTAATTAATTTTTAGCTTAAAATTTTAAAAGTGTGACAAAAGTCAAGTTAAAAAATAAATTGGCCGTAAGCAGTAACAGAAATAACAAGTAAAAGTCCTACATTTGGCTTTGCCGAATCTTATATACCCTTCACCATAGAATATTTGGACAAAACAATTACTTTGAGAAGAAAAAAACATTAATTTAAAAATAATTAAGTTAGTTAAAAACTAGTTATATGTGATATAAATATAATATATTCTGCCTTGGGTCTTCGCACATATGGACAGACAAACTGATGGATTGACATCGTCAAACCAACTTCGCTACTCTAATGGCCATTTTCTCAATGTATCGACAAACTGTCTGACACTTATGTCAACATAAATTTATTACACCGATAAACTGTCCGTTAACGATTTCGGTTTTCTCAATATACCGACAAAAAACATTGTTTTCAGTTGGCAACACCTCTCAAATACATGTTAAAGTTGGGAGGCAGCTGATTGTATTTATCTGTACGGCAAATAAAAGGAAAATAATTAATTGGCAGATGAGTGCTGGTTAGCTTTGCGACAGAATAGAAGCAAACAAGACATTGAGAAAACCTAATTTCATTAATGTGCAGTTTTTCGTTGGGAACAAAGATAATCGTGTATTGAGAAAATTACCATAAGTGTACCAATTATATGTATTATAGATTCTATAAAGTATCTAAGCACCAAAAACAACAATGGAGGATCTAACGGGGATATCGTCAACCACATCAACTGTGCACGACGGTTCTTAGGTCTTTTACGTCCTATCTGGAATCCTTCTCATAAATCTCATAAATGCAAAACTCAGGCTATTCAACTCCAACCTAAAGTCAACACTATTGTGCAGATGCGTGACATGGAATGCAGCTCCTTGCCTAAGGAAGATTTTTTAAATATTTTGGCAAAGTTCGACTACCATTTACGATTTGTGGACAGCCAAAAATCAACTTCCTCTGCTCACCGAAATATTGAAACTTAAGTGGAATTGCCTGTGTCATATAATACGTAAGCCACCAGGTAACACAAGACGGGCAGTTATTGAGTGGAATCCCCAGGGTACCAAAGGAAGAAGAAGATATCCTGGAATGTAATAAAACTAATTGCTTGTAATAAATCACGATCAAATACATTTGTAATGGCTCTATGCTTCATTTTAGAACGACGGGAATAAATATATTAACGTACATATAGGAAATAGGAACAATATTGTAGAAATTCAAATTCAATGACAAACTTATGAAAAAACGCACTTATATTTACTCTTTTCACCTACGGCAAAAGTATGATAATAACTGGAATTTAAACACCTCTTGCCTAGAAGCAAAATATAAATCAAAATAAAAAAAATTAAAAAAAATCCAGAATGGAGATAAATAAGAACTGGAACAGAGTTTTACTAGAACGAAACTGAAACTATAACAGAACTAGAACGGAATTAAAGCAAAATTGGAACACAACAAGAACAGAACTAGTACAGAACTAGTACAGAACTGGAATAGAACTAGAACAGAACTAGAACATAACTAGAACAGAACAGAAATAGAACGGAACTACAGCTTTTCCAGTTGTCATTTAGAAAGCGTCAATTGTAATTCAGAAGGCGTCAATTGAAAATCAGAAATTGTCAATTGTAATTCAGAATATAAGTAAAATACAACGAAATATATACATATGCGTACCAATTTATTTAACTCTTCAGTGGAAATTCTTCTTTTTTTTGTTATAATAATATAAAAATAAATAGCTAATAAAATTTTTTGCTGTCTGCTTCACAATTTACGGTTTCTGAATTACAATTGACGCTCTCTGAATTACAATTGGAAAATGTGTAGAACAGAGCTAGAACAGAACTAGAAAAAAACTAGAACTGAAATAGAATAAAACTGGAACTGAACTGGAATGGAATGGAAGGGAACTAGAACAGAATAAGAAAAGATCTAGAACAGAACTCGGACTGGGACCACCGAACTGAAAAAATACATAAAAAGATGATTTATAATTTTAAAAGTCTAAAATCTAAAAATTCCTAAAATTACAAAACACCTTGTGATTTGCGAAAATATTAATTAATCAGAATGTCGATTATTAAATTAATCGTTTAATTGACATTTCTTATTCAAATTTCTGGTTATTGAAAAAATCATTATTCTTAGTAGTCAAAATACAAATTTGATTTATTAAATACCTGCTTAATCGAATTTGGATTAAATAAAGATCTTTGATTAATTGCACAGTTCTAAAACAAACCTTTTTCTTAACAAATATTTATGCAAATAAGTAATCACTATTTAATTTTATCTCAAATATTTTTAAAAAATTCCACTGTGGTTTAATGTCAAAAAATAATCTCGTTTCGAATGATTCAAAAATTTATAATTACAATCGCGATTATTAATCACTGCTCTTAAATACAAATCGTTAGCTAAAATGCAAAAAGACGTAACTAACAAAAAATTCAAAATCGAGTTTTTGATTGATTATTATGAATGCTATAAAACTACAAGTCTTGACAAAATTTTACACTTCTGCGATCAAAAATTGCGCTTTTATTAACAAAAACAAAGGGACATAAAATACAAGTTTTTTTGTTTGATGTATGCAAAACGACGTAATTCCACTTTTTTTTCTAAGAAAATATAATGAAATGATCTTCTTTCAAAATTGGTTGAAGAATTCCATGGACGACTTATCATTGCATGTTTTTCGGACATGTTTATAGTTTTCACTTTACAAAGTTTTTTGCTTCTCCTGTAAAATTATACTTTTGTTAGTTACGTCTTTTTGCATTTTAGCTAACGAAATAATAAATAAAAAAAAAACATTTTAAATTTTGTATTGAAAAAGAAAAATAAAATGTAATTCAGTAACAAGTAAACCGAACAACCACAAAACCATTTATTTGTTTAACATCACAACAATAAAAATTATTATTTTGTTTTTCAAGTAAAACAAAAAAATAATTCAAAATCGTTTCGTACAAATGAGAATTTATTCGGCTTATTTTTTCTAAAATAGAATCTGATTTATTGTTAATGCACGCAATATTTTAATTTATATGGAAAAAAATGATTAAAAATAAAATAAAAGAATTATTTTCACAAAAGCTAAACAAACAATGTTAGAGCCTAAAACCATATTCAACATATTTGTATAGTGAAGGAAATATGCTTACGTTCGGTGATATTGTGGGTGGAATTTGACTGGTTATTTATTAACTTGCTCGAACGATATTTGCTAAAAAAAAAAGCTTGCTGATCAGATATTCTAATTATTAAGCAAATGGTCACACAAGCTGTTATTTCGCAACACAAATAGAAACTAGCGTTTAATAATATTTGTATTAATAAAAACTTAAATTTAATATTCTCGAGTTGTACAGTAAACACCATATCGGGAAAGATGCTTTTGTTTTATAACTGAAATTCTGTAAGATGTGAAACGGGTAAGAAAATCAATTATATTCAAATTCTCCTTCTAATTTCACTTTTCGGATTATTTTAAGTACGAATTCGGAATTAAATTAACCATTTTGAGATTAATTCAATCTTAGTTTTACTTAAATCAATCTTATTTTCAGATTGTTTTGCGATTGAAAATCCGTACTTGAATCAATTTTTCTTTTCTTGATCACCACCGTACTATTAATACCACTTTGGATTGATTTGAGTACGAATGGATTGATTTTCTTTTCAGTGTATGTTTGTCAAATAATCACAATAACAAGTCAGGGTGCAATATTCTGCTATGCCGAGTTATAGGTCCACGATCAGCAAGTTTAATGCGTTAATTTCTAGTCGTATAAAACTCAATTTGATACCATTTGAATAAAATATCACAGCTCATATCAGTTTCAGTGGTATAAAAGTGAATATCAATAAAGGATTTTACATTGGACTTTTGGTAAAGTACAAATCAATTGTCACCATATTTGAAATTCTAATAGGCTAATATTCGAAAACATAAATTAGACCAAATTTCAGTAAAGTACTGCAATTTTCTTTCGGTATTTAGGTGTTATTTCTACACTCATAATACTCTGAACGTAAAATTAACTGAAATTGTGATTTAAAATAAATGAAAATTCAGTAAAAATCGGTCTACTTATTTTTAACGAAAGGTAGGTAGGTAGAAAGGCTGGTGTGAAGTCTCCTTCACACCTTCACCCAGAGACCAAAATGGTCCATTGTGACGCCTTAATTAGAGATAGCTATATTAAGATAGAAAGAAGGTGAAATAAACAGCGAAAGCACAAGTCAGAAATAAAAGATAGATAGAAATGAAGGTTTTGGACCATCCCCGAGAGAAATCCCAACCAACCAAATTCGCCCTACGTGAGGCCAGCAGCCAGTCCCCTCTCGCACAGCCAGGCCATCCCCATTACGAATCCTATCAGATTCTAGAGTCCGCAACCCGAGACATCCATTAATTCGGCCAGGAATCTACTGCCCAGCCACCTCAGCCTGCTGCCCTGCAACCTGGGACAGTGGCACAAAAAGTACTCAACTGTCTCCAACTCCTCAGGGTCCTCACACAGCCTGCACATATCCGACAAGTCGGATCCTATCCTATCCTCACCGCCATTCTGCCCATCATACAGTGGCCCCTTATCTATCATGGCCCTAACGCAGACCCTACTCCTGCCCAGCAGCAACCCCGAATCGGACTTCCTTAGCACCGGCCACAGCGTCCGTGATACCCAGCAGTCCGTTCGGATCCCTCTGGCCCGATTGGTAGCGCCCAGAAACCACTTCCTGATTCTTCCAAAAAAGAAGCCTATTGGAGACCTAACTGCCTCCATACAGTTAGGGTCCTCCCTCTCTGAGCCCTGTCTTGCCAACTCATCAGCAACTTTATTGCCTCCTATGTCGCAGTGACCCGGCACCCAGCACAACCTCAGCATATACTCCCCTGAGACTTCCTCCAAAGCCCTCCTACAATCATCAACTAGCTTTGAGTCCACATAACAGCCCCTTACGGCCATAAGAGCCGCCTGGCTGTCCACATATAAGTGAACTCAGAGCCCCTATCAATGTTGTCCCTCATTAGTTCCACGGCCCTCAAGACCCCCAGAACCTCCGCCTGAAAGACACTTCAGTCGTCAGGAAGCCTATATGACCTTTTATTGTCCAGATCCTTAATGTAGACCCCCGCACCCGTGCCCCTCATCTTCGAGCCATCAGTGAAAATAGCAAATTCACCAAATAATCTGCTCCTACCTGACCAGCTCAAATCCACCTTGTTGCCCACATAATCAGTGGAGCCGGATGGTCCAGGCAATATCCACCATTCTCAATCTCACTCAGGTTCCGTGAGTGACCCTGTGTGACATTCCCCATCAATCCTAACTCCCTCAGTCTAAGAATGCTCCTGGCCGCCATTCCCATCACATACTGCTCAATAGGCAGAAGATGTAGAATGACACCCAGGGCAGCCTGAGGAGTACTTCTCATGGCACCTGTCATGCCAATTGAAGCACACCTCTGAGCCTTAGAAAGAAGGTTCCTACGACTAGACAATCTCAATGACTTCCACCAAACACACAATAATTGCAGGATAGTCTTCAAAGTGATGTAGAAGATGAGCTTTTGACCTCCTTGAGCCTGACGAGACAATACCACCGATTCAGGAAAATCCTCAAGAACCTGACCATTTAACTACTTCTTCCGATAGCTGCGTTATTACCATATCTCGACTAACTTTAAGAAGTAAAAGAATGTGAGCTACATCGAAGGGTCAAAGTGAAGACCGGGTTTCTTCAATTACGATAGTTCGTACGGCAAGAGGACCAACTCGGAAATGCAAAACACTGTACGACCCAATTTCATGCTTCGATATTTTTTACTACCGAAATAATTTCGGATATTGATCAATGGACCAGTGCCGAAATTTCAATAAATTTTTCAATTTTAAGGCTACAAATTCCTATTTTATCGAAAACTTTGACCGACAACTTATCACAGTTATTTTCGGGAATACAAAATTTATTATTAATACGATTTCCGAATGACGTGCTAAATTCCCAGTTTTTCATATTTGATAAATACACTGAAATTTATTGTTGAGGGAAAGCTAGTTTCCATGCGCATTTCACTGATCAGGAAACCTTTTCCAAAGATTTTAGAAAAGCCAAAAATATTATACAAATAAAACCCTAAAGCGAATAAGAATTATAAACACTCAAAGTCTTACTTGTAACAATATCAAAGCCAAAACAAAACACCAACAATAAACAGTGAGTTTATCTTTTCTTACATTCCATTGAACAATTTTTACCAGATGCAGTAACGTATGATTGAGGTTGTAGCGGAGAACAGCGTGAATCAAACAAGAGAAATTAATCTTTTGTCCAAAATGGTATGTGTCAAATGCGGTATAACCTTTTGTGGTGACCACAAATCTTAAATTTGTAAATCATGCACATATTGTTATTCAAATTAATTTTTTTTTGTTTACATAAGTTAATACAGAAAAATATCTGAGACAGTATTCAAATTTATTCAAATCGAAATTGAATGTATCCATTTAGGCTAAAGTGGCAAGTTCTCTTCATGTAAAGTGTTAGAAATAGAACCGGTCTCTACCACCTTAGCACTGTCACGTGACAAGTTTGGTGTTAGTTTTCTTTCCCCTAGGGTAATGCGTTTTTTTACACATGACCAGGGAAACCATAAAAATGCAATTGCATTTATTCTTGTGCGACCAATAATAGCAGAAACAATATATTTATCTGTTTTAAAGCATTTTATGAATTTTATAATCGATTTGGTACTGCATATTTTTTGCATATTTTACCCTTTGCAGCATTTTTTTTGCATAATTTAGTTAAAATTGCCTTTTTGCAGCATTTTTAAGTTTTAAGCGCATATTTTGCCTTTTTGGTGCATGTTTTGATACTTGTGGAATTTTTTTAAAATGCCTACATGAGCTTTCGCAGCAAATATAAAAAAAATTTTTTTTGCAGAATTTTGGCTTTTTCTGTTTTAAATAGTCATCTGTTTACCCAACGTGTTGCTTTAATTTCGCCATCTGCATTTAATTTTGACTCGAAAATTGTGAGAAGCAGGTGGTCAATAAAGACAAATGTTATTTTAAACTTTAAAATGTTATATATGAATAATAATATATGAGCCTTGTTTTGCGAGAACTTTCGAAAAAAAGGTCCAATTATCTCATGCGTGGATAAGACACATTTAATAATTACACTGGGGCAATGCAATGGTTTTTGTTGTTTCAATCGAGGGCAGTTTTGCTTGATGACGTGGCCGTTTAAGTGAAAATAAACTTTGAACAAAATTATCGACGAGCAATAACGTTAGAATCATTACACTGAACCAAAAACCAATGTACGTAAAGCAAACGAAAAATTTTATAATTTTCGGCCAATGAATTTGTTCGTTGTAACAATGTATGACCGTTCTTTAAAATAATTTGCATTTGTGCTAACAAGACTTAATAAATGTTTCGTTACCTCAAAGAAAATTTTTTTACTCAAACGTAAATTTTATATAAAATACTCAATAAATGCATGTGTATTGTGTCAATGAACAGTGCTTAAATGTCAATACCTGGATAATTTTATTTTTCATTATATTGACGAATAAATCAATGAGCCAACGAAAACACTTTTAATAAACAGTGTTTGTTTATTTAACGTACATTTTCATTGGTCTTTTGGTTCAGTGTACTCTTAAAAAATGTCTCCACAGCGGACGCGTGATGCTCACTCTACCACTGCGACATCGTTACTGTCAAACCCGCACAAACGATAATTCCAACGGCTCCACCTTCCTTCCGCACCGTTTATTACCTTTTGAACCTTTTGAACCCGCTATTTTAATAAAAAATAGATTTTAGAAAATTAACCAATTTTGGCTGAAAATGTGACTTTGTTTAAGTGCTTAAAATAAGATCAATTTGTTTAATTGGATTTATTTTTTTTCAGTAAAAACCGATTTACATTCTTGCTTTTAAACTTTTAACAGCCACTGTAGACACAGATTACGCATACAATGTGCTGTGTTACATTAAAAAAATACAAAATAAAAACGCTTATTGCTAATATTTTACACGCTCAACAAAAGCTATGTATAATTATAACAACAACAACAACAAAAATCTGTGGAAATGAAATAAAAGAGATTTATACAAAAAAAAAAAAAAAACCTCAACGACAAACAGCAGTAAGAACACAAAAGACTACTCATACTTTATTTTTTGAAATCATCTAAAACGCGGTTTTATTACAGCAACAACAAAAACTTTATAATACAAAAAAAGTATTAAAAACAAAAGAAATGTAAAAAATAAATCTTGTGCGTTGGCAAAAATCTGACAAATTGAAAAATAATGCCAACAACTACAACAATTATAAAAACAAAATGATGGGCACAATGGGGAAAAGTGAACAATATTTTCACGAATATTTCCAAAGAATATTTTTCCACGGAAAATACTTTTCTCGAAAAAAATATTCTTCATTCCTATAAACTCCGCGGGAACAAAAAAAAATGAATAAGTGGCATCACCGAAGTTGTTTCATTTAACAACATTAAGTTTTTTTCTGTTGCGGCTGTTCAAAATAAAGTAAAATTATTTTAATTTAAAATAAAAAAATTACCAATAATAAAATAGCCTCGCAAGCACGGCTACCAGATTTGACGATTTGTCGTCGTTTTGACGATTTTGGGGCCGAAAAATGGCCCACCGTCGATAAGACGATTTATACCTTAAATTTGACGATTTTTTAAATGGCAAATTTTGTACTAATTTACAAAGGCATTTTATCGTATTTTTGTATAATTTTTTTGGGTACTTTCTATTATTAAGTTGACGGTCATTGTCTCGTGCAAACAGCTCATAACACAAATATGTATAAATATAATACAAGGGTGTTCTGGAAATCGAAAACCCATTCCGCAAGAATTTTTAACGTCGTTTTTTAATACGATTTTTATAATAAATAAATTTCATGACAATTTTCTTATAAATATTTCTGTATTGAACAGAATTTCATAAAAAAAATTATAGAAATTTGATTAAAAGTGTATTAAAAACAACTTTCAAATTCTTGCGTTTTGCGTTTGCGATTTCCAGAAAACCCCTGATAGTTTACGCTTGGAGTGCTGGTAATAAATTGATTTCAATAATTTTTTAAACACTGAAACGGAGCGTCTGAAGAGTAAAATCGGTATGTCTCTCAGTTCATGTGGCACCCAATTTTCGTACTTTTTTATGAACGATTAATGATTTTATTCGAGCCACGTCGCCAATTATATATTTTTTAAATATGACATCCTGAAGAATACCAAGACAATCAAACTCATCGGTTGACAAGCTCCTTTTTTTATTTATGTGCTACCAAAATGTTTGTCAAATATTTTCTTATTTTGGATTTTTTAAAAACTGAGGTTTTCATATTTAAAAAACGGTTTCTGCTCTTATTTAAGATGGTATGTAAACGAAGTCAAAACTTAAATTTATAGCCAATTAGAGTGAGAATTGAAAAGATAATGAAACATTTTTTTTTCAATTAAAACAAACGGAAAATAGATTGAAATTTTTTAATATTGTTATTTTACAATGACGTTTTTTTTTTGACGATTTTACTAAGTCAATATGACGCCATTGACAATTTTTAATGCAAAATTTGCCAATTTTCGAAACATTGTATCTGGCATTGTATGCTTGCAAGTTCTTTATTAAAAATTTCTTTTGTGACAGGTTTATCGGGGACACCAAAGGGCTTTACCGGCTAAACGTACACGCATGATTTTATTCCTCCTGTGTACTTTATTATTGATACTGCGCAGTAGCATTTTGTTGTAGCTACTTTGGTTAATTAATCAATTACTTTTAAGGATATTCGTAACAAACATTTTTCCACTCGGTATCACAATTATGTGGTGGCTCCATGCAGTTAAGCTCGTTTTCAGCATCGCTCCACATATCCTACTTATAGTTTTTGTTTTTTAATTTTCATCCGTTTTGGCAAGGGATTGCGCTAAATTTAAAAAACTGAGCATCACTATACAGTAAAATGCAATGTTTTATTACGTACGAGTGCGCTAATATTGACAAGAATTTGACCATGGTTTAAAAAACTTCAGTCGAAACCAAAAACTGTCGAACAAAAAACGAAACTGTGTGAACAACTTTTCGCCTTTTTAGTTAGTTTGACAGCGACTATTTAAATTTCATAAGTCAGATGTAAAAGCAACAGTTTTTTTTTTGACCAATGACTAATGAAGAAGTGAAAGAGACTGCAGTTTTTTAAACGCTGAATTTAACAACATTAACAACAACATATTTTAGCTTCATACGTCGCATGCAATCGCATTGCCTATCGCAGTTGAAGGCAAAGGTGACTTGTCAAAGTTTACTGCAGCAAAAATATTGTGTCTTTTCCCATTTACAACTTATTCAACCCACAGTGCTCCATATAACGTATGAACAATTTTTATAAAGATAAGCAAAATATGTTTCAAGTATTAGAGTATGTGTTTGTGTGTGTGTGCATATCGAGTGTCTGCTTAAGTGTAAATGTATGAAATTTAGCCAGTGGCAAAATTGCATTTATAGCGCAAATTTATGTAAGAGAGTTCATGGCATGTGTATGTGTTAGGAACGAGTCTTTTCTTTAACGCACTTTAAAATGCGTGATATGTCACAGTTCCTTTTTTTCTCAATTTTTTTATTTTTTGTTTTGTTTTTAGTTTTTGCCCCTTCCTATATGAATCATAATTGTGAAAGTGTGGGTGTTGTGCTTCAAAGACTTTTTTTCGTTTATTCAAGGAGAAGATGGGGAAACTGACAACCATTGCTGTAACTATGGCTGAAATAGGTCTTTAGTCACTTCTGTTGATTTTGTTTTTCTCAACATTTCAACGTTTTTGATAAAACAGCATTGCAGTGCGTAATTATTATACAAAAATTAAATGCCAGAGGTCGATTTTATGATTAAGGCATAACAAAAAATTTAAAAAAAATATATGTGTATTATTTCAAATACATATGTGTAAATTTTAAGAGAGATATTAAAAAAATGAAAGGTTGTCATCATCAGCACACATGTTCAAAGTGTTTTGGGACAAGATTTATTAATATGTTTAAAGGTTAGACAGACTTAACAAACAATTTGTATACAATTTCCGTTGCAGTCAAAGTGAAATATATCCTTATAATTTTTAAAATGAGTTTATGTTTACAATTCTAAATTTCATAGAATCCAATATGTTCTCAGCTAAAAATAAAATTTCTAGTTTATACCCGATGAAATTGTTTGCACGCATATGAGTCATATCGAGAGTATAAGTTATATCAAATAAAAATATAACTCATACGCATTTTTTTTTTTTTTTTTTTTTTTTTTTTTATTTTTAGTTTTTATTTTTTTTCCGAATAATCCAGTACATTTTTGTTGCCTCAGCGCCTTATAGGCATTGTTGAGGCGAGTTGGTAAAATTTACATATTAGTTATGATTATCAGTATTCAAAAAAGAGAAAAAAAAAAAAATAAAATAATAAAATAAATTTTTATCATATTAATACATTTTGAGATCACAACTATTTTACATCAGAAGTTCTTCTAAATTTTGAAATAAATAATCTTTCAAAGATTTTTTAAATATTGAAATTCTATTTATCATTTTTAAGTATTGAGGTAAGTTATTAAACTCACGACTACCCATATATTCAATTCTTTGTTTGGTTGTTTCCAACCTACACCTTGCTACTGACAAATTGCTGTTATTCCTTGTATTGTGTGACTCTTGATTCCTTGTAAACTGAATCGTGTGATGACCAATATTGTGTACAATTTTAAAGACATATATCAAAATTTGCAATTTGTAAATACCAAAAACTGGCAAAACTGTTTTGAATTTATCCTTATATAATGATATTGTTGGGAACGTAATAGGAAGATTAGAAACCACTTTTAAGGCTTTATTTTGGCATCGTTGAAGTGATTTAAGCTCATTACATTGCTTCCATCCATATACGGCAGTTAAGTAATTCAAATGACTTTGAATAAGGGCATTGTATATTAAAAATTTTGTTTTACGATCAAATTTATTTTTAAACTTGTACAAAAACCCGGTACCTTGAGCAACTTTTGTTTTAATATGTTGTATGTGTTGGTTCCAAGACAAGTTACTCTGTAGATATACACCCAAGTACTTTATTGAGTTGACATCATAAATTTCACTGCCATCAACATAAACACTAAAGTTTATGTTATTGTGGCAATACGGTTTAAATCGAATCAACTTTGTTTTATTTGCATTCAATATAAGTTTATTAATTTTAGTATATTCCAAAATAAGAGCAGCATCTCGTTCCATATAAGCTTTTGCCACGGTTTCATGTTTATATGGGTAAAACAGACAAATATCGTCAGCATAAATAAATAGGCTCCCATGTAATCCAAGGTTTTTTATATCATTAAGATAAATTGTAAAGAGTAGAGGCCCCAAAACACTGCCTTGCGGAACACCATGCTCGACAGGTTTGAACAAGCTCTTATCTGCGTTAATTTTAACGTATTGTTTGCGATTTACCAAGTAACTTTTAAAGAGAGACAATTCTTTCCCACAAATTCCGTAGTATCTAAGTTTTTTAACAAGAATATCATGGTCTATGAGATCAAAAGCTTTTGTTAGATCAAAAAAAATACCAGCTACGCCACTAAATCCTTCATCCAGTCCCTTACAAATGAAATTTACGACATTAAGAACAGCTTCCTCGGTACCACATCCTTTCCTAAAACCATATTGATAGTCGTTTAACAAATTATTATTCTTCATATATTCTGAAATTTGATTATACAAAATCTTTTCAAATACATTATCGATGACAGATAATACAGCTATTGGTCTAAACATTTCAGCACTAGAGGCATTATTTTCTTTTGGTATCGGAACCACTTTATGAATTTTTAAAATTTCAGGATAAATACCTCGATCTACCATATTATTAAAAACATTTACCAAATAAGGTGTCAAAACATCGGAGCACATTGTCAGTACTTTAGGTGATATGTTATCATGGCCACAACTTTTATTGTGTGGTAGATTAGTCACAATGTTTTGCAACTCATCATGCGTGGTGTGTTCTAAGCAAAATCTATAATTAGGTTGAACAAGCGTTCTCAACGAATTGCACGAGTCAGATGTTATTTGATTCATTTGAAATTTTAAGTCCTTAATCGATTTCACAAAGTAAGTATTAAGAATCTCGGCCTTTTGAAAATCATTTGAAATTATATCTCCATTTAAATTTTTTATTGTAATCAACTTAGTTTGTTGTCTACCTAGAGTTTCATTTAAGAAATTCCAGCACTTTTTAGGATCTTGTTGAATTTCGCTTAAATTGTCCCTATAAAAGCTATTCATGGACTCCTTGTAAGCTCTTTTGATTACACCACTAATACGTTTAAGCCTTTTCTCTATATCGGTTTCACCAGGTTTATTCCTTCTCATTTTTAAAAGATTTTTTTTAAATTCTATTAATTTTTGTAAGTTTCTATTTATCCAAGGTGTTATCTCATGCCGAGTCAATCTTTTATGTTGTTTTTCGGCTGTACAAGTTTGAATTACATTACTAACACACGATATCAACGTTGAAGTATCGAGTGATGGATCACTAGTTGTACATATACTTGGTAAAATAGTTCGAATTTCACTTTTCACGCGGTCATAATCACAATATAATCGTCCATCTTTCTTAAAAACTTGGGATTGAGCTTCAATTTCTATTTCACATGATAAGAGGTTATGGTCAGAAAGTCTATTTTCCACTGAACCAATACGAAAAGAACTTGATATGTTACTATAAACATGGTCAATAGAAGTACCACTATCGGGACGGGTAACCAATGTGTGGTGATTTATAAAATCATAGTTGGCAAGTAAATTTATAAGATCTTCCGATAAATTTATATTTAAAGTATCAATATTCGAGTCACCGACAAAAACACATGGGTTGCGACCAACATTAATTAAAATATTTTCCAAATTTGACAGAAATCTATTTATTTCACACTTTGGCGATCTATAAAACGATACAAATTTGACGGGTTTGCCATTGGATTTGTTGCTGTTTAGTGTTAAAACAATTGATTCAACAAAGTCATTACTTACACAGGATTCTACTTCGTATTTTAAACTTTCGGATATAAAAATTGATGTACCACCATAACTATCTGATCTACAACAATGAACCGAATTATAACCAGCTATTTTATAAATTTGAGACAAATCTTTACGAATCCAGGTTTCCTGAACAGCAATAATATTGGGTAGTCGGGGTAGGTTGGCAACTATAGTTTTAAACTTATTAAACTTTTCAATTGAGGAAAAACTTCTGATATTGATTGATATTACGTTAAAAAATGAACTTCTGTTATTATTTACAAAATTTTTGAATAATTTTAAACTAGAAAAATATTGATTATTATTCATAAAAATGGAAAAAAATAAGAAATATTTACATATACAATTTATTTATAAAGATTAAACATCGTTGAAATCTTCATCAGGAGCTAAATGCTGCGATCTACGTTTTTGCTTGTTAGTGGCTGCTTCAAGTAACAGATCATCAATTTCTTCTTCACTTCTTATGATTTTTGGCTTAGACAACTCACTTCTTTTAATAAAAACTTTCCCACCGACAACATAAACGCTGCGGTATCCAACTTGTTTTAGAGATTTGGCATAGTTTAATAAACTCATTGTTTCTCTACTCAAGTAATCATTAACAAACACTTTCTTTGTTAATTCATTTTCCATTAATTTTGGTTTGATTGACATCATCGTGTCTTTTGCTTTTTTAGAATTAAACTTCACCACCATTACATGCTTTCCTTCGTTATTTTCATTTTTCTTTTCACTCGACGTATTCCTCCTCTTAATGAAATAAGCTTCATCAATAACTTCTGGTTGCAATTCTACACCGGCATCACTGGACAGTTTTAAAACAGTATCTGCAGCAGACATTCCATCTATCACTTTAACGCCTCTTATCAAACAGTCATTCCTGACTCGTTGGTCGTTTAAAAATCTTACAGAATTTTGTAATGTTTTTATTTCTTCTTTTAACATCTTGTTTTCCTTCTGCACATTTTCCAATTTCTTTTTGTTTTCAGCTACTCCTCTCAATATGTCATCGTATTGCTTAGACATAAAAGTCATGGCTTCATGCAAATTCGACAGCTGATCGAGCTTTTTCAGTTCTGTTTTAATCTCATTCAATTCTTTTTTAAGCGTACCACTATTATTGTTATTATTACCATCACACAAATGGCACACAAATTCTTCTTCTTCATGTTTTAGTAAATACTCATATTCGCGTTTATTCAATGCAGTACAAACTACATGATATTTTTTTGAGCACTTGTCACATTCAATAAACTCATCGTCATCTTTGATTTCCAAGTTACATTGGGTGCATATCACTTTATTGTTTTGAATGCTTCGGCGACCTTTTGGAGGCATATTTCATATAATTTGAATTCCCCGTAGTTTGATTAACAAAATGCGAAGTTTTGTTTAATTAAAATTGTAAGTTAATCGGTTTAATTTAAATAATAAAAACTTTGATAATCACCAGGAAAAATTTGACGTTTACACGGCAGGGTTACCAACTCTTTTTGTTCGCAATTCGTCAACGAAATGTGAAGCAAATGTGTGCTTTGTTTTTATTATTTTCTCGGTTTATACCCTTAAAATATTCTAATAAAATCCTAAGATTATTGAATTATATCTGTCTGTTCGGTTTTTTTTTATATATATTGCGGACACACTAGGAGCCAAGAAAAAAATTTAGCCTTAGACAGAACACGACAGAGATGTATTACAGCTTTGGTTGACGTAGTAGAAAAAGTAAGGAGTATCTTAGATGATGGCAAATTCGCGTTATTGGTACTTTTAGAGCATTCAAAGGCATGTGATACCGTTCATCATTCTACTCTTTGTACGGAACTTTTGAATCAGTTTGGCTTCTGTTCACTTGCAGTTTAATTTATTTAATCTTACAATACAATCAGAAGGCAGTCAGTTGTTAATAATGGGTTTCTTCTCGCTCTCTACCAGTCACTAGAGGTGTCCCACAGGGGGCAATTCTCGGTCCACTATTATTTAGTCTATATACTAATGATCTAGCGAAACAACTTCGTTTTTGTTATATACAGATGTATGCTGATGATGTTCAGTACCAATGAATTAATCGTCACCAAGTTAAATGAACTAAATTCTGACTTGAACAATATTTTTGTGTGGGCTTCTGCAAATTGGTTGAAAATAAATCCAAACAAGTTAATATTTTTAGCAATTTCTACGAATAACACAAGAATGGAAAATGAACTTAATGTTTCAATTGGACAATCAAGGATTGAACTTGTAAATACCGCAAGAAAATTATGTATCATTTTCAACAAAACTTTAACTTGTTCAAACCAAATTAATCAGGCATGTGGTAAAATATACGGTATGTTACGTAATTTCTGGGCCACGCAACATTTCACCCCTATAAATATAAGAACTTTGTTAGGAAAAACTTATCTTCTGCCTACTCTGTCATACGGCTCTGAAATCTTTGCTGGGTGTTTCTCTATAGATAAGAGGAAGCTCAACACCACTTATAATAACATTTTTCGGTATGTTTTCGGTTCAAAAAGATTTGACAGAGTTTTGGAATTCTCAAGTAGATTTATGGATTTATCTTTCAATAACCAAATAAAAATGAAATCTCTAATTTTTCTCCATAAAATCATAATGACGAAAGAACCGAAATACCTTTTAATCGAATACGATTTGCCAGATCGCGTAGAGGAAAATATATTATTCAATTTCGTCATCGAAGCCATGCATTTGAATGCCAAGTTTTTGTTTTTCAACTCCCAAGTCATATCCAAAACATAAACAAAGCAATAAATTTTAAGAAAATGCTTACTGAGTTTTTAACGTAATTTTTCTTTTATTATTATTAAAATTATTGTTTTAATTTCAACCACAGTGGACTCCCGATGATTCCTAATCGCAAGGGGCCGGCCATTTCTTACGAATTATAGGGGTTTTCGATTTAGAGGGGTTTCGATTTAACGGGGTTAAAATAAAATAAATACGAAATAACGGGGGTTTTCAATTTATTTACTAAAACAACAACAAAAAAAACATAAAAACAATTGACATTTTTTTTATCATTCATTAAACAAACTGATCTTAGGAAAATAATCACACACACAAGCAAAAGCAAAAACACTCGCAAAAAAAACAAAATTGCGGTAAATAAAAAATTATTTTTTCCATGCCTCTGGTGTTTTTATTACGAATTATAAGTGGCAGTTAGCACACAATTACGATTTATAAGAGGTAAAGAAGATTTTATTTGGAAAAAAAATTACGAATTAGCGAGGGGACCAAAATTTAAGGAAATTTTACGAATTGACTAGATTTTTTCAAGGGACCGACAGTTTATTACGAACTATCGGGAATCACGATTTATCGGGATACGAATTATCGGGATTTGACTGTAGTTAAATATATTTGTGTTAATTGTTACTACACACATATACTTTTTTTTAAACATAAATTGATCCTTGTTTTTTATGTATTTTTTTCAAAAATTTTGTAAAACTATTGTCATTTTATATTATTCTTTAACAGTTATGATTCTAATACTGTAATTTTTAAGATAAGATAAGATTGTTCTATTAGAAAATCGATATTAATAAATAAATAAATCTTTTGGTAATGTTAACGTGCATATGGATCCATAAAAATATGCTTATTTATTAGAAAATATTATTTACATACGAACCAGCCATTACTGACATCTTTGAATTTCTTTAAATTTATATCGTTGTAATAAAGGCCACCTATCCCCCATAGGTTCCATTGGCTGCCGCAATTTAGTACAGCTCAGTCCATAAGTCCATAAGTTAGTTCCCGTTATGTTATCATGCCGCCAGCATTGTTCTTTAGCCAATCTATCGATTCAATGAAGAAAAGCATCCATTTAAATCAGTATCAGAACGACAGGTTTTGGCCCCAAGGGGCCAAATGTCAATCCACAACAACGAACGAATTTTAAACTTGTGTTATGGAATCGGAATTACTTTGATATTTTATTGACCCATTCCAGTTGTCGATAATTTTCGTACGATAATTGGAAAACTGCGGCAAATGATAGTTTATCTAGGAATGCTTTAAATCAACTTGTGTTATTTTCATAACTTGTTTTTATGGCGGCACAATCCTTTTAAAATTTTTTTGTTTTTTTTTACTTTAATAAAAGAAGATTTACTGAGAAAACTGAATATCGATTTCCATACAAAAAAAAAGAACGTTCATGACACACACATATTTAAAATGTTATTTTTGTATGAAAATCGATATTCAGTTTTTTCAGTAAATTGTGAATAAAAACAAAAGTTGAGCACCGATTACAATGAAACAAACCTCATTTCATTCGAAATTATGTTAAGCTAAATGTTTTTAGACCAAAACTGAGATTTTTTGTTGCGTTTTTATTTTTAATGAATTTATTATTATTATTTAACTAAGCTTGAGGTCTCCTTTTTTTATAAAAAATATTAAATTATATATAAAAAAAAAAGAAAAAACCCTGAAGAAGGCACACAACGAAGTACCGAAATATTGGTTAAATAAATTTAATATTTTTTATAAAAAAAGGAGACCTCAAGCTAAATTAAATAAAAATAATAATATTTGTCATATTCACAAATCCCCTTGTATCGATTGTATATTGTATTAGAACACATAGCTCACTATTGTTTTTTACACAACATACAATCGATACAACGATACAAGGGGTTTTGTGAATACGGCAAATAAATTTTGTAAAGGTCGAATAAAAGTCAATTTATAATTTTTAAATAGTTTTTTTTTCAAAATTTTCCTATTTTTTCTTCAAAAACTCAATGAGATCTCTGAAACTACAGGGCATATTTAAAAACAATGTAAGCTCGGCTTAAAGGAAATATTGTTTCCGAGTTTCTAATTTTTTTAAACTGAATATGGTCAACCGTTTTTAAGTTATTCGAATATATATGTAGTGAAAGGGCCTTAATTTAGACATAACGGTATATCTCGGAAACCAGAGCTGACAGAGAAAAATTAAGATTAGATTTCTAAACAGCGACCTCAAATTAGTAAGAATTTGCAAACAAATTCCAGACAAATCCAAATTTGTTCCCTTGTGTTATCTATTTAAATTGATTTGCATGTTCTTCCTTACTTCACAGAAAAAATTAAAAATGTTCTCTAATCACCAAATTCATTCCAAATTCATAGAATCAAGCAACCCATTTGTGGATTGATTACAAAAAATTTTGTATTATGAATATTTTTTTCAATGTGCAACTACCACAGTGTACTTATTGCTCAAAAGTACAATATTACAATTTTTTTTAAGATAATTTTAAAGGTTGCGAAAGAAAAAAAAATCATATCTTAAAAAAAACCTCTTTTAAAGTTTCAGGATTTTTAAAGAACAGTTTGAGGTATTATATATAAAAAAAATCAGCCAAATAAAAAAATAAGTTTTTGACTTAGTCCGTTTTTTAAATTTAATATTTTGCAGATATTAAATTTTTCATAAAAATATTCTCTTTAAAATTGCATTTAAATTATATTTGTATGTAAAGAAGTTTTCGAGATATTGAAGAAACAATCTCAACACATTCGGCTAATTCGGCGAAATTATGACATTTTGAATATGACATAATTGTCATATATGTTCCTTATAGTATAAAAGGAACCTTCTCACCAAATTTCATTAAAATCTAAAAAGGGCGGGTCCCACTCTTGGTCGATTTGACATAGAAAAATTATTTGAATTAATTTTTCGACTTTTTTATTCACTAATTTAGTTTGAATTTTTAGTACTTTTATCTTAATCACCAAATCGAAAAGTTCATTCGAGATACCTTTTTACCTCTTTTTTTGGATTGAAATCTTCCAATTATCATTTTTTAAGTTTGGTGTTTTGCTTATTTAGGTAATTGCTTTATTATGTAATAAAAAATCGGCTGATTTAATTTTTATTAAATATGACATTTTCAAGGTGAAATTGTACGGTTAAAACGATAGCAACATAACTTGTTCGAAAGATAATGCTTTTTGTGGGCTTTTAGACGAACTTTTGTCGAAAAAGGTTTTTTTTTATTTGTTACTCTTTTTTGTTATTTTTGAGGCTCCAAACCAATTTTCATGTATCATTTCTCAACAAATTCGCACGTTAAAGGTGATGGTAAAATCAGTTTTTTGAAAATAGAAAATAGTTTTAAACGAATTATGGTCGAAAAATTAAAACAAAAAAATGTTATCGCCATCGTTTTCAGCGTACAATTTTCTCATGCCAATAGCTGCCGAAAAAACAATGCTGCAATATCTATTGCTCAATCGACCCACCCTAATAATTGATCAGGAACTATTAGCGTTAAAAAATAAAAAATCTGATTTCCAAACTTCAACTTTTGTGGGTGAAGCTTTAAGACAACCGCGAAAAAGTAAAATTATTTTTTAAAATAATTTTCAGTGGTCTATTCAACTATGCTTCACAGAAAGAATCCCACTCAGAATAACTTGAGTTTTTTATACTTAATTTACTTAAAACAATCGTAAATGGGATTACTTTCGAAAATCAATCGCAGAATTTCTCAAAATAAGTACAAAATTCCTAAGCCAAGTAAAAAAAATATTGAACTTTTCGTTGGTAGTGCCACTCTGAGAGTAAAATTACAAAGTGAGCATATAAATCTCATTTAACTTATCAAAGTTTGTTGTAAACACAACAAGAACACCACGCAAAGAGTTAAAAACGATTTGCTTGTTGTGTGTAGAAACAACAAAAGCAACAGAACAAGACGAAAACAAATTATTTTTATGTTTAGAAAGTAAAATTACAAACTCTTGATTCGCATTTAGTTAATATTTTTAGTTATATATGTACATTAAGTTTCAAAAGTAAAAAATATGCTGGTGTTTTAGAATTGAAATTCTGTAAGTTGTTAAAGGGGTAAGTAAATCAATCATTATAAAATTCTCCTTCTTATCTTACTTTTGATTGATTTCATGTACGAATTCGGGATTGAATTAACTTTATAATACTTGAATCAATGCATTTTGAGGTTGGTTCAATCTTAGTTTTACTTAAATCAATCAATTCGGGAATGAATATGGATAAGTTAAGTATTACGCGATTGAAAATCCGTACTTTAATCAATGTTTCTGTACTAGATTAAAAAAATCCGTACTCACCGTATTATTAATAGCGCTTCAGATTGATTTTGGGCACAGATGTATTGATTTTTCTTTTGAGTATAGTAGCAATTTGATATTTGGAAATGGAATTATCGCCCTAGTTATGCTCATGTTAATCTTTTCCAAGTCTGAACGAAATAGTTTAAACAATAAAAAGTAATAAATAAAGCTTATCCCATCATCCCAGTTATTTGTTTGTTTTTAATCTAATGAGGTTATTGAATAATATATAGATTTTTTCTTAATTATCAGTAATAAAATGCTTTAAGAGCTACCTCGCATAGCAAAGAAAATTATTCTTTTTAATGTTAATGCTATTTTACGCCTTGAATACTATCCTCAAAAATGGAAGGTAACTAAGGAACCATGATACCAAAGCCAGGTAAAGATCACACAAAAGTTGAGTCTTATAGGCCTATTAGCTTATTATCAAATATGTCAAAGCTGTTTGAGAAATTATTAGTTTAAAAATTAACACCAATTTTAAATGACAATAGATGTATTCGAAACCATCAGTTCGGATTTAGAAGAAAACACAGCACAATCGAACAGACTCATCGAATAGTAAATGTCAAAAGAAAAGCATTTGAAGAAAAGAAATATTGCTCAGCACTCTTCATCGATGTTTCGCAAGCTTTTGATAAAGTCTGGCATGAAGGATTATTACATAAATTGAAGCAAAATTTACCAGCAAGCACACACAAGCTGCTAGAAAGCTACTTAGTCGGTCGTCAAATTATTATTGAAGAAGGAAATTTCTTAAGTTCACCTCAGCCCATTGACGCTGGAGTCCCACAAGGCAGCATCCTGGGCTCCAATTATACTTAATTATACTTCGGACATGCCAACAAGCAACTACACACAAACTTCAACATTTGCAGACGAAACAGTTTTTCTAAGCGTCCACGAAAATCGTTATGAAGCATCGCGTTACTTACAGCATCATATATTTCAACTAGAAATATGGTTAAGACAATGGAGGATAATGGTCAATGACCAAAAATGCGTACATATAACATTCACCTTGCGCCGGGAATCTTGCCCACCAAATAAAAACAATAATCAACTAGTGCCTTAACAATAGCATGTAAAACAGCTTGGTATACATCTGAATCGGCGATTAACGTGGAAATGCCATATAGAGGCAAAATTAACTCAAATGAAACTAAAAGCCATTCAAATTCATTGGCTTATTAGAAGAAATTCTGTCCTTAATCTCGATTGCAAACTTCTACTTTACAACTCTATCTTAAAGCCTATCTGGTGCTACGGTATTCAACTATGGGGCACCGCCTCGGCCTCTAATATCGAAAAAATTCAAAGGCGTCAAAATAAACTTCTTCGAAAAATCACAGCAGCTCCCTGGTACGTTGAAAACTCAAACATTCATAAGGATCTCAATGTGCCATTAGTAAAAACTTTGATTACAAAATATGCAGTAAAATATTTAAAATGGCTTAAACAACACCCAAATCCACTTGCTCGAAATATTTTAAATCATGGCTGCCACACTCGCTTAAGAAGAAGAGACACTGCAGCACTTACCCAATTAGATGAGCGATAAACACCCACATATGTGAACAGAACCCGTGGTGAAGAAAATTTTTGTCTGGCACTGGCACATAAATAAAGTATTAGGATAAGATTTGATTTATTATTGTTAGTTCATATTTAATATATGAAGATTCAATAAATAAACAATGAACAAAAAAAAAAAAAACATTTTCAATGAAAATTTAACTAAGTCAATGAAAACAAAATAAAGTTCCCAAACTACAAAATGCTTTGAATGATTATCTATTTAAATTGATTTACATGTTCTTCCTTAATTCTGTTTTTTCTTACCTTTTTTTAAGAATTCTTATTGAAGTCCGAAGTACATTTGTCTGTTTTTCACGCTTGGCCGACTTGGTTGCAGCTTTATAAATAGCTGGCGGTGATGGAGCTGCAATTTGCTGCGTTCCTGGAACCATTCCTAACTAATACAACCGATGTATTTATCAACGATTTATTGAATTTTATACTTTCCGGGGGCTTGTAATCATATTCGTAAGATCGGCATTGGTTCTCATAATCGTACTCTGATACTGAAATTAATTCGGACTGATTTCATTAGAAATATGGGTAATTCCATGATACAAATACACAAGGTAGTTCCACTTCTCTTTCACAATATTTTTTTTTTAGTTTATCGCAATTATTTGAAGTGAGGTTAGGTGTAAAAATTAAAAAAGCGTTGCCACATGTAAAAATATACAATAAATTCATTTTGGAAATTATTCGTCAAAATGTGTAATTAGTATAACAAATTATCCATATTTTATTAAGATTTTAGTAAAATTGTGTTAAATTATTACTTAATTAATTTTAAACAAGTAAGAATGTATACTTGGTCATAAAATTTGGCCTATTCACGGGGTAGTGTGGCTTTAGGTACCACCAGTTTAAGTTGGGTAATACATCTACCAAAATATGTAGATTCTGTGAGATGGATGACGAAACGTCGGAACATCTGCTCTGCTGCTTTCCCGCCTTGGGGACTTCTAGGCAAACATTTTTCGGGGGGCAAATAGTGGGCCCGACTGATATCTATGATCTTTCACCAGGCAGGGTAATGGGCTTTATACGAGGCCTAAACCTGACATGGTGAGACACACTGGCTGCACAGAAGATCCTCTGGGTCGTGGTGCTCATGGCCTTCACGTGCATACAAGAAGAAGAAGATAGGCGTAGGTGTAATTGCACTATAACACAATAACAAAATCTTGAATTTCGCCTATTCACTTTATGCGAAATTTAAACCAGTTTGGCAAATCTATTTGAATTCTACGCCTGCCCAATGATATTCTTTCATTTAGCTTTAAAACATTAAGATCTAAGAAGTATTCCTCTCTCGCCTGTCGAATATTCAATTCAAAACCTTTATCGAAATTACGCAAAAATGTTTAAGAATTTCCATACAAAATATCAAAAAAAAAAAAATCCAAAGGAAGACTGATTAAAAATAGTTTATAGCTTCCTCTTTCTAATATTACTAATGAATGTGTTTAAATTAAAAAAAAAAATTACATATGAAAAACTGCTTCTATTTTTCTTTTTAGCAAAACCACTTCAAAACAAACTTCCGGAAAAGTTACAATAAGGAAGTAAAGAAATATTTGACACACTTGAAATTAATAAGCAGCTTGCAAATATTTTCCGACCATTCCCACTATAAATCTTTTTTGTCTTGACAAATACAATTTTAATTTTGTTGTCCACAATTTAAACATCCGGTTTTTATAGAATTCATTACAATATCTTTAGACCAATTGATATTTAATATTTTATTTTCTTAACGGAAGGAAATTTCCTTAAATTATAAAACAATGATGCCTCTTCCACGTTTTATTACCAAATTTGTTGTTGCCAGTAATCAGCAAGCTACAGCATGTTGCAGCGAACAACAGTTATATGTAATTAACTTCAAACATACTCCTAAACACACACTAAAACTAACATAAAGTGATTAGTTTCAAATGATTTATTTTATAGTATCAAGTAGAACAGAAAAAAAATCTAACATGTTTGCAACGGCCAGAGTTTAGAACGGAAGTATTTTGATATGATGCCTTCAAGCGTTTTACATCCGTTTTTTCAAGATCTCTTTTCTCTCTATACAACACACACATTTTAAACCAGTAACGTACTTTCCATTTGATCAAAATATCTTTTTGTTTATTATTTTGAACTTCCTGCGGGAAACTTGGGTAACTAATTTAAGACTCGTTATGTGCAACTAGACAACATAATTTTAAAATTAAATCGAAAAACAGATCAGACTTCGACGAATTTAATAACAAAACTAAAATGTGGCAAGAAGTTGTTTAAGAAGAATCCCAAAAGTTTAATAATATGCTTCCATAAAATAAGATGCAACATAGAAACACATGCTGATAATTGCCACCTAGAAAAGTTGCCAAACTTCTTCAGTTACTTCCTCTTTTGGGTTGTAAAGCAAGTAAAGGGAGTGCACGAAAGCATTTTTAGTAAAACTAATTGTTTTAAATTGTGTTGCAAAAATAGGGCATTTTGATACTACCAATTTTAAACATCCGCGAAAAAACTGTGCTCCAAATTTTTCCTATGAATATATAAAATAATCACTTACAAAACTGCTGATGCGATGCATGATTTTTATATGTGAAGTTCCCAATTTAGAGCACTGCTTTCACCAGAATTTTCTTTTATTTAGTCTGTTTTCACACTATAAAATTTTCTTTCGGAAAGTCTAAGTTTATTGATGAGAAGGAAGAGAATAACAGCGTGTTCTCTTTCCCTCTCACTAATATGCTCAGACTTTTTAAAAGAAAAATTTCATAGTGTAAACCCAGACGTATTTATTTAAGCATAATAAATTGAGTGGTAACCGAGAACGGCTCGTTGCAATTGACTTTCGTTTTCATACGTTTTAGGTGTGAAGAATATTTGTAACCTTTTTTTTCTTTAAAGCCTTCTTTGATATCAGCACTAAAAAAGACTTCACTGCACTCTAAAAGAGCGCAATTATTCCCTGTTTCTCTTAAGGGCTTCAAAAACCATAAATTTTTGTACTGGGAAGGAGCTAAACATATGTTACGTCTTTAGTTATTCGCAGTTGTTTCCAATTGTCCGATTATCGAGTTGAAATTTAATTTTTTTCTAATTAAATATTTTACATTTTATGAACCCTTCATTAGATTTTATATAATAAAAGTTTTATTTCTGGGATTCTCTTCAAGGTATTCCCCTGAGAATTTATTTTTTTCTTAATTCCCAAAGTTTATTTGTAAATAAAAATTTTCACTTCCCAACATTTTCGTGCTCCTACTTTTCTTAACACATCAAACTAGAACATAATTTACTAGCAAAAACAAATTCTACAAAATATCCGCAATCTTAAGAAAGTTCCACGCCAATCTCACGGTTTTAAGAAGAACTTCCGGTTTTTACTTACTTGCCAACTTCTTTTGCAACTTGTTGCAAAACAAATTTTCCTTCCAAGTTTTTTGCTACAGGTTTTTTTTTCTTTTTGTTCATTTGTGGCATAAACACTCATGAAGACGGGCACTTCATGAACATAAACTGCATAGTAAAATAATAATTTAGGAAATGTTCTTAATAAGTAGTCGTATGTAGGCATGTCCGTAAGTATGTCTTGTATGATTATGCCACATATAATAATTGAAATTTATGTTTGTTGCAAGTTGGCAAAAGTATTAATGGCAAACACTTATTTGTACTCAATATTAAGAGATTTTTCCGGTAGAATTTTTACAGGCTTTCTTGATTTTTAGGAAATTTAAGTTTATTTTACAACAGGAAATCTTAAAGTGCTGGATGATTTTGATTAAATCAGAGTTAAAAAAATTTTACAGTCAACAGTTAATATTCTGTGTGATTGGAAAAATATAATTTAACTGAATTAATGTGATTGTAACAAAATTTGCTGAAAAAAACGAGTAACTAACTAAAACCTACTTTAAAAGTTAGGAAAGATAAGTAAGTCATAATATATACTACTGGCTGAAATTAATACGCTGAAATAAATAATAGGCTCAATTTGGTGATAAGGAGTTTCGACTCCTTTAAGTCATCTGATCTGGAAGGTATCGTCCCGCCCGACCCTTATAAATATGTGGACCTTTTAATTTCGTGGATGTCCGCTATTTATACGGAATGTAATAGATTTTCGTACGTTCCTACTCGCTGAGCAACGTGGTTTATTCTCACACTAAGCCTTAGGACAAGAGGCCAAGCAGCCTGCGATAATTTCTTCTCTAGCCCCTTAATATTCATTTGAGGATGTCGATTCCTAGACACTCACTCCCTGCATCGCAGCATGCCCTTACCAAGGGCAAGTATGTGGACACGGCGCTTCACTCACTAGTTGACTATATTCCGGGAATACTCGCTTGTAGCCTTGTTAAAAGTTGAGGGAGTTGGGTAATGTCGATGTTAGTTGTAGATTTATCCACGATGGGTGCTACATACGGTTGCAGATTGGTGCACCCCCACAAGGTGGGGCGCTGTCCCCTCTTTTATGGATCTTGACGACAAACACTTTGTTGAGTCAGTTCGACAGATTAGATACAAAAACGGTCGCGTAGGCCGTGGCGGTGACGGTCATGGATAAACACCTGGACACATTGTAGTATGGAGTTTGCATTGCAAATTAAAAGTTTCTGGAGTATCTCTTGCGTACTTGTTGTCAATCCACTGAAAACTAAGTTGGTACTTTTTAAAACAACGTTGGGAACTTTAGGCTTCCTAGGCTAAAGGACACGGACCTGGTAATCTCGAATAGTGCCAAGTACCTGGGCATGATTCTTGATGTAAGGAACTCAACGTACGTTCGAGGGTTAATAGGGCCATTGTGACCATACACCTCGGTAAGAGATCTGCTGGCAGTAACTGGACTCTTGGGCCCAGAGGCGCTGAATAGATCTTTGAGGCTGTGGTTAAACCGCACCTTTTCTTTGGGCTCACAATGTGGTCGCCAAACATGGTTATGGGTTTAGTACGGTTTCAGGCGTACTAAACTTTTTTCCGGGAGTAGGCTTTGTATGGTAAATTACTGATCCATCTTTACCAAACTTAATAGTATGATTGCCATTCGTATAAAACGAATCTGTGCAAAATCGTAAATGATTCCATGTATTATTCCACCATTTAGGCTAGTTTTTGTAACAAAATTTTCCATTTTTAGGGTAGTGGTTCCACATTTTGATTCGCAGCTCTTATCCAACTGAACCGATTTTGCTGGATTTCAATCCCAAGCTGTTTAGGATAACTACAAGCAGTTTGACACCCAGTTTGTTATTTTCTTTTGTGTTTTCAACAGAAGGACGTCCACCTGACAGAGGGACTTATAATTACTCAAGGAGCCATAATATATTTTTAAACTTAACTCGGTCTGAGATGAATAATAAAAAAGTTTCACACGGAATGACAGACTTAATACCTTTACCCTTTTCAGTTGTGGTGGAGGGTATTATAACATTTCGAGGACAACGACATTCTCTTTTTACGAATCAGGTGTGCAAAGTTAATCATTGGACTTACTTATCAGCTTTTAGTGTCAAAAATATATATGGGACTCAGCGAAACTTTTACATTGCTCCCTTACCAACATGCTTCGTTCAAAGCTCCATTTTTTTTTTTGATGTTGAAAATGTGGTTTTTACCAAAACGAGGCATATACAGCAAGGCGAACAGTTAAGCTGGTACAAGATGATATAACTTAACGCATTTGGTTCATCAGATCAAACCGCTTCCAATTTTTCCTTAAGGGAACGTAAAAGGGCAACCGATTCTATCCCAACTATATACATATGATATTTGAGAAGAGTCCAGAGCGATAGCTCCTTACATCTTATAAAAAATTACCAAAAACTTCTAAGAAAGAGCGAAAGACGAAATCGTTAAAGGGGTGGCACTTACGTGACATTATTTAAAACGTCTTGGTTAACTAAATCCAAATCAAGAATAATGAGCGGACTTTAAAATTAAGAAATAATGGACTATTCAAATCCCTTTGCCAATTTTAGGATACCCTCTTTTAATAATTTGCTGCAAAGTTTAATTTTAGGAGATCAACCATTTTCTTTTAGGGCTGCATACAGTCCATGGCCAACTAGAGTCTAGTTAAAATCTTTTAACGTTAAAAAAAACTTATTACCCCTCAAAAAAAACTCCATATATTCATAAAAAAAAAGATTTTATTTAGCCTTGAAAACATCTACATTTACAAATAAACAATCGTTCAAATTCTATCAATTCTAAAACTTTGTAAAAATCAGTTTATTCAAAACCAGTTCCAAAAGCCAAAAAATATACACAACTAACTTGCCACAAAATTTTACAACAATTACAATCATTCAATACCAATGAAAAATTAACAAAATTTTTACCTTGAACATAACCAACGAATTTTCAAAGTTGAAAACACAAAAAAATTAAAAAAAAATTATAAATAAATAAATGTTAAAAATAAATCCCAAACATTTAAAATAAAAAACAACTCATACATTTACGTACAATTCAAAAACAAACAAAAAAGCCACAAATATCAAATTAATGTTGCTGTAGCCCACAATCATTTGAATTTGAATCCATGTGCAACATTGAAATTGTATGAAAATCACAAAAAATATTAAATTTTTATTTATTATTTTTTGCCAGTTAAACTGAACCTTGCTCCCAATTTGCGCTTGAATAAACTTTAATAAGACAAAACTTAAACAACAATAAAAACGAAAAAACACAGTCCAAAAATATATTTTTTTTTAACCAAATCGCAAAGCGAAAAATCAAATTGTAAAAAAATATTTATTTTTTTATTCTAAACCGGTAAATTGTTTAACAAAAACCCGCAAATATTTTGTTGTTTTTTTTACAAAAATTATACATAAACATGTAGTACATAAAAAGAAACCCAAACCTCGGCCTTAGCTTTGGAAAATGTTTAAATTGTACATGAACAGCAGGGTTGTCTAAGAATGAAATCTTCTAAAGTGGAGAATTCTTAAGAACATTCGGAATTCGGATGAAAAACTTTCAACATAATTTTTAATATAATTTGCAAACTCCCATTTTTACTCTTGTACTAACTAAATAGCTTGATAATAGAATTTTTATGTTAAGAATTCTTAAACTAAAATCCCATTCTTTTAAACACTGACTGTCGTAATAAAAACTAAATTGGCAGAAAGGCGAATTCAACTACAGGTGGTGTCGCAACTACAACAATCCAACAGCAACAGAAACAACATTGTGTTTTTTGCATTGCATTGTTAGTGTTTACGGCTGAAAATGTCGACCTTTCTTAGCAAAACACTAACAAATCAAAACAAATAAGCTCGAACTGTCAAAATCAGATGCCGTTTCGACACCACCTGTAGTTAATTCGCCTTGATTGGCAGTTGAAAAGTATTTGAAAAGCAAAATATTTTAGAGAAAATTTACAAACAAAAAATTACAAGATAAATAAGCAACAACATAATACTACTTAAGAATGCAAGAGACTATAGAGACACATTGTGAAAAAAAGCTCTTGATTAATGCAATTTCAATTCTAGTTAAGAGTTAAATTGCAATAGTCACTCATTTATTTAAACTCACACTGCACATGCAAATGTATACCCATACACACAGACACACACTCATTCTCATCTTTTTCAACGAAATGTAAACAGAACTCGATACTCTGTTTAATCTCTCTTTTTAACGTAGGCTCCCTTTTTTTTACTCACAACCAGTGATGCCGCTTGGAATGTATAATTTTTATATTTGGACATATTTTCGTAAATTTTGGTACATGGAACAGAACGAAGTAATATTTTTGAAAATAAAAAATGGAGTAAGCACCTACTTCTTCACTATGAAACGTTGGGGCTTAGTCCAAATTTATATGCTCATGAGTTTGGATAAGGTTTTCATGCACTAAAAAATCGAAAATATGCGCTTAAAATATGCATTAAAAGCAATAAAAAAATATGCACTTAAGACTTAAAAAATTTCCACAGAAAATCGTTTTTTAATTTTACTAAAAACAAAAATATAAACAATCCAGTCTATTCCCAAAAAAAAAATTGTATCATTTTGCGAAGCACTGATGGTACATTTTAAAAAATAAGCGCACAATTATGCTCTACGCAATAAGACATACAGAGATACAGTAAAGTAAGTGAACGAAGTCTAAGCAAGTTTTATAAAAAAAAATAACATTTCAAGTGCTACGGCATTCCCTTACTACGAAGAAGGTTTGTAAGGGAGAACAGTAAAAAATAACTATTACAAAACATTCAGCGTGTAAAGCTGATCGTTACATCCAACAATTTTTGCATGTGCTGAATAAAGCGCTTAATGTGCCAATAATGTATTGCTTTAAAGTGGGAACTAAACATCTGCATGAATGCAAAAAAAATCAGCTATGAGACACCCACAAAAAATAACGGCACATATTCATTTAATTCATTTGCAATGAGAAGCAATGAGTGAGTGCAAAAGATACTTGAGTTGTTTAAAGTATGAAAGCATCGAACTCGATCAACTTGTAGCGTTCACACAACCCACGATTCACACTCGGCACAACTCGGTAAGCATTGAATATGGTTGCTTCGGTATGAATATATGTTGTATGTTGGTACAAATGAGAAAAGTGCGTGTACGACTTTGTTATATACAATGAGTTTGTAAGGCGCATTCGAATTATATAATATTATTCGCGTTACCCGAGTTAACTGAAGAAAGATCATAAAGGAAAAACACAATTTTTATTCTTATTCAAAATTTTTTTTTTTTTAATTATTTCTTAGTAATGAAAACAAAAAAGTATATAACAAAAATAAATATTTAATTCTTAAATATGTAAGTCAAATTAGGTTTTTAAAAATCTAAACAATCTACATGTAAGATTGTAAAAACATCATCTTTCCTACCGTACCCAATAAGGCAACGTTTTTCAGAAATAAGGTTTCTAGCACATGAGAATGTTCTTTCTGATGAGGCGCTACTTGCAGGAGTTGCCCATATTATGCAGCTTTACTTATAGAGTAGTGGATATTTTAATATCCTACATTGTATTACTTATAATTTCACAGAAAAAAATAACTACAAATCAATTGTCATATTGAATACCATATTCGTCAATACAATTATTTTTTTTAATTGAAAAGGCACCAACAACCGAATTTGTAAATATAAAAAATTCTTTTGTTAATTAAAATTGTTCAATTTTAACAAATATTTTTATCAATGAGTTTTTAACATTGAATTAAAAATTAGTTAGCAATCAAATAATAAAATTAAATACAAAATTTGTCATTTAAACAAAATGTTTTGTTGCTTATTAATTTTAAAAATATGTATGCCAATTTTTACAGAAAGAAATGCATTAAAAATGATGATCTTATTAATTTTTTTTTCAAATATAATAAAAATCTCATCACAAATACATATCTTTTACATAAACGGACTAAGAATATATTAAACCGTGCTAAAATTTCGGTAAGAAGTTTCAGCTTCACTTACCCCTAAGATATACTTTATTTCAATAACAGTCCAGGCATTCATTTTTTACGATATTAAAACAACAACAAATTAATTTTTTCAATTTTCTGAAAAAAAATATTAACTTTTTAAGGTTTTGTTTTTTAATTTGGGGATTTTTTTGTAATTTTTTGGGGACAAGGAAAAAAGTACCTGGCAGCCCTGGGCCCAGATCGTTGCAGTCGTGATCGAGTGACTTTGATCGAAATTTTGCTTTTTGGAATCGTCCCATTCGTTATCGAAAAACTTCTATCGAAATTTGAGATTATGTAATTCGATAACGAGGAGTCGATCGAATGCTTTTACTCGAAATGTCATTCGATAGGTTAAGAGCTTTCGTAAAAACATTTAATGTTTTTTTACAAACAATTTACACACTTTTTGAGAATAATTATTAGATTTCTTCAACAAATAGCTAAAAATGTAAGTATTGAACTTTTTCCAGCAAAAAGAAAAAAATAATAACATTTAGTTTTGCAATTTTTTGCAAATTTTAGTCATGTTTGCGATAGAAGCGATTTTTGTATTGTAAGATTTTTGATTCCTTACAGCTTTAACGATTTTTAATATATAGTAGACTTTGCTATTATGCCGCTATTAGCAATTTTTTTGCGAATTTCCGCTAATTTAACAATTTTTACAGAAGTTTTTCCATTCCGTATACTTTTATGGACTTTTAATCAATTTTATGGCTTATTCGAATTTTTGAACATTTTCGCGAATTTCCGCTATTTTTGTAAAATTTTTTTGTTAATTGTTGAAATTTTGTTTTTTTTAACCGATTTAGCGATTTTAAATAAATTTTAAGGTTTATTACCAATTTTGCAATTATTCGCGAATTTTAGCCATGTTCGCAATATCAGCGACTTTTCTGTAAGTTATCTGATTCATTACAGCTTTAAAAATTTTTAATAAATACTAGACTTTGCTTTCATGCAGCTGTTTGCAAATTTTTGCGAATTTCCGCTAATTTAAAATTTTTTATCAAATTTTTGCCATTCCTTGCACTTTTAGGGATTTTTAATCAATTTAATGGCTTGTTTGATACATTAAAAATTTCGAGAATTTTCGCTGTTTTTGCAAATTTTCTGAATTTGTAAAATTTTTGCGAATTTCTATAGTTTTCGAATTTTTTAAAATTTTGCGTTGCTCTTTGTGTTAAGCGCCGAAAACCGATAAGCCGAAGTCACTATTTACACTGTTGATTTATATACAAGCATAAAATCTATTACATTTTTTAAACAAATTTCGCTTCGAAACTTTTCGAATGCCGCAATCCCGTTTTTGATACGTGACAAAGTTTTATTCGATACGAAAGTTTATTCGATCACGTGTGCGACGATTTGGGCCCTGATTTTGTAAAGAAAATTTTTGAAAGGAAATTTTTTTATGTTTTCAGAAAATTTTTGAATATTATATATGTATATAGAATATTATATATAATATGTATTAATATAATCATGCTACATAAATCTTGTTATTTTTTTCTGTGTTAGGCGCTAATCCACAAAACTTTATATATGTAATTACATCTTACCTCCATACTGAAACAATGTAATAAACCAACAAAATAAAAATACATACAATACGTGGTTACAAAGTTGTTGGCGTAAAGAGAGATAATGCACAATACAATGCATACTAATTACTCATTGAACTCATTGCTACTAGCACTTGTCTTTTTATTGTCTCTATTATTGAATGTTGTGAGTTCGAGTTTGATCGGTATATGGGACGAATTAATAAAATCTACACCAGACGAAGCACAACGAAATAGAATACTACTTCAACGAAGTACAACACAACATTTATTCAATGGTCTTTTTTGCACACAAGTAGCAAGAATCATTCATGAATGAGGTTGTGTATTCATTGGACGAATGCATTTATGCAGATGTTTAGTGGGAACTATCCATATAAAATTCATGTCTTCCGTAAGCAATATGGTAAGCGAAACTATTATATTTCTCCCTTACAATCCGGCTACTGGGTGCCCTAACATACCTACCCGCTATCTCCATTCCTAAAGGGGCTCTCATACAAAATGTGCAATGCAGGCTAGAAATCTATTGAAGAAAAGTCACATAAATGCCCAGGAGTCGCCCCTAGTGGAATATAATGTATGACCGACCTCAATTAATTTTCCCGAGACATACTTACCCCTTATCACCACTTCTTAGGAGGGCTCCCATATAAATATTGCGTTTTATGAAATTCTCAAATTAATTAAAATTGTAAATATTTTTGTGTATATAGTATAGAAGATATTCATTCTTGTCGTGGTTGGCGAATTTCAAATACGACTACGACTGTTTGGTAATAGATTACAGAAAAAAAGTTCAAGTTCTCTTTAATCTATTACCAACAGTCGCAGGCGTATTTTAAATTCGCCAACCACGATAAGGATGAATGTCTTGAATAAAGTCGTCGACGAAATTCTTGAAGAAAATCTTATTGCATAAACGTCAACGACAAGATTGGCGACATTGCCGCTCATACGAGCTTGTGTAGCCTCGCTGCCTTTCAAAGGAAAATGTTGTCGACAATTTGTTATCACTAAAATATGGAATTAAAATATTTATTTTATAAAAATAACATACATCGTCAAAGTAATTTTAGGGAATACAAAATTTTAGTTTAAAAGATTTGGTTGTGCTGAATGTAAGAAGAGATAAACTCATTGTTTATTGTTGTTGTTGTTTTTGTTTAAGCTTTGATATTGTTACAAGCAAAGCTGTTGATTATAATTCTTATTCGCTTAACAGTTTTGTTTGCTTAATATCTTTGGTTTTTCTAAAATCTTTGGATGAATTTTCCTGACGATCTGGCCTAAGCAAGCAGTGAAATGCGCATAGGAATAGCTTATCCTTTTAACAATAAATTTCACGGTTTTTATCAAGAATAAAAATTGGGAATTAAGCACTACTTACAAAATCTTTTAAATTTAATAACATAAATTTACTAATTAATAAAGGAATATTTAAAAATAGTTATAAGTTTTTACGAAAATACGTAACTTTTTGAAAGAAATTCGTAACTTTGTTTATTCTTGGTTTATTCTTGCCCTGGCAACACTCTTTACAACATGAGTGCTGTAAGCAAACTCATTTGCTTGTGTAAATTAATTAAAAATATTTGCATCTCAATTTGTGAAGTTGTTGTTATTTTTACTAGTTTCATACTTAAAATAAAAACTCATTTTTTCATGGTTCAAACTTAAAAGTCAAGTGTAAAAGGCAATTGAAACAACAAAAACGACAAGCATAATTGTTGTAATTATAATTTAAGTTAAAAAAAATTCCACCTCTACATTACATTTGCAACTAAGAAAACAAAAAACTCACCACACTTACTCTCGCACACACACAAAAATTCGTAAAAAAGTGCTTTTATTTGGAATAAAATCTACCAGGCTGCCTGCATTATAAATAAAACAAACTGCAGCCACCACAAACTGCACTGCATTCTGCCAGCAAATTTTGTGTATGAGTAATTGTGTGTTTTATTTTAAACAGAGGCTTGTCAACGGATTTCTTTGTTCTTTTTTATTTTCTTACTAAAAAAAACAAACAAAAAATCTGAATGCATTTTTAAGATGCAAAATGCATTTTTGAAATTTTGCTTTAATATCATTTACTGGTTTTTGAATTTTGTTTTCTTCCTTCGTTGCAATTTTTGAGGATTTTTTTTTTTTGATGCATTCAGTTTTTGTTTTTGGCAAAGTCTGTATTCTTTAACCCTCTTCTTGCATCTTTTCAAAAGTTTATTGTTTGTTTGTTTTGTTTTTTAAGGTTTTGGGTTCGTTTTTTTTCAACCAAAAACTGTATTAAAAATTTTCATAACTTAGCTCAGACTCTGAAAATAAAAAAAAGAAAAAGGTTCCGAAATCTTCGTTGACATGTTTTTAAAATTTAATATTCCTTTATTTTTAGTTTTGAAATTTTTTTTATATGCAATTCGGTTTTGTAAAGAGAATGATGATGGCCCTTATTTTTGGTGTGTACGTTTTTTTTTATTATCATCGGAAGTGCATTTCGTTGCATTTTAATTCAATACTTCTGCAGTTATTGTTGTTGTTTTTGATTAATTCCCAAAAGAAAAAAAACTAAAGGGTGTTCAGTAATGTAACATATTAAAAAGAAATTTTTTTTTCATAATTTATTTACTGAATCTTCGTATGTATATTGAAATATGAATTAACAATAACATCAAATAATCAAATCTTATTCTAATTTCTTAGTTAACGTCCTGCCAATGAAGAAAAATTTCTTACTGCCTGTTTTTAGAACGCGAGTGCAAAAGTGACTCGTCAAATTTTGAAATTATGTTTTTGTTTTAAATGTCATTTAAACGGGTCACTTTTGCACTCGCGTTCTAAAAACAGACTGTTAATCTCGGTTCCCGGTTACATTGTAGATGTTTAGCGCTATTCGGATCGGATTATTGCTGCGTGTGTCTTTATTCAGAAATTAACGGCATATTTTACGATGTCACTTGAACGCTTTCGTTCGCACTTATTACATGTAAAACAAAAACAAATTTTAAGAATTTGTTGAGAATTTGTTTTACACGTTCGAGTAACATCCTGAAATAGGCAGTAAACTTAATTTGTGATTCGTTTGTAAACTGTTGGAAAAAAATCTAACACTTTTAAGGCTATAATGGCAATATAGGGTGAATTCCAAATCGTTAGTTGCAATACAATTTGCTTTTTTAATTGCATCCGTTTAAGAATTTTATAGTGTTATTTGTCCCAGACATCGTAAATCCTTAATTTTATTTTTTTCCTTTGACTGCAGAGTAAAATGATGTTTTGAAATTCAACCATAATCAATTTACCACAAATAAATCTATATGGAAATATAATTGTATATATATATGACTACTACAAAATGTTACAGTCGTACCTAAATAAAAGCGGCACGCGTTTTCTATTTGTCGAAAATTGTCTTGGCCATACAATTTTGTGAAGCATTTCGAAAATCCGATTTTGACAGGGCTTAATAATGAAGCTTTCCGCTATTGTTGAAAATAAAACGGAAATGTAACGATTTTTTGGCCAATCTAGCAGTTTTATCTCAATTTTTATATTTCTGTTACTCTTTGTGATACAACGTTGACGCTCTTGTTTAGGCACCTCATATCAGCGCAAAAGCTAGCCGGATGATAACGATTTCGCCTTCCGCTCTTGTTTAGGTACGGCATTTAGCTTTAAATTTTTTTCTAGATGACAATCTGGCGATACCTTAATTTTTTATCTAGAAGAATTGATAAGGAGTACAACCATAAGCAAAATTTGTTTTATAATTCAACCAAAGATTTAAAATATCCAAATATCCATTAAGTTTTATTAACTGTTTAATCAATTTAAAATTTATGTGTGCAATATTTTTAACGAAATTAAATGTTTACCAAATTTCCTGTCACATTAATTAATTTTTAATATAATCTAAAATTAAATAAATCTTTCGAATAACAAAATATTGAATACATTTTTTATTCAAGGCAGCACTCAAAAGAAAAATCAAACCATCCGTACTCAAATCAATACGAAGCGGTATTAATAGTCCGGTAAGTACGGATTTTCTTGAATAAAGTACAGAAAGATTGATGCAAGTACGGATTTTCGCAAAATACTCAAATTATCCACAGTCAATCCCGATTACGTACTTAAAATAATCTGAAAATGAGATGGATTTAAGATAAACTACGATTGAATCAATCTCAAAATGCACTTGATTTAAGAATGATAAAATTTTTTTAATGCCTAATTAGAATGACAATATTATTATGATTCATTTACTAAGTCGTATTACACCTTACATCATGCCCGATAAGGTTTTTACCTAAAAAATCTTATGCACATATTTAACCAAAAATATAAACTAAATGAGAAGCAAGAGTTCAAATATACTACTTCACCCTTCGTGGTAGACATGAGTCTGGCCAGACCTTTTTTCAATGTGTACAGAAAATCAAAACATGCTTATGCCGGAGGGTTATACACAACGAAAAGTTTAATCTTTTTTTTTACTTGAGTTAAGACTTTTATACTTATTTCAAGAAATTCCGGGATTGAATTTCGAAATTAATCGTATTTAGGATTGTTTTGAGTACGATTTAGTGTTATTCGTACTTGAAATTTTGAGTACGACTCGTACTTAAAGTAATCATAAAAAACTTAATTTATCCCGAGAGTTTTCCTTTCTGTGAAGAGATAATTATATTCATGATTAAAGATAATGTTGTTAACCTTACATGGACAGCCAGACCGCCAGACGGACGGACTAAGTTAAATCGATTCAAAAAGTGATTCTGATTCGGTCCGTATACTTGAAGATGGGAATAACTTTTGAAGGTGTTGCAAACAGCATTACAATCGCATAATAACCTCTCCACTATTGTGGTGTGGGTATAATTAGCAAATGATTTGATTGTTAAACAACTGCATAGTTGGTAGATGATTGTGTGTTATTATTATTACTCTATTTTGAATTTCATTTTATAGCATTCGAAATAGATAACAGATATTTAAATACATACATAACAACAAAACAAGTGAATGCTATTGCTACCACTTGCTCTACACTCAGAATATTATGTAGCTAAATTCAATAGAAAACTCATTTTAAACAACTAAAAATTTATTTGAAAAGCAGATCATTTACATTTCTTTTAAAATAAATAAATGAATTTAATATTAGATACCTTTCAAATTTTTATTTATTAAACAGCATATTCCGTAAAATTTAATAGTTGTTGCTATTAAAAATTATATTTGAATAACAAACATAAATGTTAAAAAATTAAGTTATTCGTAAAATCAATAAATATTTTAATTATATTTTTACAGTAAGAAAAACGTATTTAATAAGGCACAATCAGTTGTTGGAATAATTCTCTGACTGTACAGATTATTTCTGAAAGTCTTAGTTTTAAGAAAAAAAAATATTTTATTTGTAATTGTTTCATATGAAATACTGGATTTAATAAGATTATTTGCAAAATCGAAACCGTATTAAAAACTAGAGTTCACTTTGTTATTATTTACATTTTAATCAAAACTAAATTTGTCCACATTTTTAATGAATAAGGTTCACACAGAATTGAGTCTTTAACTTCAGGAAAAATCCTAAAGCCCATAATTAAAGGGCCAAATACACTTGTCAAATGTTTGTCCAGCAGTCGAATTCAATCGTGTACGTGTGCTGGACGTAATATTCACCGTCATATCTAAATTTTTTGATTTTCCATCCAGCATCGTCACACATTTTCACTAATACTGCCACAATGCTTGATAAGTATTTTGATCAGTGTATTTAAGCCTTAAAACGTCGGCAGTAACAAGGTGAATTGGCTATGCAACAAGACTGCTTCTGTGGTCAGATTGTCAAAAATATTGCTAGTAAAAAATAGTTTGTTTACATAAAAAACCAATTTGTATACAAAACTTGACATGTAGACCACCGAGAAAAACCACCACATTTTGACCTGACCCCACCTTCCAGTGAATTCGCCTTGGGCAGTAACTTCAAATTCTGTCTCATTTTTTTAATTTTCACTTGCTTTTCATTTTCTGTTTACTAAATGTATCAAATTTCCCGTTTACATTGTCCCGTTTACAATATCTTTAACAATTTATTTAAAAAATGTAATTCATATTTTATTTTTAAATAGAAACCATTTTTAGGGCACATTAGTACGCAACATTTTAAAATTAATCCCAATAAAATATTGTGTCCCGTTCCCACTTCCGTTTTTTGTCCCGTTTACAATCACTGGTTTTTTGCAATTATCTCGGAAACCACGACAGTAAGCGAAAAATTTAGCTTGCGGAAATTAAAGAGCTAATTGAGAGTTAAAAGAATCATTAATTTAAAAAATGAAAATCAGGTTGTTTTTTACAGTTTTGTCAATATGAACGTGTGCGAATGTCCCGTTTACAATCTTGGAAGTGCCCATATTTAATTTTACGACGGCTTTTTACGACAAATTTTATGGAAAATGTGGTCTCGACGCAGTTCCGTTCGAACACTTTGAATTTTATAGATAAAAGTTATTATTTAAAGAGAAACTTTGAAAACTTTTAAATAGAACAAAATTAAGGGCGAAGTAATAAGACCTAATTAAGAAAATAAAAGCCAATACATCCCAATAAAAAATTGAGCTTCAAACGAACCAGGTTTGTAAGGGAGAAATGTAAGAGTTTCGCTTACCATCTTTCTTACGGAAGGCATCAATTTTATATGGTGAGTTCCCACTTTGAAGCAATACATTTTTGACACAAAAGTCGCTTTATTCAACGCATATTAAAACTGGTAAACGTAGCGTTCGCTCTTCACACTGAATGGTTTTTTACAGTTATTTTTTTTTGTATTCTCCCTTACAAACCTGCTTCGTAGTAAGGGAATGACGTAAAACTTGAAATGTTAGTTTTTTTTTTATAAATCTTGCTTAGACTTCGTTCACTTACTTTTCTGCATCTCTGTATATCTTATTGCGTAGCGCATAATTGTGGGCATATTTTTATAAATGTACCATTAGTGCTTCGCAGAATTATAGCATTTATTTCTTAAAAAAAATTGTTTGTTGCCTTTTTAAATTTGAAAACACACCCAAAAAAATTGGGTCTTATATTATTTAAAATCTACTTGGGCTCTAGTTTATTTGGGCCTTATTAGTTTTCTTAAAATAATTTTTTTTAAAATTTCGGCTTTGCGAAATGTGGCTCCACCTGAAGGACGTCAATGGTAGCTGGGTAGCTTTAGTTAGCGAAGCCGGTGTTGTTATACCAAGGATTTCTGTAGAACTTTCATCAAACGTGAGTCATAAAAGAGGGAGCAGGAATGATAGCAGAGCGAAAATAAATGTTCTATGGCCAGGACTCTATGCCCTGGCTATGACGCGAGGTTGCTACTCTAGTTTGATAGGGACCCAATTAGGACGGTGAAAGCGTTCATTAGGTTCATAGCAACCCATCAAATGAGGTTATAGTGAAAACACAGGAAAAATTCTCTAAAATTGTTCACCAAATAAAGCATTCATCTAAAATAAAATCAGGTTTAAATAAAAATTTAAAGAAGTGATTTAAACATTTAATCAAGTGAATTAAATGTTAAATCAAATGAATAAAACATTTAATTGAAACTTTTAATTTGTTTACTGGTGAAAATTTCATTAATTCTTTAATTAATATCACACATTTTTTAACTGAACTCATTTTTTATTTTTTTCTGTGTACTGCAGATGTTGACATGATGAGGAGAAGGAGGATTGTTATTTCACTTTTCCTGCCAATGCCCCGGTCTCGGATATATTTCCTTTCTTGGATGCTATGTCAATTGCGGAGACAAGATCGATCTCTCTTTTCTACAAGGAATCGAATTGGTTTGAAGCTGCAGTTATGTCTGGGGGGAAATCAGTTGAACACTGGCTTAACTCTGGTTGTTGTCTCAAGTATAACAAAGGGTCTCCTATAAGGATTCAAGTGAGCCGTCCTCAAGTCGGATGTCCATTGATCTCAACCTAACCATTAACAAATCATAAGTTGAAAAGAAAAGGAAATAAAAATGTTCTTAAAGTATATTAATATGTAATAAAATTCAGTATTCCTATCGGCTTAAAACCTTTGATTGCAAAACATCTAACTTAACAAACACCTTTTTTTGAAACCTTCTTTAATGCATTTTACCACTAAATATGGTGGATGTTTTCCAGTTTTAATTTTGGTGCATATTTTTTGTAGATTATTTCGTTGCTGCATTCGTTGCTGCTGCATTTGACTGCAATTGCGGTTTAGTGTGCGAGACTGCTTTGATTTTATCTTATTCAAATAATGCAATCATGTCCTTGACGATGATTGTAGGTAGAATTATTTGAAGAAAAAAATAAACTACAAAGAAATCAAAAAATTTTGTAATAATATTTTTTGTTTGCTTTTTCCATATGAATAGGTTCATTTTAGTTCTTCGGAGACAATGTGTTGAAAAATTATTCTGTTATCGTTCAAAAAACAAAAAAAAAAAGGGTTATAACTTATTTTCGTTACTTCAAAATATTTTACTTTTAGAATTTAGGTCAGCTTTTGTTTTGAATGGAAAAATGTATTTTTGAGTTTTTCTTATTTATAGTAATTGGAGAAATAAGCAGGGGTTCACATAAAGCTATGCTGCTTCTCTGAGTTGCTTTAATTGTTGAAGTAATTTTTCATTTTTTTATTGCTTTGTTTTTGTAAAACTTAAGTAATCAAGGCCATGTTAATGCTAATTTAAAACTTGTTTGCATCGTATTAGTTTTTCCTGTAACAATGTTTTTAGGTTCTTCGGGCAGTCATCCAAAAAGACAGCTTAGTTAGGCCCCTAAGTGGTGCCTTTGTGATAGCCGTCACCAACAGCCATCCTATAGAGAAGATAATCAAAAGGTATCACTGCAGATTTCATCCAATTCGTTTTCCTTATGAAAAGAAAAGGCAACCATAGATTTATGAAAAAAACATCAAACACTAATTTCTCAAGGTATCTCCCTCCCCCTAATGAATTTCAGGACATGAAGCGTAGAAAATGAAACACACTATGCTTTTCATTCTCGTTATGATAACTTTTGCAGGAGCTTTTGAAATCCAAACCCCTTCTACTTACATGAGTTTCATCGGCCAGTGACCAGTTATTAACGAGATCACCGTCCTGATTTGTTCCCTACTCAATATCCTCTGTTCATCATAGTCAGGCACAGGCGGATTCACGTGTCCACCCTAACTGTTTCAGTCTTTAAGTCTCGTGCTTACAGCGAGCCAGTGGAAAACCAATAATATCTACTGTCATCTAAACCTGTCATCGAGACGACCACCATGTCTGGCAAGCTCAGTTGCTAGTTGGTGTCCCCTGGTATCCACATTAGCGTTACTTTCAAATGCTCCGCAATCTCGTGTCAAGATATTCGGAAGTCTCCACTTAATCTAGATACCATACAGACATCCGCTAGGGCAACACTTGCAGTCAGTAAACATACATATGTCTCTCGATATACCATAATATCTTAGCTAGTTACCCGCCTGCCTTTAAGAAATAATTGCTGACTGAAGAACACAACAATCAACTGGCAGAAGAAAGGGAGCCCTGAAATCCAGTTCCTCTATGAAAACCACAGCAACTCTTTTTCCTTTCTTCGAATCGTCATCATAAACCATACACCCATAGTTTATTCCTGAAAGCCGTATGTGTTGCATTACGTGCACCGAAGAAAACTCCCATGTGGAGTAGTCCACCTCGCGGGTTAATCAAATGATTTAAAGTTCGGGCAATTACCATTTGTAAGCCAAATTAGACGTATCGACGAGCAAAGAGCCAGCTGTTAAGCCAAATTATCCTCCTGCAGCCTGTTTAGCAATGTAATGAGTGCATTGGCCCAGTAATAATAAAGGGGACCTGTCTGTAATAAGGTAAAACAAATCAAAATTGGTTAAAAATTAGTTGTAAAACGGCCGTTTAGTAATATAAATGGTGTTGCCTTATGAACGGCTAACTTAATTATAATATTTATGAATTGCAGTGACAATAATATCGCACTGGATCAACAAGAGGGTATTAACTACAATTTATATATTTTTTTTTTTAAAGAAATCGACACGTTATATTCATATCTACCCGCTGCAATATCATGTTATTTAGACTACTTTTTGGTAATGAAAATGTTGGCTTAAAAATTATTTTTCACATGCCTTCAATGTAAAATCAAAAATTGTTTTGATTCTACTGAACATTTTTAAATTTTGCTTTAATACCATCTGGTTGATCAAGTGCGATATTGTAATTGGTTTTTCCATTATAAACAAAAGCTTGTAAAAATTAGGTTAAGCACTGTCACTTTTAATTTTCAAAGGCGGACGGACGCCTTGTAATCTGTTACAAGGCGGATGATAACACAGTGCAACAAAATTAGGGTCATCGCCGCCAGCTTCAGTACTTCCAACGCAAAATTAAACTAGACTTTTGGAAGAGCAAATCAGCAAAATTTACTTGGGTTCCCGAAATAACGGCCCCTTAAAGTGTTTGAATTTTTTGAGAAGGCGTTTGGTATAAGTCAAAAAAAAAATATACTAAACGTACTTCTGAGCTAAAAGACTAGTTCAGATGTCTAAAGTAGAATTGTATGGCGATTCTTTTCTTAGAATATACCTTCTTACACTCATTTTAAGGGTTAATTTTGTCCTTACTTTTAACATCCCCACAAAAGTATGCTTAAACGGCACTTTAGAGCGTTAAAATGTTCGGCGAATATTTTCTGCATAAAAAATGAGTGGTACCACAGGGGTCCATGGTTGGGCCACTATTATTCTCACTATACTTTAAAGACCTGCCTCCCAGCCGTCCTAACAAATTGTAATGTGAGAATGTATGCGGATGACGTTCAACTTTATACCAGTTGTAGTAGTTAATGCCTTAATTGACCAGTGTATTATCACTGCTAATCAGCAAACTTCAACCTATTTATTCGTGGGCAACGGCTTGTTTTTTGAAATAAATCCTAAAAAATCTTAATGCATAGTTATTCAAAGGCGACTTAATAAACAAAATATTATTATTCCCAATATATGTATTTAGAAATAATCAACAAATTGAAATAGTCAAATCTGCTAAGAAGCTCGGAAAATATTTTAATGACACTCTTAGGTGGTCGAACGACACTAACTATGCTTGTGGTCGCATCTTTTCTATGATAACAACTCTTTGGCGGACCCAGCATTGTACACCTTTAAGAATAAGAATGCTAGTGTCCTGAAACTTGTCTGATGCCCATTTTCCTTTATGGTTGTGAGCTATTTGCTAAATGTGATACAATTAGTAAAGGGAAATTGAAAGTTGCATTTAATAACATAATTTGTTATGTGTATTAATAGGCGTTCTAGTATATCTTTGTTTTCATCACGACTACATGGCCTTTCTTTAGATAATCTACTGAACATGAGAGTTTTAGTTTTTTTACATTAGATAAAACCTGATCATCTGTACAGCAACTTTGTATTTCAGATATAAGAAGGGGAAAAAGGAATGGATTGTTTTGATACAAAAGTTTAATTTTGAAATGGCATTTCTACATATTCTGAGTATCTCTCTGGAATTCTACACCCCATAGCTTTCAACTTTTAAGTAACGCACTAAAATTCAAGGAAAATATGTTTAAATTTTTTTCAGCGTAACAATTTGAAACATTTTTGATATTCTTTAATTAGGCTTGAGTTCATCAAATTTAATTTTCATTAAATTATTTTCACTGAGGGAAGGAATTTTACAACTTGGAATTTTTATTAAAATTTATTGATAATTTTTCTTGGCTGAGCTGGGATTTGAACCCGGGTTGATCTTTACATGTTTCAAGAAACACCACTTTCTATCGTCAGAAGATCTTTGTGTTCTACCCACTGCACCACTGCGGTGCCCGTTAGCCAACAGTCAAACATCAATCTTTAACCAGTAGTACTGGTGGTTCGAAATTTGCTGTTATTATCACTTAAATTTCAAATTACATGTTGCCTCCTTTTTCCTCTGTTTTTCGTATTCTTTCTGTCAAGACTTTGTCTTGAAAACCTGAATACATTTGTTTATTATGTTTTTTTTGTCCACTTTCGTCGACATTTTTATTTGTACAAATTAAAGTACAAATGTAAACATTAGAGCTTGTGCCATAGCTATTTCTAAGAACAATTTTGATTTTTAGTTGAACTGTTAATTTTTAATTTTTGATATTCTTTAATTAGGCTTGAGTTCATCAAATTTAATTTTCATTAAATTATTTTCACTGAGGGAAGGAATTTTACAACTTGGAATTTTTATTAAAATTTATTGATAATTTTTCTTGGCTGAGCTGGGATTTGAACCCGGGTTGATCTTTACATGTTTCAAGAAACACCACTTTCTATCGTCAGAAGATCTTTGTGTTCTACCCACTGCACCACTGCGGTGCCCGTTAGCCAACAGTCAAACATCAATCTTTAACCAGTAGTACTGGTGGTTCGAAATTTGCTGTTATTATCACTTAAATTTCAAATTACATGTTGCCTCCTTTTTCCTCTGTTTTTCGTATTCTTTCTGTCAAGACTTTGTCTTGAAAACCTGAATACATTTGTTTATTATGTTTTTTTGTCCACTTTCGTCGACATTTTTATTTGTACAAATTAAAGTACAAATGTAAACATTAGAGCTTGTGCCATAGCTATTTCTAAGAACAATTTTGATTTTTAGTTGAACTGTTAATTTTTAATTTTTGATATTCTTTAATTAGGCTTGAGTTCATCAAATTTAATTTTCATTAAATTATTTTCACTGAGGGAAGGAATTTTACAACTTGGAATTTTTATTAAAATTTATTGATAATTTTTCTTGGCTGAGCTGGGATTTGAACCCGGGTTGATCTTTACATGTTTCAAGAAACACCACTTTCTATCGTCAGAAGATCTTTGTGTTCTACCCACTGCACCACTGCGGTGCCCGTTAGCCAACAGTCAAACATCAATCTTTAACCAGTAGTACTGGTGGTTCGAAATTTGCTGTTATTATCACTTAAATTTCAAATTACATGTTGCCTCCTTTTTCCTCTGTTTTTCGTATTCTTTCTGTCAAGACTTTGTCTTGAAAACCTGAATACATTTGTTTATTATGTTTTTTTGTCCACTTTCGTCGACATTTTTATTTGTACAAATTAAAGTACAAATGTAAACATTAGAGCTTGTGCCATAGCTATTTCTAAGAACAATTTTGATTTTTAGTTGAACTGTTAATTTTTAATTTTTGATATTCTTTAATTAGGCTTGAGTTCATCAAATTTAATTTTCATTAAATTATTTTCACTGAGGGAAGGAATTTTACAACTTGGAATTTTTATTAAAATTTATTGATAATTTTTCTTGGCTGAGCTGGGATTTGAACCCGGGTTGATCTTTACATGTTTCAAGAAACACCACTTTCTATCGTCAGAAGATCTTTGTGTTCTACCCACTGCACCACTGCGGTGCCCGTTAGCCAACAGTCAAACATCAATCTTTAACCAGTAGTACTGGTGGTTCGAAATTTGCTGTTATTATCACTTAAATTTCAAATTACATGTTGCCTCCTTTTTCCTCTGTTTTTCGTATTCTTTCTGTCAAGACTTTGTCTTGAAAACCTGAATACATTTGTTTATTATGTTTTTTTGTCCACTTTCGTCGACATTTTTATTTGTACAAATTAAAGTACAAATGTAAACATTAGAGCTTGTGCCATAGCTATTTCTAAGAACAATTTTGATTTTTAGTTGAACTGTTAATTTTTAATTTTTGATATTCTTTAATTAGGCTTGAGTTCATCAAATTTAATTTTCATTAAATTATTTTCACTGAGGGAAGGAATTTTACAACTTGGAATTTTTATTAAAATTTATTGATAATTTTTCTTGGCTGAGCTGGGATTTGAACCCGGGTTGATCTTTACATGTTTCAAGAAACACCACTTTCTATCGTCAGAAGATCTTTGTGTTCTACCCACTGCACCACTGCGGTGCCCGTTAGCCAACAGTCAAACATCAATCTTTAACCAGTAGTACTGGTGGTTCGAAATTTGCTGTTATTATCACTTAAATTTCAAATTACATGTTGCCTCCTTTTTCCTCTGTTTTTCGTATTCTTTCTGTCAAGACTTTGTCTTGAAAACCTGAATACATTTGTTTATTATGTTTTTTTGTCATTATTATTTGAGATTAAAGTAAATATGATCTAATTATTTAAATTTTGATTGATTTTAATGAATAAATATTTTAAACAAGATACTTCGATTAATTCTTTAGATGAAATCCAAAGTTATACTGACTCTTTCAACATCTAAGTGCCGGAAAGTGAACCAACAATTTGTAGCTACATTGACAAGTTTTATTTAATAAAGAATGTTTATGTACTCAAGTACTAATTTTTTCTAAAATTATCGAAAAAAATCTCGTATTTTATAAAATTTCTGGATTAAGGGTTATTCGATTAATCGATTTATTTAATAAGTTTAATAAGTTAAAAATGCCAAATATCGATTAATCGCTTAATCGAACAAAAATAAAACCTGATTAATTGAGCGCCCTAATGATTTGCTATTAATTGTTTTATATGATTTAATAAATATTTTTGATATTAAAAAATGTGCATTTTATATTCAATAAGAAAAAGATATCAAATTTAAAACAAACACAAAACCTTGAAAATTTCTATTTTATTTAACAATTCAATTCTCCCTCTTGTTCTAAACTTAATTTTACACCCCCAACCACCCCAGTGCATTATAGGTACCCCTGATGCAATTCTGACTAAAAAATCGCCCGCATATTAAAGCACCGAAATATTTAAGAATAACATTTTGAGAAATGTTTTCAAGCAACACAACTATTGATGTGTGCGTGTATGTTTACAAATACATATAAGTAACTTGCCTAATTTGTTGGTAGTTTACAAAACTGATTTTTTTTCTTTGTACTTTTTTAAGGGGCAATTTTTGTTTTTTTTGTTTCTACTCAATATTTTGTCATGTTCTTTTTTTTGTAAAAAGAGACTCGATGTTTAAGCTTTTTTTTTAATTTATACTTTTTCGTTTTTGAAAAAAAAATCTACAACAATTCGCCCAATTGAATTTGAGAAGTGGAGAAAAAAAAATACAACAACATTAAAAAATACACTGTATGAGGCAACAACAAGAATACAGAAAAAAACTTAAACGAAAAGTGCATGTGCAACGAGCAAACGAGCTCAGTTTGCCATTTAGTTGCATTCGTGCACGTTGAGCTACGTTCTGGTATTAAATATTATTATTATTGTTGTTGTTTTTTTTTTTATAAAATGGTATTGTTTTTGTTGTAATCTATTCCATACTGTTTTGTGTTGACAGTCGTACGTTTTTTGTTTTGAATGTTTTCTTTTGTTTCGTTTCGTAAATAAACTTAAAAGATTTGTTTCTTTCATTACAACAATAACAACAGCAATACAAATACGACCAAGTTCTACGTTGCGGTATGACGTTACCGCATACTCTCTTATACACTTACATGCATATAAAAACTTACACTAATTTGCTTATAAGCTTTTTTGTATTGTATGCGTGAATAATTATTTAAATAAGTGTATGAATTTGTTCGCTTGTCAATCATTTTTTTTCATATTGAGGTTCTAAAACCCAAAGTGCATCGAGCCAAACCAAACCAACCCAAGCAACCAACCAGCCAAACATCCAACCATCTTAACAAACATCCCATGCCCGGTCGGTAGTCACTCCGTCATACTGGCAGCAGTGTTCTAGTAAAAGTACTAGTGGTCGTAGCAGTGGCAGCAGATTATTTTTTTTTTAAAGTAACACCATCGTTTACAGATGATGATGGATGTCTGTGACTAGTGGAAGTGGAAAAAACGTATTTACTGGCTTTAGTACGGAATAACGTCACAAATAAACTAAAGTTCGCGCAAAAAAAACGTGCGGTTTAAGTTGTAAATACAGCGGTTGCGTTTATTTTTGTAAAATTTTTATTTTCGTTTTTCTCTCACTCTCTTGTAAAACTCCTTTTGCAATTCGAATATTACGTTCTTTTTAAATGCACATAACAGTCTATATCAATATTATTGTAAAAGAGAGTAGAGTGCATTATTTGCTTACTCGCGTATGTGTGTGTGCGTTTGTGTAAAAGTTTTATTCTCAACAACGGTTTTGTTGTCTGTTATGTTTTAAGTGTGAAGGTTTGATTTCATTGTCGTGTTGTGTTTTATTTTTTTATTTCCTTCTCCCTTTTTCTTGAAAACGTGTGTTAAATGTGAGTGTATGAGTACAATTTGTTTACAAATGGGAGACTGTTGTAAATAAAAGCCAGGAATGAGCAAAAAATATTTAAAAAAATGCTTATATCTTGTTCTTGTAACTAAATGAGAATGAATAAAATATAATAACAACTTCAGTGTATGCATAAAATTATACATTTTGTAAGAGACTCACTGAGTGTTTAAAAAATTTAATTAAAAAAAAAAGAATACAAAAAATATAGAAATTAAAAGCAATTTGAGTGTAAAAATTGTGGAAGAAAAAAAGCAAAGAAACAAGAAAGAAGTGAGAACCTTTTTTCAAAAGAGTATTGGTGAGTTTATTTTCTTTTAACTTGTTAATTTATTAAAATGTTCTCATTTTTTTCTAGAAATAATTTACTCATACTTTGATAAATTTATAATAACTACCATATGTTTTCTAGTAAAAAGCTTATTAGCTGTCTAATCAAAAATATGGGGCTTAAAAGCGGAAATTTTGTTTTTTTTTCGAGAGTTGATTGCTTTCTAAAAGTACATGTAATACAAAACATAGATTATATAGTATATGTAGTATTAAATATAAATTAATTTGAATTTGGTTGCCAAATACTTGTTTGAACTTATCAAATAATTTATGTTCATATCGTCGCAAGAATTAAAGAACGCTGTAACTGACAAAACATAAAATGTTCACCAGAGCCAAAAAACCTGTATGAAAGTAGAAAAAAATGCATATCACAAAAACTATACAACTTAGGAATATGATTTTCAAAACGTATTTTTATTTTTTCTCGCTCTCAAGTCTATTATTCCCGGTGATTCTGCAGCTTATAGCAAGCGATTTTTCTTCCACAGACCAACAAAATGCTGTAACTCCAATTTTTTTTTTTGGAAATAAAATTTTAGAATTTTAAAACGCTTTTAGTGACACATTTGTTTTTTTTTTTTTTTAACTAAAACTTAATAGTTGTAAGTTATAGTGAATAAAGTAGGAATAATATTTTTTGAACATAACACAAAGATTTAAGTACATTTATTTAATAATCTGGAATTAAACACATTTATTTAATCATTTATAACTACATATATGTATATATCAACAGGTTAAGCCCTTTTTTCAAAAATATTCAGTCTTCTTCATCGGTTTGTGGTAGGCAATCTGCTACTTTATTGTTGTGGTGCAGGCCCAGATATACTTTTGCGTAGTTATGTGGAATAATTTTCTTTTTTACAAGACTTTTGAAATCATTGTATTTTTGGTAAGAAATCGGTAATTTAGTGGTATATAAATTTTCATTTGGTTTAGCGTTATTCATATTTCCAAGTGAAATTTCGGAATTTTCATCATCATCTGCCATAGATATTTTTACAAATATTACGTTAGGTTTGCTCTTTTTTAAAAGTACTATATTTATCGTAGAAATATGAATGTTTACATCCTTTTTAAAGAATTTGCTTGCGATGTTGTTTAAACCCGTAAAAAAGTTTCCACCTCTTACATGAACTTCACAGGGAAACAGGGTTTTCTAGCCATTTCTATGATAGTTGGCCACTGAGAAGGAGCCCACACAGTTATATATTTTTAACCGATCGTTCTATAACTGAATGCATACTGTCCACTGGCATGTATGTGTGACCTGGTATTAGGTAATTTATTTGAATGAGTTTTAAGTTTTCGCATTGGGAAAGTGCAAAATGAAGCATGGCAGGGTTGATTTTAATCATATTTTGGCCAAAGCAACAGTTGCAATAAAGTAGTAATGTCTTTATGGTACCCCATTTGTCAATGTTATTTATAATTTAATTAAATAAACAAGTTGATATTTCATTTGCTCCTCTGCGAGAATGGGTTTCCGTCTACAGACTGCAATAACCTCTTCGAGTTCCACTCTCATAAATTGTGAAATTATAAACTGCAATTTACGTGAATAGTATAGGGACATATTTCTAGTGCTAATACTTCATAATGAATAACATACGCAACGAATGGCGTAAGTGTCAGTTTGAAAAATTTTGCTGACGCAAAATGGTCGTAAGCAACAAATGTAAAAAGATACTAGTTTTTGTTAGGCTTACGACAAAGAAGATACTGGTTTTTCTCAAAACGCAGACGGCGTAAGTAAATTTTTTCATCATATAAATATAGGACTGGGACCAACCGACGCAGTATTTTTTTCTGATAAAAATTATGCAAAAAACGTATTAAAAATTTAATCAAGCGTATTAAAAGTTTAATCAAATCAATTAAACGTTTAATTGATATTATTCATTTGGAAACTCGTGCAAATTTATATTGTCAATTAAACGTATAATAGATTTGATTAAAACTTTAATGCACTTGATTAAACGTTTAATTCACTTGATTAAATTTTTAATTAAAACGGATTTTATTTTTGATTAATGCTTTCACTGGTGCAATATTTTTTTCTGTGTAACGAATAATGATAATGTGTGTTGTCATAGTTTAACAAGATTATAAGTTGAAAGGCAAATCCTGGATGTGCGTGATGGTATCAAAGATTCGACGCTGTCGAACACGCAGAGAAAAACATGTTTAACTCCAACAAAACCATTTTTTTTTAATAAAATTTTAAATATAATATGTTTCATTTAACCATATTATTGTCACGCACAACCATATTATGGCTAAATTAAGTCAGTCCTTCATCAAGAAGCCACAACCATATTGTGATCGACTGTCTCTAATTTTACCCATAATTCCCTTGTTGTTGTGTTATTTGATTTCTTTTTCTGTATATCCGGAGAACGGCAAGAGCTTAAGCTTCCAAAGTAGGTGCAAGCAGGCGAGATTGGAGCAATTGGCGTGGCACAATATAGTTTTTTTTACAAATTTGGTACACGTTGCTGGGTGGGATTACAGAAGTTGGCGTGGCACCTCCCCTTCAAAGACATTACAGATTTCTGTATTTCTGGAGAAAGGCAACAGCCAAAGTTTCCAATTTAGGTACAAGCTTCTTGTTTATCAGTACACAATATCCGACAAAATATTGGTGGAATCGGAGATGTGGGAGTGGCACAAAATAGATTTATTTATACACTAAGAACGGTATTTTTTTAACATTCTCGTCTTAGTGCACAATGTTGAAGGGTATATAAGATTCGCCATAGCCGAATATTACGCTTTTACTTGTTTTTATTTATTTTCATTATCAGTTGTTAGTTATTGTAATATCAGTTTAATTAATTTCAGTGTAATAAAAAACTTTTTTTGATAATTAAAATTTGTCTGTTTATCAATTGCAAATGAATGAAAGTTTAAGCACAAGCCAAGTTAAAATAAAAAAAAAAGTAATTTAAAGTTGGAAATATTTCAAGTCGTAGATTTTTGAATATTTATGAGCAATAAAGCTGCTTTGTGGTCGTTATTAAAAACAAAAGTTTATTTTCGACAATCATCATTCTAACTAAAGTTAAAAGAAATATACAAAAAAAAATAGAAAAAAAGGAAAAACGACCTTAACCACATAATATACCACATACGTGTATGAGTAACTAAATACAAACACATCTAGTTTATATGTGTAGGACAGAGTTGTAAAGGTATTCCTGCTTTAGATTTTAATTCATAAAATATCCGGAATGTGCCTTCAACATGAGAGAGTATTGGTCGTTGACATTTATTGACTACAACCAATTCTATGCGTATTTTTTTTTTTGCAGATTATCCCTTTTAAAATTTTTTACCAGAACCACAATATATCGCCAGATATATATCGTACACTAAATTATAAACAGGCACAACTTAAAAAAATCAAAATCTATTGTATTAATTATAAAACAGTTAACAAATCAATGCCTGTATTCACAAAAAATTTTTCAAATTTAATAAAGGGTTAAAGAACAAATTTACTATGAAAATTATCCTTAATAATCGTTTGTTAAATTTAATAATCGTTTGTGAATACGGGGGTAAATCTTTAGCGATAGCGAAAATTTTGTTTTGTCACTGCCTTCTTTAACATTTGTAAAACTCTAAGGGAAATCACGATGGGTAGTGCAAACGATGCAAATGCGTGCAAAACTACCCAAATTTGCACAACACCACATCAAAATGTACGTATTTGCAATTTGCTCTATTAACTTCATTTGCACAAAAAAAAAACCATGAGCAAAATTAGTAGTGCAAATGTAAACAATAACATTTGACATATTAAGCGCCATATTGTTTTTTAGGAAACTTATGAAATGAAAATTTTTGTGGGTCTTAATATAAAAAAGAGAATTAAATTTAAATAATTTAAAAAGGCGTATTTTAATTTGCTTGTGTAAATTTGTAAACAAATTCAGATTTTTTACAGTGCTGCCAGAAAAGTTTTTAGCACATTTGCACAAAAATAAAATTGGTATGCACACGATCAATTATAATATGCTCTGCAAATTACCCTTTCTATTTAATTAAATAATTGCAACCATGCTTTTGAAGCATTTCCTGAAAATGTTTGAATTTTTGGTTGTGACTGTTAATGATTTAGTGTGCGATATATTCTTTATAGTAAAAACCAGAGTAACTAACTATTTGACTTTTGGTTTTGCTCGAGTATGGAATTAATCGATTTTTGAATTTTAAAATTGTTCGATTAATCGAGTAAATCAAAATTCCGAAGGGTTTGCAAGATATGAGCCTGAGAAAATGATCACTTTTTTGCAAAAATTACACCGAGGCCCCAAATCCTTTAAGGGCCCATAAAAAAAGTGCATGACCTTGGGAAAAACTGGGAGACACGGGTATATTTTTTTTTGTCCTTTACGGTTATTTTTATCCGTATATGGTTATTTTTCCAGGACTTAAAAAATTACACACAGTGTAATTATACATAATTTGTCTCTCACACACCCACATCTTAAAGGGTGTGATGTTAAGAACATGCAATTTAGTTTAAATTATCTAAAACAGTTAAAAATAAAAAGGTAAAAAAAATTTTGTATTAAAAAAGGATAATTTTTAAAGATATTAATCTTAATCGATTAATTTACATAAATTGTTCGAGTTATTCGTTATTCGAAATTGGCTATTTTAATAATTCGATCAAATAATGACGGAAAAATTCATTGATTAATCGTTGTGCGGATACTCTAGTAAATACTATAAAAAAGGAATGGAAGTATGCGAGACCTGTTTGATAGGAATGTCAATCATTTCGAATCAGAACCAATTTTGCAGGTTTTCAATCCCAAACTAGAAACAATGTGACACCACAATACAATTTTTTCTGTAAGTTTAATTTAAAGTAACCCTGTTTGCGCTTTGACGAATTAAAATTGCTTAATTGCCTAAAAGTACTTAAGAATCCAAAAATTATATACGTTATAGGGTACTAAATAAACATTATTTTTGTCGTTAGTCTGGGTTTGCACTTTTAAAGTTTTCTTTTAGAAAGTCTGAATTTATTGTTGAGAGGGAAACATGGCATGCCTTTATTCATTCCCTTCTCATCAATAAACTCCGACTTTCTGAAAGAAAACTTTCACTGCGCAAATCTAGACTTACGCACGTACGTAACTTGTTACTCGATTTAGTGGAGGTTGTAGGCAAAGAAATTTTCAGTAACTTGTAATTTCTTAAGAAATTATAGCGAATGGTTCCTTAACTTCAAGGCTGAGTTGTAACAGGACTGATAGTTCAAGGCTGAGTTGTAACAGGACACAAGTTAGATAAAAAGTCACATCACATGCAGCATGTGATGTTTTCTCCAAACGTGCTTTATCAACAGGACGTTCGATATTGACCAAATTACAATCTAATTTAAAATAAATTACCCTCGATATCGAATGCTTTAATTTAGCCCCTGATTTTAATCTTTCAGCTTTTGAACTTCGTTATAGTTGAAGTTGAAATTGTATTATTTTCAGGAGTTATAGAATCGAGCAAAAAATGCATGCGTTGGCTATAAAAAAGGAATCAAAGCACTCCTTTAAAATAAGTCCACCAAAAAAATTTAAAATGAAGGGGTTCCTTTACACGTCCGTTTGTCTGTGTGTAAGTTTGTAAGTAAAAGTTCTGTTGTTGTCGTAAAAGTTGATGATTGAGAACGACAATAAACTTGGCCATACACAATATGCATGATAGTAGTGTAATATTTACCACTACGCACACGTTCTATGTGCATATGGGTATCTGTGCAAAAATATATGAATATGAAGAGGAATTTTTCTCTTTTTTTTTATATTTGTTTATTTGAAGTTTTTTCCTCGGTGTACTCGTGTAATTGCAACTGTAGTCGTTTGTTCTTCTCGCCGATTTTTGTTTTTTTTTTTGTCTTTACAATTTTGTAAACGTCTCATTGTACTAGTTTTTATTTATTCGCAGTTTCTTTAATTTATTTATTTCTTGTTTTTTATTTATATTTTTTATAAGCAACTACATATTTTTTTTTAATCTAAAAGTTTTACGCTCGCTGTATGCAGTTTTCTTAACAAGAAAAATTCCTACTCAGAAAAAAGTTTTGTTTACAGAAAAAGAAAAAAAAATGTTTACTCTGAATACGCTTTCGGTTCGTTGGTCTCTTAAGTGCTTTTGGATATAGAGAAACAGAAAGATTTTTATATATTGAAATAATTGTCATTATCCAAACTTGTGTTGGTTTATTTGTTAATTAAAAAAGGCAAATTTAATAAATTAATAGTACAACTATAAAGAAAATAGTGTTAACAAAAAAAATTATTGCAAATTGATAAGAAACGCATTAAATAAAACGATTTAAAGCAAAACAGCAACAACAAAAATGCCAAACGGTGCAAATTGAGAGTGTGTGAGTGTCTGGTACATAAAAGTACTTAAAAGTGTGAGTATTTTTTCTAATACATTTGTAGAAAAATTGTTTTTAGAAGAGGGGTGGGGAAGGAGATTTAAAAGAGTCTCTTAAATTATAGAAAATGATAATAATAACAAATTTCAATTTCTTTGAAAAAGGTTTATTTAATTAAATAAAAATAAAAGTGATTAAATATTTATTTAAAACTCGTGCAATGACACTTTTTGTCTTTAGCGTTTGTTTTTCTACCCACAACACAATAGTAGAGAGGGTATTATGTACTTGTGCTGATGTTTGCAACAACTTAAAATATTGGTCCTATACCACCTTTTAAGTACTTCGATCGACTCAGTATCAACGTTTGAGTCAATATAACGATGTCCTTCTGTCCAGCTGGTTGGCTGGCTAACTATGTAAACCGTTTGCGCAAAGTGGATAAAATTTGACAAAATGTAGTACACATGTACTTTTAATTGCCACACCGACTAAGCCTTTTATTAAGAACATAATTTCACTTAGCCCGTATACAAGGTTCTTTCCCGAAAAGAGTCTTTGTGGTCTTAAACCTGTCGGTATTTAGTTAAAATTGTATAAAGACCTTTTTATAGCAATCTAAGCCATTTTACCAAATTTTATGGCAATTGATCATATATCACTGAAATACCACTCTTGAAAATAGCTTTTAATGCCTTTACTTCCTTAAATATTTTGGCATTGTCTTAAAATTTGGCTACATAAACGTTACGTTTCCATGACCAAATGTTGTGCTGGTAGATCAAAAATTAATCATAGTGACCATAGAAACCCCCTTCCTAAGATCGCTTAAAGCCAATCAAATCCCATAAAGACGAAGCTATCTTGATAACTTTCGGCACAAAGATATTTTACCTCATAACATTATATTGTTTAGTCGAGGACAGAATTGCCCGTGAGCCCCAAACAGCGCACACTCCGTTCTACAATTCTTTCTTATTTGTTTTTTTTTAATATGTATTTATTAGTCTTTAACACACAAGTAAGTGTAAAAACTAAATTAGGTGACATTATTTTAACGAAAATTTGCTAACTCTTTTTTAAATATTTTGAATATTTAAGGCTATGTGGTTCGAGACTAAAGACTCCAAAAAAAGACAGTAATAATAAGTTTTAAACATATTTCTTTGATTTTTGCAGTATTTTCCTTGAATATTTTAAAATTTTTTGTTCATATTAAATTTTCATATTACAATTGGCTGTTTTAAAAACATTTTTCAGAAAATATCGAGCCCTAACCGCGAAAACAGTGTAAGCGACATACATTTCAGTTTTCGTTTTTTTTTAATAAATGACTTTATTGGCAACACTTGCATCATCCCCTAAAATGGCAATGGGAAAAAGTACAAGATCTTGTAGAAATATTTATGCAAAACGAAATTCCTTAATTTAGAGAAAAAATTTACTGCATCATTTTAATATCGGATTTTTTACGTTTGTCTTGATTACCTTCACTTTCGACAAAAAATGTTAAATATTTTGTTTACAACAACCAAATTTTTAACTTATTCCTCTAAATTTCTAAATATCCACTTGATTGTCATTGAGCAATTATCTTCCTCATTTCACAGTTTTTTTTTCTTTCTAATTCACATGTAAATTAAAAACAAATTATTGCTTTTGTTTTAAATTAATTTAATTGCATGATTCACATTTAAATCCAAATGGATTATAACAATAAAAAAGTGTAAAAAGATGCAACACAAGTTTCCAGCAAAATATTTCTTTGTGCTGTCGCAATAGATTTATCCGCATATCAAAGTGACATTTTAAAGAAATTATGACGAAAAAAAAATACAGAAGCACTAAAATATTTTTTTAAAATACATAACTTTGCGACATGTCCTTGTCAACTGCAAATGAAACAACCTGAACACAAAAAATGATGACGATGCTAAGAAATGGACAATTTACGAAAAATATTGTATAGAAGCACTATGTGAGGTTAGATGTTTTATTTATTTTTTTTTTTGTAATAAAATAAAGTAGATTTAATACAGTATTTCCTATATTAATAAAACACAGTTCAACAAAAGAAAAAAAATAAATACATTTTTAAAAAAATTCCAGTACGCATAGATACATAGACAATTATTTTCATACCTTGAAGTTACTGGACTTTATAAAAACATCTCGCATTATTTGACTATTTAGAACATTAATGATAGGGAAGCCAATTGGGACTTGTTTTCGCAAATTTTATTTTTTGTATTCGGGATTTAAAAAAATATAGTCCTGGGATTTTTCGGGATATCGGGGCTTTTCGGGATTTGGTATTTTCAAAAATTAAAAATAAATGCTTCTTATAGATATTTATTTAACAAAAAACCTCTTTGAACGAGGTTAACAAGCTAAAGTTGTATTATCAATTCAATATTCCAAAGTAAAAAAGAACCAAATTTTATATTTTATACATAAACGAGTGTATTTATATTGTAAAAGTACAAAGAGATAAGAAGAACAAAGAAAAAATAAAAATTTAATTGAATCACCAAATTCGTAGAATCAAGCAAAAAAAAGTTTTAATCCTGGGATTCGGTATTCGCTGAATGCCGAAAATCCCGTGATTGTTGGGATCGGGATTTCGGGATTGGCATCTCCAATGTAAAACATTTATAACATTTAAAACATTTATAACATTTATAATATTTATAACATTTATAACAATTATAATATTTAAATCATTTATAAGACTTATTACAATTATAACAGTTATAACATTTAAAACATTTACAATAACATTTATAACTATAATTACCTTTATAACATTTATAACACTAATTACATTTATAACAGTTATAACATTTATATCATTTATAACATTTATAACATTAATAATATTTATAACATTTATAACATATATAACATATATAACATTTATAACATTTATAACATTTATAACATTTAAAACATTTATAACATTTATAACATATATAACATTTATAACATTTATAACATTAATAACATTTATAACCTTCATAACATTTATAACATTAATAACATTTATAACCTTCATAACATTAATAACATTTCTTATATATATAACATTTATAACATTAATAACATTTATAACATTTATAACATTTATAACATTTATAAGATTAATAACATTTATAACACTTCTTATATTTATAACATTTATAACATTTATAACATTTATAACATATATAACATTTATAACATTTATAATATTTATAACATTTATTACATTTATAACATTTATAACATTAAAAACATTTATAACCTTCATAACATTTATAACATTAATAACATTTATAACCTTCATAACATTTATAACATTTCTTATATTTATAACATTTATAACATTAATAACATTTATAATATTTTTTACATGTATAACATTTATTATATTTATAACATTTATAACAGTTATTCAATTTTAAACATTTACAGTACATTTATAACAGTTATAACATTTATATCATTTATAATATTTATAACATTTATAACATTTATAACATTTATAACATTAATAACATTTACAATATTTAAAACATTTCTAACATTTAAAACGTTTAAAGAACTTACAACTTGGTTAGCATTTCTAAATGTGCTTTTACATGATCTGTGTTAAGCAGTTTACTTGTTAAATTTGCCACTGCAAAATGCATGCGTCGTGTAAATGCATAATAAATTTGTTTCTGTAAATATCAGCTGGTATTTGTAGTGTAAAATTTTTCAATTAAAGCGTGTGATCTGACAAACCATCTGACATCAGCTGTTTTGTAGGTAATTTGTTTGTGGCGGAATAATTAATTTTTTTATTAATTTACACACATTCATTTAAAAAAACAAAATTTTTAATTAACTGAAATACAATTAAAAGTGAGTAAAAATATAAATATGTAAATAATTTGCTGTTATGAACGATTTTTGGGTATGTCTTATTAAAACCAAAAACGAGCATGTGGAAGCACAAATTATTTACCTTCTATATTTGTAAATTTTGACAGACATATGCAATTACATATGGATCTTACATCTGACAAACCCACTGCAAAATACAGATCGCGTAAAAGCACCTTAAGATGTATAACAATCGAATACTTTTAAAACATTAGTAACATTTTCGTCGTTTCCCTTAAACTTTTCTTAACTATTGATGGTGGTTTATCTCCTGCTAGTGTACAGGTTTTGTCACAGTTAACATTATTTCAAAAATATAATATATTATTTTTTTTCTTAGAACCAATAAAATTAATTCTGACATTTTGCACATCTGGAATTTGTTGACTTGTCGCAATTCTGTTGTTGCCATGTTTTTGAAGTGTCACATAAATTTGATGGCAGCAAAGAAAGAATAATTGTCTAATAATTTTTAACAATATCCGCTTGTTAAAACAATTTATTTAAAACAAGAGTTTTTTTTCAAAAAGAACTAAACAAAAATTTGCTAAACATGAGAAAATATTATAATGGTAAAAATTTCCATTTTTTTAAGTATAAAATGTAGAATATTTTTTTTTTTGTTTTGTGCGAAATTACATAGAAATTGTCTTCGATGAAATTTGAAGAAGTGACGATTCAAACACAATAGCTCAGAGTATATATTAGTATTAAAACTAAATTGTTTTAATTCATTTAAATTCAGAGCGAACATTTTCCTTTCAAACATTATGCGAAGCTCAAATTTAATTTAAAAACCCAATAGACAGGAAAAATATTGCATGAAGCGCGTATGTAAAATATATTGATGGTCAAGGTCATGCACCTGTTCCACTCGTCTTTTAACTCTCTTTGATAATGTCGGATTGTCTTAACGCAAGTTGTTTTTTTTCTTCCACTTGTTTGCTGATTTTCATTACTTTTGTCTTCAGTTACATATTTCTTACTTGTGATTGTAATACAGTCGTCTCTTTTAGATGTTCCATCTTTAACTTAACAAAAGCCTGACTACCTCGACTATTTCTTACAGCAGTCAATACGTAGCCTTCTAAGTGCAACGTAATGTGTTGCCTTTGGAATATGGAAGTGAAAATAGTCGCACTTAAAGTGCGAAATTATGTTCACTTCTGTTGTTTTTATGGGAAACCTCGTATGTCTTAAAATACATTTTTTTAGGAGGGACGAAAAATCATTCTAAATCAAACTTTGTGCTAGCAACTGCACTTTTTGAACTTGTTTATTAAATTAAAAAATCAATTTTGGTCCATCTTTTTTTCAGAAATTGTAAGGACCATGTAAAGAGCTTTTAAAATTAAGCAATATGGCATCAAAATAAAAAAAAAATAGATATACGCAGTTGCCCATGAAAACCACAGACTTATGAGTACGACATTTGACCTTCACTGAGAATTATAAAATTTTGGGAGAAGGCTCTTTATAAATTCAGATCTCAGAGTATTTTTATTCGCTGTTGTCTAAGGCATATTAAAATATTATTCTTAAGTATTCTTTATATACGACCCAGGTTTAATTATTGGCTAAATATAGGCAGGCTAAAGATAATTTGGACGTAATATTCGGAAAGAGGTTTCATATGGGGCATTTGTTATTTTCAAAACGATCATCACTAGTATGATCTAAATTGGGAATAATTTGACCACAGATTGGACGAAATCGGATTTATTTTAAATATTCACAAAACTAAATGGTGTTATTTGTGGTCTTTTCATACTAAATTGGACCGAATTCCACTCCAATATCATTATTAGTTTCGGTTTTAAGGGCACTTAAATGGGCTCCCTGGTATAGTATACCCCTATTTAAAATTTTCTTGTGGGGCTTCTTGTCTTACTTATACCAGGTCTTATTAAAATAAAACAATTTGTTTACGTTTTACGTGTATTAAAATGCTTTTCGGAAGGTGACTTTATACAGGACCTGTGGTATATTATAGACCAATTATAATGTATGTTATTGATTAAAATTCAAGTATAATAATTTTTGTGGAAAGGATTTACATGAGCACCTGTCGTCTGTCTCTTTATCATGGTGGATCACCCACGAGTGTGAGAGGCACATTACGTTCAGATAGCAGTTTGAGTGCATAATTCGCCAAGATTATACACTCAACCCTTGTTAAAGAGCTGAAGATATCTAACCTTTGCTGATTTTTGAAATGTGCTGGCAGCATCTGTTAACTAGGGACAGCACCTAGAGATAATTCGCCTTCAGGCCGAACTTTTCCATAAGTGCTGAAACATTAGCTCTTTAGTTTATACAAGTAAGTAAGTATAGTCGGTCAAGACCGAACATATAATACCCTACACCACAATATACAAGTACAATTTTTGCTAGTGAACCCTATTTGATTTTGGTTCCATGCCTTAAATAATTATATTATGAGGTTAAGAGTCATGTAAAATTTCTTTATGCCGAGTATTATTTATTTATCTTCATCCATATGAGAGAATTAAGGATAGGGGTTTATTTGGGACCTATGTGTTAAGACCTGCCAGGACAACATTTTGTCATGACACATTAGCCGGACGGACATCGTTAATTCGACTCAGAAAGTGATGACAAATGGTGCATACCAATTTCATGTTATTTTTTTGATAATTTGTCGCGATGATGCATTAAATCAAGGATTTCTTAATGTAGCCCCCACTTTTTCTATTGGTCTTACAACACTTCGTTATTACACATTGAAAAAGTAATTAAAGTTAATTCTTTATCCATTCGGTTAACCGTTAATCCTTTAACCAATTAATTACTTCCTGATCAGTTAATTTAAAATTGTCTCTTTTCGATTAACCGATGTAACAAAATTTTTACTTTTTTGTAGAATTAGAACATATTTTTTGTGGCTTAAATTATTTGTTTCGTCTCATATACAAAAGGTATGTGTTAAGAGCATATTATAATATATATATATTATATATAAAACAGAAACTTAGGAATTCAGATATAAACTTTTTTGCAGAATGTAGTAAATACATATCGTCGGTCACAGGTTGACAACTCTTGACATGTTTTTTGTACTTTTCAGGAGACAAAAAAAAAACGTTATTACTCCGTTACTGAAATAAAAAAAACCAAAATTAGAAGGAGATATTTATTGTAAGATGGTGTAAAGAAAGCAAAGGTACTAACATGCAGAAGGACAAACACAGTCTTTTGGCATCAAAAACCCGATTCGATTTTTTTGCGAGTTAAGAGTTGTCAACCTGTGACCGGCGATATGATGTATTAATTTAGAAGAACATATATTTCATATTTATATATTATTATTTTGTTAGCTCGTTTAAGTTCCAGAATTGTTATTCTTATAAACTCCAAATTTCCTTATTTATAAAAAAAAATGTATTAATCGGTTAAAAAACAAAACTTACCGAATAAACCAAAACCTCAGTTAATTAATCCAGCGATTAACCGATTAAATGAAAACCGTAGTATATTTTCACAATGGTTATAAACGAAATATAAATTACTATTTTTTAAGGAGATAATTTTCCTTCAGAATTGATTTTGGTCAATTTCAATCTCAATGTGCTTTTGATTACTATACGTAGAGGAAAAAAAACAAAACTATTTTGATTAACATTTTTAAACATATTATGGTCAATTTAACCATAACGATAACCGCATTTTTGGGTTAATTAATCTAGGGGCTACAGCCATTTTATGGTTGCCTCTAAACATGTTATGGTTAAATATGACGATTGTTTTGTTTTAAATTAACAAAAGTATTTTATTCTTTTCCATGTTTAGCATATTTATGTTTTTTTTAACCATTATATTATATTATCGGAGGAAACCATTATATGGTTGCGGCTTTTTGATGGAGGACCATAATATGTTTGCCGAAGACAATAATATGGTGAAATTAGACATAATAGGTTTAAAAATTGTTAAACATGTTTTTCCCCTGTGTATAAATTTATAACTGAAATTTGTTCTGTTGAGTCGCTTGAAAGGGAATTTGTTTCTTAATCTGACTAAATAGACTTAGAATGATTTAGCAAATAGCCAGGTAGTTCATAGTTTTCGGGGTCTTATATTCATAAAGTTTCAGGTAGAATCAAAAACTTAGAATACCCTCCTTAGAGAACATAGAAATTTCCAGTAATACCGCATTAACTTTCGTGCAAAGTCGGAAAATCCTCATTGAAACCATAGGGGCAGGTGTTCCGAGGAAAATGTGTTCTATTCAGAAATACAAAGATTTATACAAAGATTTATACAAAGATTTATACAAATATTGATAATTTGCTGCAACGTCGTCAGTACTCAAAAAAAAAAACATTTCGATATCAACGTCTTTAAAGGCTTTGATTTTGTCGCACCACTAAGGAAACATAACTACACATTCTCTTTAAGCAGGGAAAGTATAAAGTGTATAAAGATGAATTGTATGCACAATTAAAAGAAAACACAAACGCTTAAAGTGTTTGTGTAGAAAATCATGAAAAAAAACATTTCCCTGTTTATCATCTTTCGAACACAAAAATAATACTGTTTTTCCAACGCAACAAAAGATGAGAACATTTAATTCCGTTCGGTTTTTTTTGAACCACAAACTTCATTGTGTTCGGTTCTGCTCATTAATGTTCGTCTCTTTTGGCTGGTAAAAAATCGGAAAATTTTTTACAAAAACAAAATACACATACGAAAAAAACAAAAAGCCAGCAAAACAATTTTACACAAACAAAACATGTTCACAATACACAAACAAGCGGTCGTTGCTAAAATTTTTTGTTTGTTCATTATTTTATTAATGTAAAAAAAGAAACATTATTGAACATTAAAATATAATGTTTGTCTACAGTATCACTACAATTCTGTTTTTTGACGAAGAACAGAACATTATATAATGTTCGGCTCTTTCTTGAAAATAGTTACGAACGGTATTAAAGGTTGTGTTCGTCTACACAATCAATTAAAAATAATAGATATCGTTCTTGGGTGTGTGAGCCGAACACTAAATAATGTACTGTTTATTTTCGAACACTGATATTATATTATTATACATCTAAGTATTTAATCACTTATGTGCAAAGTTATAATTTTTGCGCATTAATTACCGATTTAAAAACAATGAATAGTGGTTGGTGAAGTTATTGGGAGTCGAATTAAGAAATGTTTTACCATAATCCATTAATAGCATTTTTGACGAAGAACAGAACATTATATAATGTTCGGCTCTTTCTTGAAAATAGTTACGAACGGTATTAAAGGTTGTGTTCGTCTACACAATCAATTAAAAATAATAGATATCGTTCTTGGGTGTGTGAGCCGAACACTAAATAATGTACTGTTTATTTTCGAACACTGATATTATATTATTATACATCTAAGTATTTAATCACTTATGTGCAAAGTTATAATTTTTGCGCATTAATTACCGATTTAAAAACAATGAATAGTGGTTGGTAGGGTGATCGATTATTCGACATTTTTCAATAACCGGTTTTCGAATATTCCGAATAGTTGCTATTTTAAAAAAACCGGTTTTCGGTTAAGCATTTTAAAAATAACCGGTTAACCGGTTTTAATTCGAATACATAAAAATACAAAAATCAAATTAGTTTTTGTAATAAAAAGTTAATTAGAATAAAAACAAAACAATTCACGAAGGTAAGGAACCAACAAAATACATAAATATGACTTAAGCTATGTTCAGTCCACAAATATTTGACGATAAAATCAAAAAAAAAAGTGACCAGTATGGATTAAACTTTAGCTTTATTTTAAACAATTTATATTTATTTGCTAAACTTTATGTCTAAGATGATAATTGTATTTATGTATAATGTAGCTAACAAACCGTTTAATAATGTTTGCTCTAGCCAAACGTTTTGCAAAAGCAAACAATTCTTTAAGAAAACTAGTGGTTACGTAAGGAGTCAAATATTAAATAGATGTGAACATAGCTTTAGAATTTTTGAAAAGTTTTGGTTTTAAAAATACGTATAGGAATTTAAAAAATTTATTATTTGAGAAATTCTCCCAAATTTATTGTAAGTGAGTTTTAATTTGTTGCTGGTTAAGCATGTCTATATGAAGCAGTAAACTTCGGCCATATTTTTGAAAAGTGGCAAACAAAACCTCTTATCCAGGATTATATATTTAAATTTATTTTTGTTTCAGCATTATAGAAACAATAGTAAAACGAACATGCTTTTTATGTGAAATATCTGTCAATTCGTCGATCACACAATTTAAACCCTTCCAGGACATTTTTGATTCCTTCAATTTTATTTTATGTTCTTGGAGTTTTAATAAATAAAACTGATGAATTTTCCCATATCGTTGATTCCGCCAATATGTTCTTGTGTTAAGCATGAAGATATGCTAGAACTACTTAAGAGTTTTTCATTCATTATTGGCAGCATATTTTTGTAAAGTATTATTTGCAGTCTCTTAAAAACTACTTGGAACAGGGTCAAGTTTTACTTGACGTATATTTGTGTCAAGCTTGTAGTCTAATTAAAAGTGATTAATAAGTCGTGACGTTAAAGAACATTTGCAACTTATTTTAGGGCCATTTAAGCACAATTTTCATTTAAGTCAGTTCGAAAAATCACCAGAGATGACATCTTTATAAAGATATATATAGTATTTATAATACTGTCAAATTGCTAATTAATTTTAAAACTGAACTTTTTTTGTAGTACTTGAAATTGTTTTTGGTTTTTGTTACAAGAACACACGCTTATATAAGCGATTTGTATTTACATTGTTCATAATGTTTTTTTGAGTTTTGTTTCATTTTGTTTTGACATTTTTTATAAAAAGTTTAAGTTTGCAAATATTCAATTAGAAAAATACTTAAATTACGGGTACATTTATAACAAAAGTAAGGAAAACGTATATAAATTACACATTAATAAAGTAACCGGTTTATTTTACGAAAATAACCGGTTTATTCGATATTCGAAAAATGGACATTTTAAAATATTCGACTTGGGCAAAACTAAAATAACCGGTTAAAACCGGTCGAATACTATTCGATCGATCACCCTAGTGGTTGGTGAAGTTATTGGGAGTCGAATTAAGAAATGTTTTACCATAATCCATTAATAGCATTCAACCTTACATACTTTATTTTACATTAATAATTTTGACTTTTTGAAAAATTTGTTATTCAAAACACGAAATGAAATGACTGGTATCATGTTAAAATGTTTGTGGGTAAATAATTATGGAGAGTTAAAACAAATGTGTTACTCCCCCACAAAATTACAGAATGAAAACAATTCTTCAATTAAAATAATTTAGAGAAATTTTGGTAAACGAATTTTGTTTGCACACTAACGAAATCATTGAAATTAAATTCTATTTAATTATACGATCTTTATTGATTAAGAATGGAGTCAATATCGAGAACTTAATATCGACAAAATTTTGGAAAAAGGAATATACTTTTTATTTAAATTCTACTCCATACTACGAGTAGAAGTAGTAGTGAAATGTTTTTTTTTTTGGTAGATTTTGTTAAGTAGATTTTATGAATGATATTTTACAAATCTTTTAAATCGTATTAAAAATGAGGATGTTCTTGATTGTGTATTTTCCATATACCCAAGGAGCCCAACTTTAAGTTTGTCCATTGGTAAAATCGTATTATATCTAAAAACAAAAAATTGGATTTAATATGGATTCTTTAAAATCGTATAATGAATATAAAGAAAACTGCATACTGAATTTTCTAAATACCCAAAAAGTGCTACATTATTTTCTAGTGGAGGTCGGCCTTTTTTCTAAATATATTCGACTGTTTCAAACTCATGCATTTGCTAACTCACACATTTTCACACTTTTTCAATAATTTTTTACTTTTATTTTAATTTTATTGTTTTAAATCTTTATGACTGAAAGTAGCGTGCTTTTAATTTTTTTGTGTGGGGAGACAAAATTTATAAATTTGCATTTTCCATGATAAAACACAATAATATCTTTTTTATTTATATAATTCTTAAGCTACAATATTTTTTTTTTATTTCTCCAAAACCAAATTTTAATTATAGTTTATGACCAAAATGAGCAAATATTTAAGTAAATTTTCCGAAAAGCTTAAAATGAATGAACATTTGCGTGGGCTTTCATGATCAAAAAATTAAAAATTTTTTAATAGTTCTAACTTAAAATAGTTGAAATTAGTTAAGATTTAAGTTAATTAACAGCATTAAAAAATGTATGAACTTTTTGAAAAAAACAACATTTTATTAAAATTTTTTTAAAAGGAGGAGATATAAAAATATTTAAATTTAAATTTTTGTTTCATTATTAATTCCTTCACAAGTTGGAGTCTTAATAGAACGGGGACAGTGGATCTGTTTATATTGCTCTTTATATCATTTATTTCTTTTTAATTTCTGTACCAAAGCCTGCCGTACACAACATGTCGTGCGTCACCTTAACAGCATTGCTTCTGTAAAAGTCAGATAGATGACTTTGCGCAAACGGAACCGACCATTTGTCGCGCCCCTAGCTTTTACGTAAATTAGTTTTTAGGTTGACAATTTTTTTTTTTTTGTTTTTTAATTTCTTCTCAAAAAGTGCAGTTTGTAAATATCAAATAAATGTATGCTCTTAAACAAATTTCTTTATATTTTTCCTTCTTAATTGCAATTGATTATTTTATTTACTTATGGGCATGTTTTTTTCAACTAAAAATTCAATTATTTACATTTTATTTAAATTGTTTTGGATTTTTGCACGAAAGCGTAGTTCTTAAAGAGCTTTACATTGTAAAATATCGACAGTAGTAAAATAACTAAATGCAGTGGTGAGCAATAGCTAAAATATTTTTTGTCTATACCCCTCAGATGTCTCTTACATCTGTGGGGTTTGCATGCCATTATACTTTTTTTTTAAATTCACGGTACAAAAATTATTAAAAAAAAAAACTAAGAACAGTTGAAATTATCAAATACATGTTAATCTGAAAATGTTTGTCAATATAAACAATATAAAAACTTATCTGTGTATTTAAACTTCATTTTGTTAAGATACGAAAGCCGTATTCCATAAAGTTATCAAAAAAAAAAAAAAAAAAAATATGTAAGTGATATTTATTTAATTATATTATGGAAGGTCTGATTTGTGATCTGTTTGGCTTGTCATTATTGGAATTTTTCCAACAGTGGTAAGATAGGAATATTTAGTCCCGTATTAGAGTTAAAACGAGAAAAAGACAAGGGTATTATAAGGAATCATGAGATGCTTTCTGGAATAGCCCAGTCATTTGGCCATTAAAATCGTGCAAATGAACGGCTTTGTTTTTTTTTTTTTTAGTTAAATGATGCCAATAATTCTGAAGATGTCTTTTATAACAAGTAAAATTACAATATTCGGCTGCGCCGAATTTTTGATACCCTCCAATCAGACATATTTAAAAACTATATACCAACTTTAATAAAAACTGACCACTCAATATAATAATTTGTTGCGGTAAGATGTATTTAAGTCCATTTAAAATGTACTTTTAACATGGGGCATACGGTTAATTATTGACCAAACTATACGGAATTAGGAATTATTATCTTTTGAAACAACGACCTACCAAATTTTTCTAAATTAACTTTATTTGTTTCAGTTTTTGGCGTACCAAAGTGTTTTACGCGAGTGCCATTAATATGGGGCCTTTTTAATTTAGTCCTATAATTTCTAGTCATACAAAACAAATTTGTGCAAACTTTAATCAGTGTTCGACATTTAACCGAACAGTATTTAGCGTATGATACACACACACACACACACACACCTAGAAACGATATCTATTTATTTAGTGTTTGTGTATAAGTACACAACCATTATGTAGTGTTCTGTTTTTCGTTATAAAACAGAACAATTTTAGTGATTCTGCAAACATACATTATATATTTTAGTGTTCTTTAGTGTTTTTTTTTTAAACATTGATGAAGAAATGAGCAAATAAAAAAATTTAGCAACGCTTCTTAATAGTATTGTTATTGTTGCTTAAAATTTTGCACGGCCATATAATGAATTTAATATCGCACTTGTTCAACAATAGTGTATTAACTGAACATTTTTTTCTCTTTTTGGAAAAAAAAATTTCCGCGTAATATTCTTATTTAACTGCGGCCAAAATAATGAAACGTTTGGTTTAAAAATTTCTTTTCGTATGCCTTTAATGTAAAATTAAAAATGGTTTTGCTTCTGCTGAAAATGAACAGAAATGAACGAAAAAATTTAATAGCCGTATTATCTCACGTGGTGGCGATGTCAATTGGCCGCCAAGACCATGTAATTTGACTGGGATGGACTTATTTCTTTGGGGTTATTTGAAAGAAAAGGTGTACGTCGATAAGCCAGCAACAATTCAAGAGCTAAAGGATTAGATAATTCGTCACATTAAAGGCATAGAACCTCAATTATACCTCAGCGTCATCGAATATTTGGACCATCGGATGTAGGTGTGCCGCCGAGGTCTCGGCGGCCATTTGGCCGATATTTTGTTCCATATGTAATTGAACCATACCAATATAATTATAATAAAAGGAACACGATTATTTCCTCAATAATTTGTGTTTTATTCAAAATCAACATCGGTCGTAAAATTTAACCACCCTTTAGATGAAGATATCTCAGTATTATTCGGCACAAAGAACTTCTACAGGAATATTTATTTCATAACAAAATTTTGTTCTGTCTGAAATTTTTTTTAAGTCCTTACTGTCAACAATTGAGATCGTTTTTCTGACATCACAATAGATTCTGAAAGAGTACTTGAATTCCAATATATAAGTCGTTTATTTTGAAAGTGGTTTAAGTCCATTTTTTAAAAAAAAATAATTAATGATAACAATAATCACAATCCTATATAATCTTTTTTTTTTATAAAAAATTTAAGTCTAGTATCATTAAAATCGGCATGATTTTGGGCACTTGAAAATTAGTTAGCTAACGAAATTCAAAAAAATATTATGTTGAAACCGGTTTAAGTCCGCTGAAATATATAATTTATATATGTCATCTTTTATGTCAACTAAAATGAATCGTGAAGATTGCTACAAAACCTCTGGAAGAAGCAATTCTTATAAGATTAAAAAACATTTGTGGCGAACCTGTCAATTGGCTTAGGAAATGTTGGATGCGATTTATAAAAAGTGAACCCTATAAACTGTTTTATAAAGAATCTATGGAAGTGGATAAAGAGATCAAAATACTTGACTCATTACCTTGTCGGGAAAGACCAAGGAACTTCAACAAAATAAAATTAACACCATTATACAAAAATGTACGTCCCATTCCAACTCCTAAGTATAAGGCTATGATTGAGTTACTAAGGTATATACCACCTATGTACCATGAATATTTTAACAACCTCACACATAATGTAAATGAGGAGAAATAATATGGCAAAATCTTTAATATTATCCTTAATAAATGAAAGTAAATTAAATTTTTTAATAAATGAATTAATATTTATTTTTAAAAGCATTTTTTTAATTACATAAATAAAAATCTGTATCTAAATTGAAAGCTTCCTTATTTATGTTAGAGCTATGACATTCATCTACATCAAACATAAAAAATTTAAAATTTTTATTATTTAATTTCTTTAAAATAAGTGGACTTATTCCTTTTCACAAACAAAAAAAGTCATTTTATTAATTTTGAAAGTGGTTTAAGTCCATTTTAGGTTCTGAAACACAGCTTATTTTTCTAGTAAAGTTTACAAAATGTATTACGTTATATATTCTAACATGTTTTAGGTCACAAAGTTATAAAAAAAAATTAACACCACTTAAAAATATTTTTGAAACAAATCAAACACAAACCCTTAAATATCTCAATATAAGAAAAAATGGACTTAAACCACTTTCAAAATAAACGACTCATATGTATTCGTATGTGGCAATTTAGGTCTCCGTTGTCTCTATTATGAAGAATTTTTGAGTTTATATTTTCTAAATAACTCTTATTTACGGTCCCTGTTACCTACTTGGTATAAATTGAAAATTTTAATAAAATGAATTTCATTTTTTTAACTTAAGCTAATATCTCGAAAATACCGAGCTAAACTTCCAGGAAAGTAGACTTTAAGAACAATTTAACTTCTAGAGAAATCCCGGTACTGAATTTTGTTCAATATTAAATCATTAAGTGCAAAAAAAACAATTATTCTAACAAGAAAGTTTCTGCAATCCCTTTTTAAAAATATTGATAACTTCTAAACCAATCCCCCCACCCTCAAAACAAACCTGTTGAATTTCGTATAGACAAATTCCTGTATACTAAATAGTAATTTTATAAACTCGGAATTTTTTTTCTTTAATTTAAAGAAGGAACTGAAAATAAATATAAAAAAGTAGTAAATATACTTTTTTTGTGTTATGCAAGCATTTTATCTATTAAAGTAAATGTCAGTACATAACTAAAAAAAAGTATATAATATAAAATTCTTTTTAAATGTGTTTATGTGCATGTTGTATACAACCGCCTGTTGCACATAATAGCGAAATTAGTTTTTGTGAACTAAAAATTTTTTTTCAGAAAATGCGCAAGTGTGAGTTTTTTTTAGCGTTTTCATTTTAGTGCTTTTTTTCTTATTTCGGCTGGCTTCTTTATATATGTATGTTCCTTTTTTCAGCTGTCCTTGTGTACTACTGTGTAGCAAAAAAACATAAAAAGAGAAAAATAAAAATAGAATGGAAGAACACAAAAATTGAAAAAAACACCCAACTCATTTTTAAGGTACATTATCTATCCACTTGCTACTCACGTGCCAACATCTTAGCTCAGCTGCTCTGCTAGCTTTTGTCGGCGTATAGGAAGGACTGTGGAATAAGAGTGTGCAGAGATATACAAAAAGTTAGAGAGGCAACATCCTTCTGCCTACTCCTGACTTAACTAAAAGGACCTTATTTATTTCATACCAGTTTTTAAGCGTTTTTTTTCATCTTAAAACTTTAGTTTTTTTCCTATAATTTTTTCATATTTTTATATACCAAATAATTTTTTTTTCAAGTTGCTTCTCCCTAGTCTTCCTGCCACATGCGTTCAGTATATAAAGTAGAATGTTTCTATATATTTTGTAGCAAAAAAAAAATTACATTTTTATTTGGTTTCTCGTTATTTATGCTCACATTTTTCTTCTTCTCAGCTAAACGAGCACTAACGTAGTAAAATTTAGTTTAATGTTATATTCCTTTTTAATTTTTTTAATATTGATATTTTCATATTATTATTATTATTAGTATTTTTCCTACATCTTCTACTTCTCTAAACTTTTACTCTGCAAAAAAAAATGCCCTGACTCCCGTAACTGGGAAAAGAAGCATACAAATTTCAGCAAAAACGTTTAATTTTTTTTTATTTTTCGTATGAAATTAAAATTTATGTACACATCCATATTGGTTTAAAAAAAATTGGAAAAACTGCTAAATATAATAAACACAGAGTCAAATTCATCAAGCGTATGGCTGCACAATGTCGCATATGAAATATTCAAGCATACAAACATACCAATATACGCTTCCTCCCCATTGCACATGCATACATACATACATATATTAAAATTTAGATTCTTATTCTAGCTGGCTCCACTTTTCCCTACTACGACTAGATATAATATGCTCGCTTACCTCCTCCACCAAGTGCAATATTGGACTTATTTACTAAGACCCCTTTCTGTGTTATATGTAGTCTAATTTCATATATAAATATTTTTTGTTTTATTTTTTGTACTCGTTGTTGTTGAAAGAAAGAACAATGCATGTTTTTGTTTATGACCGAATGCAAACGAAAAAAAAAACTAAATAAACGAAAAAAAAGAAACGCAAAAAAATAGTCACAAAAATATTTAACGCTAAAATAGCTAAATATTCGTTTTTTTTTAAAAAAAGAGTGTGACAGATAATAAAAGCAACAAGTTATTGAGAAGGCTTAAATTGTTAGTTATAGATCATTTACATTACAACGAAATCTAGAAGATTTGATTTGAAATTTTGCTTAAAATCAAGTGCGTTTACATTGTCCTTTTTTGACATTAGCGACATTTTGTTTTAATAACAAAAACAGCTGACTGAAAGTTTTTTGTATAAAATATACTTCATCATCATCTAGCAGCCTCTTGCGTCCATTGTTTGACATAGACCTTCTCTAATTCTATCCATGTTGTTCTGTCTCTTTTAATATCAACGCACCATCTCGTCGGTGGTCTGCCTCTGTTCCTGTTGTCATCTATAGGTCATAGGTCTTCATTCTTATAAACATTTTGTACGCACTCAAAAGAAAAATCAATCCATCCGTACTAAAATCAATCCGAATCGGTATTAATAGTACAGTGAGCACGGATTTTCTTGAATAGAGTACAGAAAGATTGATTCAAGTGCGGATTTTCAATCGCAAAATACTTAATTTATCCATATTTCGTACTTGAAATAATCCGAAAATGATATTGATTTAAGTTAAACTAAGATTAAATCAATCTCAAAATGCGCTTGATTCAATTATTATAAAGTTAAGTTTATCCTGAATATGTGATTGAAAAAACCCAACAAAGAAATTAGAAAGAAAAAGTTATTGCGATTGACTTACCTACCAGTTTTACAACTTAAAGAATGACAAAATACCAACATCATGCACGATATGGTTTTTACTTTAGAAATCTTGTCTACATATTTAACCAAAAATATAAACTAAATGAGCAGCAAGAGTTACTTTTTAACCCTTCGTGGTAGACATGAGTCTAGCCAGACTTTTTTTCAATGTGTATAGAAAATCCAAACATGAGTAAGCCGGAGGGTTAAACACAACAAAAAGTTAAATCTTTTTTTTTACTTGAGTTAAGAATTTTAATCCCATTTGGGATTGTTTTGAGTACGTTTTAGTGTTATTCGTACTTGAATTTTTGAGTACGACTCGTTCTTAACGAAATCATTAAAAACTTGATTTATCCCGAATGTTTTTCTTTCTGTGTACCGGCTGTCATTCATTCGAGCTACGTATCCGCAATTTGCTTCTGTATTTCGTTGTCCTATGTCAACCACTTTTGTTCTTTCTCTTAACGAAATATTTGTTATGCGATCTCTCAAAGATACTCCCAGTATTGCTTTTTCCATTGATCTTTGTTCAGCTTTTAGTTTATCTATTGTATTTTTGGTTTTTGAAGCCTTATCCACAAGTCCTCGGTCGACCTTAACATACATATGTATAGATAGGCGAGAGCTTCCAGAATCCGCTCCAAACTATATGGGTCCCCACCAGTAAAACGTCTTAGTTTTTTATGGTACTCCACTAGTAACACAGAAAAAAACAAAAATTTATTTCAATTAAAAAGTTGGTGTAACTTCAAAAAAATTCAATTTTTCATTACGCAGTACAACATTTTTCAACTCATTGATTTGGGACTCAATTGTGACAATTGCACGTGAAAGTAGAACCAAAAAAAAAAAAAAAAGAACTTCAGCATCATTAGTTTTGTCAAGTTGGCTGCATCAATAACACTGTGCTAGTTGAACAAACAGACAAGCCGGGCACATGGCGTTTTAACATAATTCGGGTACGCTGAATCCAATGAGATTTATTAGCTTTCGAGATATACCGTTATTTCGAAAATGGAGGAGGTTGCACAGCATATGTTCGCGTAGCTAAAAAAAGTGTAAAATTTTAGCACAGTGTAATTTAACAGTTATATATTAAGGTATACCGTACGGAATATCTCCTTTGTGTCTGAAACAAAGTTGTAAATATTGTATAAGTGAAAAAAGCGGAACATATCAACCCGGTAAAAGTGCATCCAGTGCCTTAAAAATCGCATAAATACCCATTTTTTTTAAATATGTTACCCCATTTTTTGATATTAAAAACATTAAAAGTAACAAAAATTTTTTTTTGATATTAATTAAGTAAATGTTTAATTCGCTTGATTAAATTTTAAATTAAAACTGATTTTATTTTTGAATTACGGTTTAATTGAAAAAAACACCAATTAGCGAGAATTTTTTTCTGTGCACCCCGACATTTTTTCTTTGGTTCTCCACCAGATAAAGCACGTTAAAATTTTAAGGTTCTGAAAGATTGCATATGGTAAATGCTAAAACAGAAACACTGTAACTTGGTACAGTTATGCGACGCCAAGCCATAAGGAAATGCGAGTTGAAACACAAAACGCACAAAAAGCAGACAAACAAAATCGGAATGGTTGTCTTATAAAGATAACGACAAGGACGCTCATGAGCTGCTTCCCCGCACAGAGCAGTCTTACGAGTGACACTTAAAAATTTGCATAACTTTAAACATTTATGTACAATCAACTTCATTTATTTTATCAATATCTTTTATCTTGGGTTGCGGGTTCACTAAAAGGGGCTGAAGGTCTACGTTACTATTGATCGGTTAATTAAGTTGGAACATAATTATACCCACACCACAATAGAGGAGAGGGTATTATTCATTTGTGCCGATGTTTGTAACACCTTAAAACATTTTTCCCCACTTTTTACTATACCGATCGACAAAGAAAGTGATCTAACAACTTTCGTACGGCTAGCTGGCTGTTCGTGTAAACCTTGTGCGCAAAATACAGGTCGCCATTTTAAAAATAATTTCCAATTGCTATGAATTTGCCTGGGCCTATAAAACATCCGCCCTACTTTCATATTTTGTTCCTACAACTACAAAATGTTATATGTTATATTTACTTTTATAAGAGAAATGTGTTAAAACCTTCAACATGTTTCAAAATCTTTGCAAAGTTTGTTCAAGTAATAGGAAAAAATATGTGGGTGTTTCGGTTCGGCGCGAACATCTGTTTAAGGTTTATGACAATGATTTTTGATACTGGGGATAATAAAGGTTGGTGCAACCATAATGCACGATATTAATTGTGAGTTGCACCTTAAGGTCAACTTAATTTGACATTTCTTTGGTTAGAAAAATTTAACCATCGAGAGGTACACAATTTAGTAGTGTGTTAATATTGTTGAAGCCTTTTACGAAATTAGGCGTTCAAATCTAAAGGCATTTCGTGCACTTCGTGATTTTGTTGGTCTGCATAATCGACCAAATGTGTCCACAATCGCGAGAATTGTGAGCAAATTTCAGCAAACCGGGTCTGTAGAAAATGAAAAAAACACCTGTGCATGCTCGCCCCAGTTCGTTCTGCAGAAAACATTGCTGTTGTTAGCAAAAGTGTGGCAGTAGAAGTGTCGACTATTTATCGTGATTGGTGTTCACTATTGCGAGATGATAAAGGACTTCTTGTGGCCAGAAATTGAGGATATGGACCTGGGCGATATGTGGTTCCAACATGATGGTGTCCCACAGCCAACGAAACAATGAATCTTTTGCACGAAAATTTCAATGACCGTGTTATCTCACGTCGTATACGTCAATAAGCCAAGAACATTTCAAGAGCTAAAAGATGAAAATTTAGCTTTGGCGTTGAAATTGCTTGATAGTGTTTCATGGTCAGTAGCTGTATTCTGTAATTCGCTAAAGTTAAATCTTGATCGCTAAAAATCTAAAATGTTGATTTTGCGATTTTTGGCTACGAATGCAATACTGTAACGTGCATTGCTAAATTTGGCATTGCCATAAAAATTTAATTCGCCGCAATTATAGCTTTTAATTTCATCGCTAAAATTTTTTAATTTTAAATTCTCTAAGGCATTTGAGCGATCGATATTTAACTTATTGTTGCCCTAGGCCCTGGCCACCCGGAATAAGTTCACATGGACTAGTGGTAGGTGATTAAAGGGACATGTAAGTCCATTGTTTCTCATTGTTTCTTAAAAGAAGGAGTTTGAGATTGTATCGGTGTCACAGAATTAGCTAGGGCGATAAAATATGTACGGTCTGCATACACCTGCCATTCCAGTTTAGAATAAAGAAATCGTTTACTGACTTACAGTAGACCCTAAAAAATTCTTTAAATTAGATTTTGTTTTGGCGTTGGGTATTAAACGTTCGGGACATTTAAGCATAAGATGTAAAGTTTAAAATAAAAATCATTATATCTGAATTATTTTTTTTTGTAAATTTTCAGAATCACTTGTATGTTCTCGTACATACGGTGTTACTCCGTCTACCTGTATCAATATCATCTATCATGAAACTTTTTTTTTCTTTACTAAAAGTATGTACACATTTGTCTTCACATCGTTGTAACGTTTAATAAACGCCAACAAAGTTTTTTTGTAGTTTGCTAGTTTTTTAATAAATTTTTTCTATCTAATTTATTGAAAGTACTAAACGTACGAAAAACAGTCAGGCAGACAGACAAAAAAATGTTTTATAGTAAGTTGTAGTTATTTTTTGATTGTTAAAATTAAATATTTATATGAAAAAATTTTGAAATAATTGCAGTTGCATGGACAAATATTTATGAATCCATGTAAATTTAAGTTTTTTTTTTAGTAGGTATATACAAATGCTTTATGACATCATCACGATCGTTGAAGAGCATGAAATTATTTTTGTAGTTTTTGTTGAAATTTTTTTAACAGTTTAAAAGTAATTGAATTTAGATGCTTTAAATTTTCACGTGTAAAAATTTACGATGTTGCAAAAAAAAAAAAATTAAATGAGATGAAATGATAACACACACAACGAAGACTTTTATTAAACAAATAAAAAAGAAAAAAATAGGGTGGTCGATTTTTCGACATTTTTCATTTTTTATATATAAAGCGGCACAGGCGATTGGTGTTCCTGTGCCGAGCCTGAATGTGAGGCAAAAAATTATCCAAAAGGGGAAATACGTGAACTTTAATTTTTTTCTTTTACTTTTCTGTGCTGCATGTGATAATTTTTTATTGAACTTAGGAACATAATATTATATGTACAGGGTCTTGAGTAGGGTTGCCAGAAACCAATATTCAAATAACTGGGCAATATAAAAAATTCACCTGGATTTTGTAAAAACAAACTGGACAATCAAAAAAGATTAAAAAAATTAAAATTTTTTACCATAACATTAAAATAGCGAGGAAATGCATCAATAAAAATTCAGTTTTACATCATATTACATGTCATCAAAATTTAATTTTTGCAAAATAATCGTTAGCCCAAAAACACGAATTTTACTGGAGAAGATTTTTCCTAATTATTTTAATATCCACCCGAAAACCCAAAATTATTTGTGCACGATTTTAGAAATAAAATAAATAAATAAATGGACCAGTGCATTCCACCGACAAGATTTCTAAAATCGGACGAAAATTAAGAATTTTGGATTGTTTTAAATTTTTGTAATACTTAAGGTGCCCTAATTGGGGAACATCTGGTGGCCCTCCTGATATTTCTATATATCCCTAGTTCTTTACTTAAATTGGAATACAAGTCCTTAATTTGCATCTGGAATTTAATTTCAATCGGACTAACCGTCTAGAAAGTCCAGATAAATTCCCTTATTGGTTCATCTATTAATGTGTGTCGCTTACGATTTACAGAATTTACTAACTCTTGTTTTAGTTGTAAGCAACTATAAATATAACAAATATTTCAAACTTTAATAAAATTTTGGCTTATTTAAATTTCCAAAGGACATCCTTTTCCTTTCTTGCGAGTTTAGATTATTGCAAATACTTAAAACATATTCGAAAAAGACTTGCAAATTGGTATGAAAAATACAAACAAGATCCATTTATTTATAAAGACTTTGAACGTTACTTTTATCGCATTTTGGGATATTAATTGGAAAATCTTATATTAAGCATGTAATTAATATAAAAAAACATTTTTTAATATTAAAGAAATTCTATTTTAACTGGACAACTAGGCCATTACAGGCCGTCTGGCAACCCAAGTCCTGGGTGAATAAGGTGAATTTTTGTGAATTTTCGCCCTGTAAAGATAAAAATAAACGTGCAAGGTCCTGAATGAAAACGAAAATGTAATGGCAACTTTTTGGTTCATTTTCATTCTGCATCTGGTGGCTGTAGGAAATATCGCCCAAAGAAAAATGGCCAAAAAAAAAAAAAATTAAAAATCGCCCAAACGAAGAATCGCCCAACCAAACATGAAAAATGACCCAAAAAGGTAAATACGAAATTTTGCCCAAAAAAGACGAAAAAGGGCCCAAAAAGAAAATGAAAAATGACCCAAAAAGCAGAAACGAATTTTTCCAAAAAAAAAAAAATTGAAAATTACTCAATTTGCAAAAAAGTGTTTATTATTCATATAAATTTAGTTATATACAAATATAAGTTTTATGTAAAAATTTGCATTGTGCCTTCAACAGCTGTTCGGCAGTATGGACGCTATGACACTTTGCAAAGTGTCATAATGCCCACAACTTAACTTATAAGGATACCGGCTTCGTCAACTAAAGCTTCTCTGCACAGCCGGCCTTCGGCCGGGCGCAAGGATTTTCTCCTCTATGGTATAACAAATACCGGCTTCGCTAACTAAAGCTTTCTCCTCTATGGTATAACATACACAGGCTTCGCTAAGTAAAGCTTCTAAAATCTGCCTTGTTTCCGAACGAAGGCCGACTACGCAGAGAAGCTTAAGCTAACGAAGCCGGTTTTTTTTATACCATAGAGTAGAAAATCCTTGCGCCCGGCCGAAGGCCGGCTGTGCAGAGATGCTTTAGTTGGCGAAGCCGGTATCCTTATAAGGTTAGTTGTGGACATTATGACACTTTGCAATATGTCCCATTATTTTTATAATGATAATGAATGATTTGGACGAATAGTATGTAACATTTTGGAAGAATTTTAAAAATGAAAAATGGCCCAAAAAAATGGGCTATTTTTCTTATAACAATTTTTGGGCGATTTTTCATAATGAAAAATCACCCAATTTCAAAAACGAAATATCACCCAACAATAACGAAAAATAGCCCAAAAATTTTGGGCCATTTTTCATATGAAATCAGGCCCAATTTTACATGCAATTTTTTTGGGCGATTTTTCATTTTTGTTTTTGGGCCATTTTTCTTTGGGCGATATTTCCTACAGCCACATCTGGTACGTTGATTAATTTTTGTTAATATTAGACATAGAAAAATAATATTAAACATGCAATGTTCTGAGTGGATGACTTTTTTTGTTTTTCAATTGATATTTTTTATATTGCACTTACAATATTAAATTTACTCACGTGGAATATAACATATGAACCGGAGGGACCAAATCGATCCACAAAGACGGAAAAAATAAGTGCTCGAAACATGTTAATTTATTTATATATAGAAGTACACTATTTTTTCTTTACATACAAATTTATAGTTGAACTTCGACCATAAAACAATTACTAGTCTCAGGAAATATAAAACGGTTAAATATATTGTTTCGCCCAAGGAAAACCATACAATTGCATATTTACGGTTTTCTTGATCATAAGTTTGTATGTATGAGTTCGTTTTTGTTAGTAGGATATGAGAGGACATCTCAAAATTGTTTTTTATTGCTATCTCTTTGAATTTGGCTGATACATGTAAAAATTCCTATGTCTTAACTTTTTTTCATACATCAAAGTAACGGTATCTTGTAAATAATACGTTTAATTACCTCAACGAGGTAGTTAAGCGTATTCGTTTAAATGCTTGCCCCGAATAATTGCCCAACAATATTGGCATTTTTGGATAGGTAATCATTCGCTGATAGTCGAAAATGGTCCTTCGAACCTTTTGTGCCTGTATGAATAGTTAAGATGGTACAAACGATTTTTTTATTAACGATTCTTTCGCCTTTTGGTTAACTAAAAGCGCACGAACAGTTCTGAACGATCAATTACTGCCATTAAAATATTCCTGTTTTCGTTAGAAAAGATTAATAAGTGCTTTTAAAATTTCTATTCCAAATTACTTAATTTCTCTAAATTAATTTCTTTCAAACTACTTCCTTTAAGTTTTCTTAAACTTTAGAAAGGATATTTTTCCATCTTGTTATTATTATTATTTTTAGTTGATGTGATTAATGAATGACTTAAGTACCAAAAACAAAACTAAAAAAACAAAATTAAATTTAATGAATATTTAACAACAAGTTGCATAATATTATGGTCTCCAAATAATATACAATTTTCAATTTCCCTTCATTGAAAAGTTGCAAGTGTTTCTATCCACGTAGTTGTTGCTGTTGTTTTTACTGCTGTTGTTGACGTTATTGTTGTTATTATTATTGTTATTGTGGATGCTGTTGTTGTATTATATCCATTATGTATTCGGGCAACATTGAATGAATGAAAATTTGCAACAGGTGCTCGCAAAACTACAACAGCAGTAGCAACAACAATAATACAAAGTCGTAGATACAATAGTTATAGATACACAGATAGAGATTTAGATACACACCAACATACAAACATGTTAGCAAGTTGTTGCATGCCAGCAATTTGCAGTCAGTGAATAAGAGTTTTGAACAGGTTCATGCTGGAAAAACGATGACATACGAATTTAGAAAAATTTTAAAATTTTTAATATATTTTATCGAAAGAATGCAATTGTTGGAAAATTTTGTGAACACATGCTATTGCTAGCATATGAAGTGAAACAATTTGATTTAAAGTCTATTCAACTTTTTTAAATGAGAATATCAAATATATTATGGTGGTTTTAAACATATTATTGCTAACGGCAACCATATTGTGCTTAAGTTGGCCGTCCATTAAGAAGCCGCAACAAATTTTTTTTTGTCTCCGAACACGTTCTGGTTAATGATAACAAAAATATGTTTAACACCTGTAAAAGCATGATTGTTTTTTAACCATAGCCCGTTCGTTGCACTTGGAAATCAAGAAAAAATTATTGTTTATTTCAAACCAAAAAATTAATAGTAGCAAACAAATTAATGTTACATATAATAATAACATGTTTAGAGCCAACCATAATATGGTTGTGACTTCTTGATGAAGGAATATTTTAACCATAATGTGATTGCCGGCGACAATAATATGGTTAAATTAAGCACCATATGTTTGAAATTTTCATTTAAAAAAGTTTTGTTGGAGGTGACCATTTTGAAAAATGTTTGTTCTCTGCGTGTAGTGAACATTTTTTATTCTTCAGTTCTGTGAAAATTTTGGCCTTTAAGAAAATTAAGCTGATTTTTGTTATTAATAGAAAATTTAGTAAAATTTCTTATTAAAAGCAAATTAACCCGCTCCACTCGGCTTTCGAATAGCAATAGTAAAATAAAATTTTTGATTGGAACAGATTATTTATGTCATATATATTTAGTCGGTGAAAGAAAATCGAAAAAAGAACACAATAATAGGGGTGCTGGGGGGTTGCGGTACACCATTGCACCATTCGGGATGTTATGTGGTACGAATATGTACCAACCGTCTGGTAAAATTAACTATATGAATCTATATACATATACTTTTACGAAAACTAATTTATAATTCATAATTTGGTCAGCCATATCGAAGCCTCCGTGATCCCGCGGTAAAATTGTTTTTTAGTGTGGACATGTGGATTAAATTTTTTCGTTGTTTTCAATATTTTTTCTTAGGGTTAATAAATCAGGAAAAGTTTAACTCTTTTGTTGGTTTAAAATGTGTTTAAACCAACATATCTTTAATTCAGTTAGCATTTAAACCATCTCTGAACGCAAAAAATTGAGCTTTTAAACTACCAATACCATGTGAATTTGATAAGATTTATCGTAGTGCTGCCACATGTTACCTTTTTAAGAACATGTAATACATGGGACACTGATTTATAGTTGTTGAGTTTAAACTACATATAAATTCAAGTTTAGTTCAATTAAACCAGCGTTTAACCCATCAGTGATTTATTAGCCATTAGTAAGTTAACTAAGTGAAAGGTTGTAATTGTTTAAAATTTGTTTTAATTTTTTTTTAGCAAATTCAGCGGCAGTTTGGTTTTGATAACAAATGTTATTAAAATATTTTCTCTGTATCGCATTTTAGTAAAAATGTAATAGAAAATTGTGTAGAACATTTGTATTTATAACAAATTTAATAAGCATTTACTTTCTATATGCAAATTTAGTAATGCCAACTTAGTACAAACTCACTTATTGGAGCAAATTAAGTGAAACATAGCCTGTGTTCACACTATGAAAGTTTTCTTTCAGCAAGTCTGAGTTATTGGTGAGATGGGATGAGAACAAGCTATTCTTCTTTCCGCTCTCACCAGCACACTCAGACTTTCAGAAAAAAAACTTTCACAGTGTAAATCCAGACTTACTATAAAACAAGGTGTGTACAGCAAATTTTTGTTGTAGGAAAGTTTGCGATTTGTTAGCAAAATTCCCTCAATGGGGCATTAAGATTGTTTTCATAAAGCATAAGAACACCAAACAACGGCAGCAGCAACAACAGCCTTCAGTAATATTGTAGTAATAAGAAAACAGCATCTTATAAAAATGATAATAATCCTTCCTTCCGTTGTAGTTTTTTTTTCATTTCGCCATTCTTCGCAAAGCCTCTCTCTCCTCTACCTCTCAACAACACAATAATGGCAACAAACTTACAAAAAAGTTGCAATTCAGTTCCAAAATAAGAAAACAACGAAAAAAAAAACTTAAGACTATATGTACAACATTGGTACAACAACAATGACTACCTATAAAAAAAACCTACTCCACGTCTTACCCTACAACTCCTAGAACGGCACTGTTGTAAATGGTTGTAACCATAGTTTGGGTTACATTTTCAGTGGAGTTTTTTTTTCGTTCAGCTACTTCCTCAGACTTCTATAGTGATACACATTTAGTTGGGTGTGTTTGTGTATGATTCAGTAAATAGTTTTTGTTTTGTACAACAGCAAAATTTATAACCAAAGTGTATAGTGTTTGTTACCATAATAACTGTTGCTGCTTTTATTGCTACTTGCAGCATCATACGAGATACTCACATAGCACAGCCACACAATCATTTCTTACCGAATGTCATGGTTAAAAATTTGTTGATATGAAATGTTTTTCGCTCTTGTTGTCGTTGCTGTTTTAGTTTCAGCACTTTTTTCCAACAATGTTTTCCATTTGCCTTTATAACACCATAAATAAATGACGACTAAATGTTTATTACGTGGAAAAGTTGTGGCAGACAAAAGGACGGACTTTTGAATGTACAGACATATGAAGTGTAATGGCAGGGGATATGGGTAAATTGAATTTATGAAGGTCATTGGCAACAAGTTTCGGTGATTTGTTTTTTTTTTCAATTTTTAATGAGATTTTAATATTTTTTTTTCATAAGAGCCGATTCCGGTTAATGCACTGTTCGCAAAAGTACGTTGAACAAATCAGACAGATTTCTTAAAATTTGTACTTGTTTGTACATTTTTTGGCTTGCATTTTTATACTAGAAAACGGATATAGAATAGAAGTTATTTTTGTTGTTATCCGAAAATATAAACTTTTAGTTTTATGTCTGTGTTAAAACTTTTCTTGAAAAAATTCCATTTTTGAAAAATTAAGTTTAAAAACACTGTCCAATAGCACATTTTGAACAGAACAGCGAAAGGGCATGTTGAGTAGACCATTTTTGAAAGATACACTTGTGGTCCAGCAGGTCTGAGTTTTATTTAACAGTCGTACTAAGTTTTCCTTTTTTGGTCGAAGTACTTTTAAGCTTCTCTCTTAAAATTTAATATTAGTCCCACTCCACATTAAAAATTAGACATTGCTAATAGACAGTCTTCGACCTAGTGGGGTGGAAAACCGGCACTTCGAAGCCTTGTTTATGTTTGAAATTGAGAAAACTACCTTACAAGCGGATTTGGATGGTTTTCCAATTTAATAATATGTTTTTCATGGACTTGGCAAATTCATCTTTTACCAGTGAAATCTCTCAATCACTAAGGATGTTTTTATTACTTATATTCCAATTAGCTCTGGTAATGGTTCTTAGAATTTTCTATTGTGCCCTATGTATAAGCTCGATACTGGGTTTCCCATATGTACAAATCGGTTTCAAAACGGTTTTATACAGGATGACTTTATAGCCCAGGCCAAGGCCCATCTATCAGGCCTGCTTACTTGTACAAAAACAAATTACGATTCTTTTTAGTTGTCAAAAATTTACTACCGCATATACAAAGCAAAAGGAAAAAACGTGTGTGTGTGGCATACCATAAACGTATACATGCACATGTAAGCAAAATGTAAACAACTTTTGACAACTAAAAAGAACATAAACAATGATCATCAGGCTTCTTGCGCAGACCTTTTCAATGGGCCTTGGCCCAGGCCAAGTTTAAATTAATTTTTTTTTTTGCTTATTTACTTTTTTTAATAAGGCATTTTGACATTTGCCGTCTTAATTCTAGCAACAAAATGCATGTTGTTTTTTTTTTTTGTTTCATTGTTGTTGCACTGAGGTCACTTTGTTAATACATTTTGGACGGAGGAAATCAAATTCTTTAAATGAGTTTTTTTATAACTTCTAAATAAAAATCTTTTCGTAAGAGTTTAATTAGAACTGGTATTTAAACGTAGAAAAACAATTGTTTTAGATGGATTTCTAGCTTTTAATTCACAATATTGCTTATATCACTTATAGCTGTTACGGTCCCTGGACTTCGAAGACCTGACCTATGGCATCCTTACCGTAAACTTGAGCAACGTCTAAAAAAACTGCGGGTCAATCTTTTTTTTATTTCAAAACAAATTCGTGTATCTTCAAAGAAGAGGGTAACCTGTTCTATAGTTCAATAATGTTCCTGGAAAACAAATTGGTGGATGATATTCCAGTCAATTTAATAAGGGGTACTATTTCAAACATCTTTGATAGGAAAAGAAGTAATTGAATAGGCCTTTAAACTAATGAAAGATTCGTAAAAAATGAGAAATCAGGTTAGCATACTAAATTATAATGCATAATTGGGCTATTCACAAGGTATTCATAAAGTTGTAGAGTCATATGTCTTAAAATATTTAAAAGAAATACATATGACTGGTGTGGGCAAGCGCTTTTAGTTTAGATTTCTAATGTACAGTCACGACAAAATAATAAACACAGCATAACAATTTTTGTTTTGTTTCAAACACAACAATATTTTTTTTAAATAATTGTAAAATTTCATTTAGGACATTATGACGATATGGCTTGTGAATAGCCCAAACGAATCTGTTAAAAATTAAAAATGTGCTTGAATTTAAGTTTATCTTTTAATCTTTTTTTTGCCTATAAAGGCTTTTTGATTACGTTCAGTTGAATAAATGAATAAAACAAAATAGAGTTGAATCACTGCCCCGGCTTCGGTATCATTATTATCTTAGAAATTTGTCCAACTTTTGGGGAAAATCCTATTAAAAATATCGCATTTAACAAAAAACTAGTATATTTATGGTCACGTTTAGTTGGTTCATTATCATTGATGTTGATATCAAGTCATAACCTCAGATTTTCTAGTTTTCTAATGTTTATGACAAACATTTTAATTCTTACCCATCGGATGTTCATAGATGTGTGTAACTCTTTTTAAAAAACTAGCTGAGTTGCCTTTGTCTATCTCTTCTTTAGGTAAAGTTCGCTTAACACTGTGAAAAAACGAATTTCAAATTTTAAATATATATTTGTTGTAAAAACAATTAATTTTGAACTTCTTTCGTTAAACAAGCACAAATGGGTCTGTGTAAACCCAATGAACATGACAAGCTATTCAATTACAAAGATGTTAACTTTAGATAAGATTAAATTAGATTATTTTTTAAATTCAATTTGATTGAGTGGTATGGTGAAGGATATTAAAGATTCGGCATAGCCGAAAGTAGCACTCTTACTTGTTTTTTTTCTTAAGAATTATTGCTACAATATTAATTAAATCTTACAATAAACCAAAAAATTATTTTGCATAAATTTATCTCCTCTTATTTTTTTCTCTATAAAATGTACAAAAATTATTCACAACAACAAGAAACGTTTAATTGCTTAAGTAATGAAATAAAATTTATTGTAAAGTTACAAAAAATTATTTAAAAAAAAAAAATATATATTCTTATCAAAAAATTAAAAATAATTACAAAAAATATGTGCAAAATTATTTCATCAAATTGAGGTCACCTTTGCATTATCAAAAATATATTTATATTAAATAAAGCGAAAATAAAATATAATATTATGAACAAAATGCTTTTTATTGTACAAAAATGAAATAAAATAATAAACCAAAAATGATTAACAACACAGTGCAAACAAACACTTAAAAAACAACAACGAAAAACTTAAATTATGCCCAGAGACGATTCTGTGGAAAGAGCAGGGGTGGAGGCCAGGAAACAACTTGGCAAAAAAAAAACTTAATATTCGAAAAGCAGCAACATGAAAAAAACCTTATCTTTATGCGATGATGAATTTGCCCTGATTTCTACACACTCACAAAAAAACAACAAAAACAAATATAACATATGAACACACTTAATGCGCCGAAAAAAAGAGGAAAACTAAATTTTTTTTTTTTGAAAGGCAGTTTCAAAAAAAAAATTGTAAGTAACTTTTACACCTAGAGCGCAATAAACGTATAAAATTTAATAATATATTATAATATAATATAATAATATTGTAAAGATATAAGCAAGGCGAAGTCATGTAAACGGTGGCGGCGATACTACAACAAGTAACAGCACCAAAAACACATCATTGCATTTTATTTGTTGTTTTCGTTGGTTGATATGTCAAAAACACCAGTAACTTTTGACATTCCACTCTCTAATTAAGAAAAAACAGTAGCACAGCCGTGCTTTCAACGCCACCTGAAAAATTAATTCGCCTTGGATATAAGTATGGGAAAAACTTTGCAGGTATTAAGCTAATTCTGTTCGACTGAAATGTTTTAAGGATTTTTAATACTAAAAACGGCATATTACAAATCACTAGCTCATTATAGGTTTGGTGCATATGCCAAAAATTTGTAGTGGAGAAAAACAACATTGAAGGTTTACCTGAAGTTTTGGCATATGTTTTGAAGAAAAATTCAATTTTTATAAACGCTCATGAACGAACTTAGAAGTTAATAGCGTTTCATTAAAGGGGATTTTATTTTGTTGTGCCCCATACGCCACATTTCTAGATTTATTTCTAAAAAAAGTAGCTTTTTGTGCTGCAAACGTATACTTACTGCAGTGTATTGAGTTGCTGACATTTTTTTTGCTTCTGCTAAAACTATTTTTTTTTCTTACGGCAATGAAGCAAAGCAAGAGTAAAATTTATTTTTTACGTAAACTTTAAAATTTCGATTAGGTTCGATTTTAGCAATTTTTGTTTATTAATTAAATGTAATTTAAAAAATTTTTAAGATTTCCCTAGCTTTTATTTTTTGGAAAAAAAATTTAGGCAAATTTATCAATTTTAAAACTCTGGCGACTTTTTAAATTTTTTCTTCAAATTGGTTTAAGCGATTTTTTTTAAATATTTTTTGATTCATATTCTTAAAGATTTAAAAATTTTCATCGATTAATTTTTATTGATGTGGCGTATTTTTTTTTAGAGCTAAATGTTGTTTTTTTTTTTATTCTGGCGATTTTCCCGGTATAAAGTTTATTTTTCATCATTTTAGCTTTATTTTTCTATTTAAGCCGTCTCTTTATAAATCAAAATTTTGGAGAAAATTTCAGCGATTTGTTTTTCTTTAAATTTTATGTATATTTAAGTAAAATTTTTTTTTTTCTATTTTTCGTAGGGATTTTTAGGTAATCTAAATTAAACAATTTATAACGAGTTTCAATATTTTTAAAATTGTTTGGTTCATGCTGTTTTTTTTTTTTATTCAAGTTTTACAGTAAGCATTTAGCGATTTTCCCCCGTTTTTCTATATCTAACGACAAATTCCGAAATTTGAGATTTTTCGCTAAATTCTTCTTAATGATACTGTTATAGAAGATGTTCAGATGGCAAATGGCAAATGGAAATGTCGCAATTCGGATGGACAAAGGTCTATGGAGGAGAATTTTTACACCTGCATTAAGCCTTTACTCTTATATGAATGTTAAACGCCACAAAGAAGTTTCAAACATTCGCCAATCGTTGCTTACGTCTTAACATCCGAAGCTTTTGACCAAACACAATCAGCAACTCCGTGGTCCTTTACACGTCAAGGCAGATACCTATTCATCACGACAACTTAAGGCTAATATTCGAATGCATTGTCAAATATAATCGAATAGACTGCGCTGACGTAGAGCCAACAAGGCTCCTGAGGACGCCCAAAGATAACTTGGCACATCAACGTTAAATTACCTAATAAAAAATGTTTCGCTTACTTTATCGCTCATACTTAAAAATACTTACTAAAATCGAACTGAATCGAAATGAGATCGGTCAACTATTTTAAGGTTTGAGTTCAAAATAAATTTTACTCATGCTTTGCTTCATTGCCGTAAGAAACAAAAATTTGTTTTAGCAGAAGCTAAACTACAAAGACATGTATTTTATTTATTTATTTTATATTACGAGTTCCCACTTAAAAGCAAATGTGACAGTTATTTTTTAGTATTCTCCCTTAAAAACCTTTACAAACTTTTTTTAAAAATTGTTAAGAGTTCTTACTTTGATGTATGCCTGTATATCTTATTGCGTAGCGCATAATTGTGCGTAAAATTTTTTAAATGTATCATTAGTTTTATTTATTGGGTAACTAGAATCATCACAATTTATATGGAACAAGGCTGTACAAATAGCTCCCGACCGAACCCGATGGAAATCTCTGATTGAGTCCTATAGCTCCCAACCTGGAGAATAGCGGAATATCATCAACAGTTTTCTATATATATATTTGTTTCTTTTACTCCTCTGAGGAGCATAGGGCCGCTCAGTTTTCTATGCCTAATTTGAAAATTCCGTTGTAAAGAGATTTTTGATCTTTTTGTTCACAGAAAAAATTATTAGTAGTTTTTTATCAATTAAAAAATTATTTAAAAAATATTTATATTTATTTAATATGATAATTGAATCAATTATTTTTTGTTGGAAGAAAATTAAAAATATAATTTTGATTTAATTACATTTTAGTTGTTTTGAAATAAATTTTTAATTGAAATATTTATTAATTAACAAAAAAATGTTCGTTTAAAATAAAATAATTTTAACTTCTGAAATTGTTGTTGGAAATTGTCAACATCAATCAACACATTGTCGTTTTTTTTTCATTAAAATTAAAAATATCATTTAAATTTTTACAATTTTCAGTAATCAATATAATCAAATTGGTATTAGGTGCAAAATCAACAAATGGGTTACTTGATTCTATTAATTTGGTGATTTGAGACAATTTTTAATTTTTTCTGTGTTGATTTAAGACCTTTTTTTATTTTTGAAATTATAAGCAATTTTTATCTATTTTCAATTCGATTTCCGATATTGGATTAAAAGTGATTGTTTAAAAGAAACAAGACTTCCTGATAAGGCAAAATTTTCACTGTGATTTGTTTTTTCTTTGAAAACACGCATGAATTTGAAACTTTGTCGGCAAAGGCTGTAAATAGGCAAAAGGGATATAAAAGCAGTTTTACCCCTTCGTCATTCCTAATCATAATGATAATCCAGCCTAACTAATTTGCCTTGCTTGTCTTGCTTTCTAATCGTTAAAATAGTGTCTAGTATTTAGTTGACAAAAAACTACAGCACTATTTAAGTTTTTATTATTGTCGTCATAAAAACTCAAAATTGTTATATATTTATTAGATAAGAACGAAGGTCCACATACATACGAAACTAAAACTACAAAAAAAATGCACAAAATTGCACAGAAAAAACAGCTCACATCTCGCCACAAAGTTGTGTCATAAAAACTAAAAACATAATTAAAATTTGTTTCAAAATTGCAACAAAAAAAATTATTAAAAAATTTTGTCATTTGATACAGCTGCACAGAATTGTTGAATTTAAATGCAACAAGTGTTGGAGATATACGGCTCCACAAGTAACTGCGTTCTAAACGAATATTTAGTTCAATTTACTGTGTCTGTGTTCTGCATGAATATGCCCGAGTATTTGTAGCTGTGTTTTATTTACATGCACTCTTTATCGATTTAGTTTTGGGTTTTTTGTTAGAATTTTTTTATATTTTTTTCAAAATGCCAAACTAACAAAAAAGTTGCCAGAAAAAATGTGTATTTGTCGTCAATAGACGTCAATAACATTTCACTCACACATATCAAGTCACTAGTTACTTAAGTATGCACGTGTATGCAGTCAGTCATATGCATGAATGTTCAAGTCCTGAACAGTGGGGTGGGGTTTCCGTGTATTTTTTTTTTATATATTTCATAGTTTTGCTTATTCAAGTGCACATTTAAATTTGGACGCTTCTGTTTAGTGATAAAAAAAAAACAAATAAATTTGCAAATAACAAAATTGACTTTTGTTTATTTGAGCTGGTAACACAAAAAACTTAAATTAATAAATAAATATTGAACATTTTTGCATTAAGTAAGCGGGGTTTTTCCAAAAAAAAAATGAAGAAAGAAAAACTATATAAACAAAATTTTTTTGCAATAAAAATTTTTTAAACTGACACCAAAAAAACTATTTGAATAAATATTTATTTTGCACGATTAAAAGTAATTAGTTAATTTTCTTGATAAAATGCGAAATTAGAAATGCTTACAAAAACTTAGAGAACATTTTCAAAATTCAATTTTGCCAATAATAAAGGGTGTTTCTTCAGCTGCATGAGAACTTTAAATGATAATACAAGACAGAAATATTGTTGAACGGACATTTTTTCATTATAATCTGGTAGATATTTTCATGGCATTTATTTTTCAAATATGATTTCCGACACATCGAGCCCCTACCGAAAAAAAAGCTTAAGCGACACCATTTTCAATTTTCCTTCTTTCTTTTTAATAAATTAATTTATTGGCAACACTTGCATCATCCCCTTAAATGCCATGGTTATTAAAGCAGTGTTCGAAAATAAACAGTACATTATCTAGCGTTCGGCTCACACAGCAAGATCGATATCTACTTTTGTTAGTGATTGTGTAGACGAACACAACCCTTATACCGTTGGTAACTATTTTCAAGAAAGAGCCGAACATTCTTTAATGTTCTGTTCGTCAAAAAAGAGAACAGTTGTAGTGATACTGTAGACAAACATTATATCTTAATGTTCTATAATGTTTCCTTTTTTACATTGATAAAGAAATAAACAAACAAAAAATGTTAGCAAAAATCGCAGCACGAACAGCTTGTTTGTGTATTGTGTATATGTTTTGTTTGCGTAAAATTATTTTGCTGCCATTTTTCGTATGTGTATTTTGTTTTTGTAAAAAATGTTTGGTTTTTTTACCAGCCAAAAGCGACGAACATTAATGAATGGAACCGAACACAATGAAGTTTGTAATTTTTAAAAAAATACCGAACGGAATTAAATGTTCTCATCTCTAGTTGAGTTTGATAAAAACAGTATTATTTTTGTGTTCGAAAGATGAAAAACAGGGAATCGTTATTTCTCTAATGATTTTCTACACAAACACTATTAGCGTTTGTGTTTTCTACAAAGCTACCGAACCGAGCACTAAAGAGCGATATTTAGTGTTTTTTTTCGAATACTGATTTAATGTACTGTTACGATTTTAAAGCAAAAAAAAAAATGTTAGCTTAAGCGCCAACCTGCATACAAAATGTTTATGAAAAATAATAAAAAAAAACCTTCTCCTATAAAATTGTGTTTTTGTCGCTTTAGCTTTTTTTGCGGTAAGGGTTCGTTATGTCCGCCGCGGCTACGAGTTACATGGACCATTCAATCAGTCCAGATTTTTCCAAATTTTTCCAATAAATCAGGCCATATGCGTCATTGGTGGCTTGAATATTTGCTTTTAATGCTTCAAGAGCTGCTGACAGAAACTGCCATAAAAGTAATTATGTAGTTCATAAAAAGTAATAAAGAGGTGTAAAGTCGCCAGTGAACAGGACCACTTTTGAAATTAAAGCTGTTGATTTTGCAATAAGTCTCTTGTTAAGCAGCGATGTATGACAAGTTGCGTCGTCATGGTGGAACCAAATGTCGTTGATGTTAAGCTGATTAATTTTTGGAAACAAACATTTTAGTCAGCTCGGCTCGATAGTGCTCGGCATTCACCGTAACTTCAGCTCCTTGCTCATATCGAAAAGAGCGTGTAAACCGAACCAAATTTAAAATTTTAATGGATCAGTGCTGATTTTTTTTTATTTCGATGTTGCTTTCGAAATTGCTTCGATTTGCTTGGCTAATATAAATATGTTTGTACAAAGCTTGAAGAGAAAAAGGGGATTTTCAGTTTAAGTCGAATACAAATATGCATGTGTAAGTTGCATGCTGGTTGCAAGTTGAAGGTCGTTAGTAGTTTCAAACTACATATGCTGAAGTGCAGTTAAATCTTAATATTTTGCAACAACGAGTTAAAAAAGAGAGCAAAAAGGCTTTGTACAAAACCTTTGACTAGTCCCTTCTACAATAAGATAAATTTGTTGTTCCAGAGGCGTTTATAAAATAAAAAAAATTGTTGTTACCTCAACACTGGATATACAGGATAAAAAATTAGAAGTCCTTTATTAAAAAAAATTGATTCATGGAGTGGTAATTGAAAGGGAAGCTTTAACTTTATTTGAAAATCTTAAAGAAAATCATCGATTATCAAGTCTATCTATTCAACATTTATTTTTTGGCTAAAATTGTGAATCTCGAAACCAATTAAATGAAAATAAATACTGTATGTATGGAAAATGGGCTTCGGTTTGCGTTGCGTTTTTCCGGTCCCAGTTAGCGACGCAAGCCGGGGAATCGGTGTAGTAGACGAAGTTTTTTAACTTGCTATTGGTTTTAGTTCACAATACGCAAATATTTTCGGTTTAAAGCAAAATTGCTAAACTGGCTGAAACGTTAATGATCTTTGTGTGCTTTTCTAAAATTTGATTGTAAAAGCTTTACACAGAAAGAATAGAGCAATAAATTTTAGATTTTATTATTCCAAAAGGTTAATGTAAATTTTTAGAATTTCTCATTTTTTAACTTCATTTAGCAATCACAATTTGGCAACAAATTTACCACCATCTTCACTTCACCACTAAATTGACGAATATTTTCCCATTGAGGAGACATTTGAGCAAAAAGAACCAGTTGTGAAAAACATTTCCACACATTGTTAGTAAATGAGCAAAAAAATAGCACAAAAATCTTCTTAAGTTCCTAGAAGTTGGAATAGAATTTTGAAGATGTGTAAGGTCACACAAACTTGATATTTTGTGTGTCTGTAACAGTGTTGCCAGATTTTTCTGTCAAAATTGCCTGCGCAGTCAATAAAAAAATCCCCAAAATCAAAAAAAAATCTCAAAATAAATCCCTTTAAAGTTAAAACAAGAACCCAATTTTAATTACGAAAATTTGGCGCTTTCTAATAATTGTCTTAAATGTCTAAAATTTTAAGTAATTCAGAAAGTTTAAAGCGCCACCGTTTCAAATGATATATGAAAATATGACGCAAGTTTCAGTAAAGAGGTAAGCATAACATCATAATACAATGTTGCCAACACATTTAACACCATATTGAACTCTTTTGGTGGTTGCCAATACAGAAAAAATTAAAAAGTGTCTCTAATCACCAATATTATTAAAAATTCATAGAATCAAGCAACGCATTTGTTGATTTTGCACCTATCACCAAAATGTTTATATTGATTACTAAAATTTGTAAAAATTTTAAATTTCGAATATTTTTTTTTTTAAATGAAATTTTTGATTTTCATTAAAAAATGATCAAAAAACTTTGTCATCTCAAACAATGTGTTGATTGGTTTTGACAATTTCCAACAACAATTTCACAAGTTTAAAATATTTTAATTTAAAATGAATTTCAAAACAACTAAAATGTTAATTAAATCAAAATTTTATTTTTAATTTTCTTCCAAAAAAAAAATAATTGATTCAATTATCACATTAATTAAATTTTAAACCTTTTTGAACAATTTTTTTATTACTAATATTTTTTTCTGTGAATAAATTGAGCCACCTTAGAATATCATAAATATTCGAATATATGAATATTATAAATATTTCAAGTCTAGTTTTACACGTTTCAACTTTTGATGCTCAACTTTTGAGTTTTTGGTAGAGAGCAGAGAGAAGAAAATATTTCTACTAGTTAGCAGTGATGCCAGAAGTGCATATTTATCTGCATTTTGCAGATTTTTTACCCCAAAATGCAGATTTGAAGATTTTTGGTTTAAAATTGCAGATTTTTTAGCTGGGTGAAAACTTCTTTATATTTTCAGATTTGTTTGTTCTATTTCCACTTTTTTCATTGATAAACGAAATATATTGACTATTGATGGAAGATCCGTTGGGAAATAGATTTATTAGTGGGATTTTATTCACAAAAGAATACTTCAAAATAAAAAAAATTATTTAAATTCACATTGTCTTGACACAGTCGGGATTATGTCATCTGATTTTACAAGAAATAATATGCATAAGTACGCATATATTCATATGTACTTAAGTATAAATATTGTTAATATTTGATCTCTTGTATATTTTCAATAATAGCTGTAATAACATGATAGTTTTGATAACATGTCAAGCAATTAACTTATAGTTTGCTGTTTAAAATAACATAGATGTGATAAATCCTTTCTAAGGCCCGTAATTTCTACAAAAAGATATCTAGTCGTGTTGATACCTAACAGTTATATTTACCTATACGGTACCACTATTTTCGCACTCTAAACGTTAATTTTACCTACGTGAATTAAATATCGAAAATCGGTGGTGTAAAATAAATTACACTTTAACCCGTAGGTAAGAAATACGTCTGAGTAATTAATTTTGGACAGATATTTTTAATGTAAAAATATCTAAAAATTATCGGCCACCGTCTGAAAATCCCATTCGGTTTAAAATGGAACAAATTTTTAAAACTTTTCTGTGTTAAAAGCTCAAGAAAATATTTCCTTTTTAGAATTTATACTTCGAGGACCACTTATAGATATTTACCAGACATACTTTTGAAACAACCATCAATTTTAAATTACAGAACATGGCCGTATATTTTAAAATGAATTGTTATATCTTTTTCTAAATAAACTACATTAAAAATGCAATAAATGTGTTTTGAGATTTGAGATTTTGCAGATTTTTTGATGAAAAATTATGGTTTTTTGCTGATTTTACCTCTAAAAGTTATGGCAGCACTGCTATTTGATTCGCTGCGAACCAAGTTTTTGTTATTTTGAAGCATTTATAACATAAAAAAGTTGAAACAGATTGTTGCGTGTGACTAATTTAAAAGAAATTGAGCAGCAAAAGTTGAAGCGTGTAAGCCTTGACTAATTTATCGTGCACAGAAAATACTATTTGTTTTGGCATCAAATTGCATTTTCTTGGCAAACAAGATGAAGAGAATGATATTTCGTTGGCGTAAACTTTTAAGCGGCTTGAACACCCCACGATCAGCAAAAAAGCCAATACACGAATGTTTAAAAAAAACGGACAAGCGTCAAAATGAATTTAAAACCCACTAATAAAGGCGAATTCATACAAGGTGGTCTTATTTTGAAAATGGATACAACACTGTAAAATACTTTAACGTTGGGTCAAACTAATACAACACTTTAGTCAACAATTCAAACAATTGTTCATTTTGTTTTTAAATTTAAATTTTACTAATGTGTGTGATTGATAGAACAAAAATTGTTCACTTAAAAATTAATCTCGCCTGTGCCAGGCCATTTCAAAAATTTTTTGCTACGATTGTTCCATACTTCTGGCAACACTAATCTGTATCTGAAGTGCGTGAGTATATCGTGTGTTTTTTTAACATACTGGATATTGAGTAATACGACGGGTACTTAAAATTCCATCATGATACGTACATGATTTGAAGACACATTACGTTGCCATCCATCGTATTGTGCCATTTAGTTGAAATGTCATTTCTACTGATTTGTCACATTAAATGGATTATTTTAGTGGAAGCCACAAGCAACAAGAACAAAAAAAATATCAGTTAAATAGAAAATAACAGTTTTCGCACTTGATCTTTTGGTCTGGGTTTTGGAATGGTTTTTTTTTTGTTTGTGAGCAGTTAAGAAATGAAATAAAGAAAGGAAGAGGAAACATTGTAAGTCAGGGGTTCTCAAAACTTAATCTATGACTTTATTTTGTTTGGTCTGAAAAATATTATTCTCTCTGCGGCCTTTCGATTATAAAACTTATTAACCGACACCATTTAAGAAGCAGTGCTAGGCATCAGACCGAATTCGGTCTTTGCAGCGAAATTAGCAAAATTATAATTTTCAGAAGTTGCCGTTTTATATCTTCAAAGAGTTTAATGAACCTTATAAGACACCATTTCAGAAACCCTGCTTTAGCACAGCATTATCATCAGACCGCATTTGCACTTCTTAGCAAAATAAGCAACAAATGACAGCATTATGATCAGCAGAAGTGGTTTTAACCAAATTCGTTAAAATCGTTGCACAAAAATTTGTTGACTTTTCACTTAAAACTCTCAACTGCCACCAAAATGGACCACAACCAATGAACCAACGTATCTGGGCTTAGATTTTTTGTTGCCTTATCTCTTTTACTGTAAATGTTACAGCACAGCACAGCACAAAACAACAACTATAAATATAAAACTTGAGAATTTATGTCTTTGTTGTTGAATTTAAAACAGAAAATATCATTTTGTTGATGTTGTTGCTACTTTGCCACCAAGTTTAAAGCCTTAAAGTTGCTGTTGGCTTCTGCCGACTCTGCTCATTGCTAAAATGGAAAATTAATTGTATTTTTCCTGTAATTTGTGTTGTTTTTGTTCTTTATCTTAATTTGTTTTTGTATATCTTATTTATTACGTTTTTTAGTTTTTTATTGCTGTTTTGGTGCTTTTTTTTTTGCACCGTAAATTTTTGATTTGAAGTGGTGCCACATCTGGGTCATGATCAATGTTAAAAACCAAAAGAATACATATTGTTTTTGTTACTTTTATTTAAAAAAAGAGCATAAAAAAGTTTCTTATGATCGTGACTAAATTGACTCACAATATTTTTTTAATAGCACAAAACACTTTTACTTGGCATCATTAAGATTCTGTAATTATAAGAAAATGTATGTAAGAAATTTCTTTAAAATTTTCAGTTTACAGAAAAGTTTGTATTTTTAGGAAATTTTCAAATTATAGGAAGTTATATTTAAACTAGCTTTTTAACGAAAATTTCCAAATTATAGATTTATAGGAAATTTATGTTAATTTTGGTATTGTAAGGCAAAATGTGCGAAAATTATATATTTATAAAAAACATTTTCTATAAGTCCCAATTCACATTATACGATTTTTGTCATTGCGATTATTGTCGTTTCCTCTTTGAAGTCGGTCTGATGTTAACATTGAACGATTTTTGTCGTTACGACTTTTTCTTTTGCAACCGAATTTCAATACATTTTTCGTCAAATGAGAGAACGAATAAGCGAACAAAATGAATCGAAGAGTACACTCGCTTGTGTACCCCTTTTAATTCCTCTCTCCCCTCTCGACCATAAGGTAAGAATCGCAACGACAAAAATCGTATAATGTGAATGGGCACTTACTCTGATAAACTTTGCTATTCATACGATATTTTACAGAATACCTATTGCTATTTACAACTTTTGCTTTAGAAAATTTGTTGGTTTCTGATTTGAATTTACAATTTAATCTACCATGCTTTTAGATGAACATACCTTTTGCCTCTTTTAGACCATTTCAAACCGCTGCTGCGAAGTGTGACTCTAGAAAATATGGCCAAAATAATGCAAATTGAAATGTGAGGCTATTTGTGATTACGCAATATAACCGAATTCTTTATAGAAATTTCACCTTAAAAAATTAAAAATATGCCTTAAAATTAAGTGAAATATTCCCCCAAATTTAGGGTAATTATTCTTTAAAAAAATCGCCCTAAAAATTTTAACGAATGTTTACCTCAAAAATGTTTAAAAAAAAGAACACAAAGAAAGTTATATTATAAAGTTAAATATGGTTTGGGATCATATATACGAGACTTAAAATCCCGAAATCAAAACACCGAACGTCAAAATCCCGAGTGAATTTTAGTGTCCCGAATATAATCGCACAATAATAAAAAAATAAGGCTTGCAAAAAAGGAAAAACTTGAAAAATGGTAACGCTGCTTTCAGAGCAAATGCCATTCTGTAAGTGATGCCACAATAATAATAGAATTTATTGCCACTTTTCTAGTGATGACACCAAAATAATCGGATGTTTGTAGAATGGAATACAATGAAATAGGAACATTTTGTAAAGATGTTGAAAAATTTGATTTTTAGCCCATGTATTTCTTATGGGAAAATTTGAACATCTTTGAAAATCAATGTTAGATTTTAAATGTTGACAAGTGTGAAAAGGCTATAACCAAGATTTTAAATGGTTATGAGACTGGTCCTTATTTGACTTTAAACTCTTTTTAACATTTTACATTTTAAAAGTTAAAATTTCAAATTTATATTTTAATTCTGACACATGCCGCATTGAGCTTAATATGAAAGTGGTCGACTCTACAACTCCGATTTCACAGCCCTGGGTTTCAATAATATTAAATGAAAACTTGTTCCAAAATGAAATTGCGATTTTATTTGGGGTCATTATCCATTCCTTGGAATTATGGTCACTGTCCATTTCCTTTAAATTGCAAAGAACATTCCAAAAAGAAACAAAAAATATTATTAAGTTGCTTGTTGTTGTACTTCATATACAATTTTGGGGGCATTCCTCTTTTAGCACTTTGGGTTCGTACCTGGTTTAAAATAAGCAATTTAAAAAATTAATTAATAAAGCTTAAACTAAATTGTATTGTAAACTATTTCTTAAAAAATAATTGCGGCTCCCTCCTAAAAAAAGGTGTCCTTTGTTACAAATTAAAATACTAACTCGTATTGAACTTTTTGTTTATATAATTTTTTCAGGTTTCATTTTAAGAATTCAATTGAATCGTGTGTATGTTTCCAAGTTGTTAATTTATTTAAATTTTTTTCAAACCAGATATTAAAGCACCCGTATGATTTGATTTTTAATTTTTTTAATTCTACGAGGGTTGCAAAAATCTATTTAAATCTTAAATAAAACAAAACAACAGCACAAGAACTATTGATCGAGAGCTAAATTGAAATGAATAAAACTGTTCTGGAGCAGAACTAGGTCAGAACTAGACTTAGAGAACAAAAATGAAATTCGATATGTTTATGGAGAAGTTATATTTGTATTTGTATTTATTATTAATATTTGCCTTTCTAAAGCAACAAGATATAAAATCTTATAAATAACAGCTCTAGAATCCGATGAGTTATCAGATATAATATTCGTAAAATAATATTTGTTGAAACTAAAAATACTAATCTAGTGAATTTTAACATAAATTAACATTAATAACATTTTAAACTTGAAGAACAATGTAGTTAAAAATAATAAAATAACAAGAAGATTATACATTTATAATTTAAAAACTTTATGCATAGTACGTCATTAACAATTTTTTATTTTTATTTTTATCAAGTATTATTGCAGAAATTTTAAATATATTATCGTCTCTATAATAATGGTAATTTTAGTCCCAACAATGTTATGATTGATAAAGTCTTTTTCCCCACAGCCAAGTACACATAATTTTATTCGGAATATTAACGTGCTCAAAATTAAACAATAAGATTTTGCAGTTTTAAATACATATGAATGTTTCAAGGGCAACAAACATGTTATGGTTGTTAAAGCAAATGTGCAATAATCAATTACCCGTCATCATATAAAAACATGTTAAGTTTCTGCGTGTGGAACAGAGTTGGAACCGAACTAAAACCCAATTTGGGAGTACTGATGCTCTATTAAAGAAGTATTACGAAACAAAATCCCAACAGATCTCCCTCATATACATATATCTCTCACAAAACGTATATGCAAAAAAAAACTTGGCCTTGATATTTACAAAAAATAAAAATAAATTCATACAACAACAACACCAGTTACTGATCCAACAGCAACAGCGACAAGCAACGAATGTATGTAGTTGTCGCTGGCAGCCTGCAATTTATTTTGTTCGAATTGCAATTCAAATTACAAACAAAAAAGCAACAAAAATTTTGTTTACAACAAACTCATAATTGTACCGTGAATAAGTGGAAGTGTGAGACGTTCTGTAGAATATTTTTTTCTGCTACTGTCGTGTTTTTGTTGCTGTCTAAATAATACAGGAAGAAATTTTATGCGCAATGCGTTTTTTATACAAAACGGTTTTCGTTCAGTTCCATTTTATTTCGTTTGGTTTGTTTTTTGTCAACTATTTTTTCAGCTGTTTTTTTAACAAATAAATTTTATTTATTTTTCTCTAATTTTTTTGTTATTGTTTATTTTTTAAGTTGTTGTTATTTGTCGCTATTATTTTTTGTCCGATTGTGTTGCACTCAATTCGTAATTGGATTCGTTTAGTTTTAGTATTGTTTCGTTTTTTTTCCATTTAAACAAAAATATATTTTCATATATTTTTTTTGTTTATTCTTTAGGTTTATTGCAATTGAATAAATAATAGTTTTCATTTATGTATGTATGTATGTATATTGATTGTCTATTATTGTATGGCACCCTCTTACCCCTTCAATAGCTTAACTTTAATTGTTCAAGTTTTCGCTTTGCCCAATTGTAAGAGAGTTATTTTATCGCATAAAAAGCATTTTAATAATTAATAAGGTTTTGTAAGGAATTAAAGCCAAATAAAATAAATTTGAATCAGATCTGAACGGCTAATAGACCAAAACTGAACTAGAACTAAACTAGAACAGAACAGAACTACGACTGAACTCGAAATGAACTAGAACTGAACTAGAACTAAATTAGAACTGAACTAAAACCGAACTAGAACTGAACTAGAACTGAACTTGAACCGAACTAGAACTGAATTAGAACTGAACTAGAACTGGACTAGAACTGAACTAGAACTGAACTAGAACTGAACTAGAACTGAACAAGAACTGAACTAGAACTGAACTAGAACTGAACTAGAACTGAACTAGAACTGAACTCAAACTGAACTAGATATGAACTAAAACTGAACTAGACCTGAACTAGAACTGAACTAGAAATAAACTAGAACTGAACTAGAACTGAACAAGAACTGAACTAGAACTGAACAAGAACTGAACTAGAACTGAATTAGAACTGAACTAGAAATGAACTAGAAATGAACTAGAAAACAACTAGAACTGAACTTTAACTGAATTAGAACTGAACAAGAACTAAATTAGAACTGAACTAGAACTAAACTTTAACTCGACTGCGCTGAAGAAGAACTGAACTTAAACTGAACTAGAACCCATAAATATTTTTTTACAAAAAAAATCCAAAATTGATCTAAAAGTCTCATTGAACTTTCTTAAATTAGATGTTGCTTTAAACATTGAATTTCCTAAAGCCATCATCTAAGCAACATAAAAACATCAACAAAAAAACTTAAAAACAAAAATAATGTGTTTGGCTGCTCTGGACATGGTTCGATAAAGAAGCAGTAGCTACAACAAAAGACAAGTAACCGTCCATCATAATCAATGTCAGTAGCAATGCCCAGCTGGCTAAGAATGGACTGCAGCAGCAGCAAAAAAAAAACAAATCAGACGCAAACAATATTCTAACAAATATTACATTGTGTCAGTACACATACTTACACATGACTGCCACCACTAGCACGCCCTCCCTCTGCAACAGCAGCAGGAGCAACAACAGTAACAACTACCAGCACTCGTTGTAGTCTTTAAGATTTACAAGAGAAAACAGCTTCAGGCTGTGGCAGTAGCAAAATGTGGCGGCAATTTTCAAGGTGCCTCACACACTTATCATCAGTATCCTCATCATGCAATAATGTTACTTTCAACTGCAACAGCAACAACTGCAAACAAAAGATAAATCCATATGTATTTGTCTGCTTCTAAGACGGGTCATAAACCAAAAACCAAAATCACCAACTACAAAAAATTACTAAAAAGTTATTAACGAAAAAAGTTGTAAAACAGCTTCCAGTTTTCATCAATGCATGTCGTCACTTCCACAGACAGACGCCAACAACTACAATAACTACCATTAAAACCCATTGGCTGCAACAATTGCTGGATTGTTTTAAGTTGGCAATGAAAATGTTGCAAAACAAAAAACTTCTAGGAAAGTGTCTACCATGTTGCCATCGATGAAAGATCGATAGTTAGATGGAATAAGATAATAATGGCCACCAAAAACTCTAATTTTTTTCTCCATTTTCCCCTGCAGTCGGACAAAGTCTAGGCCAATTTTGTTTAATAACAACTACAAGACAAGACCTGTGCAATTTTTATAACCAGCAAAAAAAATCTGAGACAAAAAACTGATCACTCAAAAAGCATCTAGAAGATTTTTAAGCCACATCTGCAGTTCTAAGGATGTGATTTTTGGTGTGTTTCTGTCTGTCTACACCATGATGAAGCTGTGCTCTAACTTCACATATTGGCAGTCTATTTTGTGTGTGGACTTGTGGACAGACAAGGCATTTATACAAGTTTTATTTTATCTTTATTAGAATCTTAACATAAATTTTTTTGTTGTTAAAGTTTTTTGAAATTTTTCGATTTTTTTCCTAAAGCATTTAGTGTATTGTCGCGTCTGATTTCCTTTTAAAGAGTGACCATATTTTTTTTTTAAGGCTGTAATCAGAAATAATTCAAAATCAAAATGTTTATCTACTGCTACGACCTGTTGCTTGTTCGACGTTTTGTTGACAGGTATGACTCGGCCAGCCATTCCTGCGGCTGCCTTTGCGATTCCAGTTTTTTTGCGTTTCTGGTTATGTCGGCTAAAAGTCTTTGCAAGGCATGCGCTATTTTGGTTTTCTCATTTCAGACTCAACTAATGTCCGGACTCGGCCCTTAAACCAAAGTTTGTGATGGTGTTTGGCAAGAACATTTTTAGTATTGCAACGGATGCAACGGTTGATGAATAATTCCTCGGTATGGATACCGCATTTATTTTAATGTCAAGGCTAGCAGCCGTAAGGCGCAACTGATTTCAGGCTGCTGCTAAAAAGGTTAATTTTGGATCTTTCACTTGTTGTAATTTTTGTGCCCAGGTAGCAGAAGTGTAAAATGTGGCTTAATTTTTGTGTTGATTCTCTTGGCTTTGTTTCTTGGATATTAATTCTGAGACCACAAATTGCTGTTTCGTCTTTGATGTTGTTTGGTTATGACTGCAAATCAATGTAAAAGTTTAAAGATGACGTTTATAAGGCCGTTATTCTTGAGGGGCCCGTTTAGGTGGCAGGTGATACTTCTACTTGTTGCTCAGAATTTTGCCATGATGCTGACGACGGCTGCATAGAAGGAGGACAGTGAGCAACCCTGCAGCCAACATATTTTAACACTAATTCGACAGCTGATTAAGTCCTTGTGTAGGATGCGGCACTAAGCATTTTCGTATAGTGCTTTGATAAATGTAATAAGTTTTGGTTTAAGTTTAAATGAAGAGCGCCACTCGACCGACTGTTCCATTGTGATCCTTAGACTGTTTATATAGCCAGTGCCAGATTTGCTGGGGCAGACGCCGGTTTGCTCGTGGAGAATATCGTTGGACAATGCGTCCGATAAACGTTGTTTATTATCAATGATATTGTTTACCACCCTAAGAAACCTCTAGTTCATGCATTCCGTAAAGGGTCCGTTCTTTGGGCATGTAATTTGTTACACCCTCTTTTTAGTCGTTAATTAGTGGAGTGTTGACCCTGAATTTGTCTATAATGGGGTGTATGAGTGGAAGCTTGTAGCTGGATCTGTTGTTTAGCCAATTTGTTGTCGATTCAGGTTGCTTTATGGATCTTGAAAAGTCTTTATAGCAGTTTCTATTTTAATCACTGTCAGGTTTATTAAACAATATTTATTTATCAGGCTTAATAGTGGCCTGAGTGGTGTTGAGAATTTTCTCAAATGTCTATTTGTCCTGTCTTCAATCCATTTTGGGATATTGCTATATCTTCTAGAGATAAAGGCAACATTACGAACTTAATGTAAACAAATTTTAAAATCTAAATTTAACAATTTAAATGCTTTAAATAACGTGCAAAATCTTGCAAAGAAATGGCCACACTCTCTGCTCTTGTATGCTGAATATCTTTTAAAAAATTTGCAGTACAAAATTTAACTTTAACATACAATTATTTGTATACGTTGCATTCTGGATGAGGCATACACATACTTGAGTCTCACTAGTATGTTGTATGTTTATAGTCCATCCAAGATGCCATTCCACCGTACAGCATGTGCTGGCCTTTTGTTGCCAGGAGAGGGTGTAACAAATTGCCTATTAGTTATTTAGTTTGCTCGTAGTTGATTTTAGTTTTTCTATAAAATGTTTTTAGATGCCAGTGAATGTAACTCTCGTGTATCTTAAATATTTTATTAGTAATTACAACAAATAACTACAGCAACATCAGCTACTTGTTATTATTTTTTTTGTTTTCAATTTTTTAATTTTTTCTATTTCATCTTGGTTTTGTATCTTTTTCACATTTATGCTACTGGCATATTTATTTACAATGAATAGCAAGCAGCAACAACTACAATATCGAAAAAAATGATTTTAATTAAAATTTTATTCGATAAAATAGATTCTTATAAATTGGTTTTTGTTGTATTTTGTTCCATCTCAATGTTTGATATATTAGTTCAATCAGAGTTCTATTTAGATTTTCTTTTTTTTTTTTGCTTTTCGATTTTTATTTGTATCGTTGAATAAAAATATGTTTTACTCATACGGAGAATTGTATGGCCACTTTTGTGTTTTGTATAATATAAATTTTATTTAATTATAATTTATTTATAAAAATCAGTTTTTGTTGACGGGTATTTGTTGGAAATTAAAATCGTTTGTAATTAGCTTTTCAATAAGTTTTTAAAAAGGTTTTAAGAATTAAAAGCATTAAAAGGTGTTTTTAAAAGAGTTTCTAATAACGGTACGTAGTGTCCATATTACCGCCACCCCCCCCCCCCCCCGATTAAATTCAAAATAACTAAAATTATTTGTCCCAACAAATCTTGAAACCCAGAAATTCGAACAAAAGATATTTGAAGCATCTATTTGCCAACAACCAGGTCTCAGCGATATTCACTTTATACAAAACTAAACCTTTCATATAGTCAAAATCGCTTAAACCTGCAAATCTCAGAACAAGCAGTTCTGTTTAATTTAAGAGTATTTGAGCTAAATATTCAATATTTGCAAAGAGTTATTTTAATACTTTTAAGCCCCCTCCCACTCCTGTCTCTTGCCCTGTGTTAGCCAAATTGGTTGTTTGGTTATGCTTAAACTATTTTTGCTGTCAAAACGATTTTTCCAAAACGAATTATCTACTTTTTTTTTTTTGTTTTTTAATATTTTGTGCAAATTTCAAGTACAACCAGTTCTATTTGCGTTGTAAACCTTGAAATCTTGTTTAATTTTTTTTATCACCTGGAGTTTGTTTTAAATGTTTTTGTTGTTGTTTTTGTTAAATTATTGTTTTATTAGAATATTTGTTGTAAAATTATAAACCAGTAGTAGCGGTGAATGAGACACACTTTTTTGCACTTGTCAAAGTTTTAAAACAAAAAAATTGGTTTTAAAAATAGTAGTTGATTTCCGATATTTTTAATAGATGGTTATAAATAGATCGTGAAAAAATATGAACGATAACAAAACTTGTTCATTTAGGGGAACTGTTGGGATCTGACAATTCCTAAATTGTACCGTCTCAATGGCAAAATTGTACCAAATTGACATTAATTGTGACAAAATTTCGATATATAAAAAAGCATACATAGTAATTCATAACACATTTTAATTCGATAAAAATAAAACCAAAGGAAGTGAAAAAGTAAAGCCCGGCTATTTGATACCCTACACCACATATGTATATAAAGATACATTTTCGAAAGTGTTCTCTATTTGGAACTTATGGGCAGTCATGAACCCGCCAGAATAAAATCTTCATCAATATGAGACTTGTTTTTCCATAAGAGATTTTAGAAAGGACTCTTATATAGGACCTATGGTTAATTTTTGACCTACCACCACATCACTAAAACCTTTATCCGGGAGAAGTATTTTTATGGTAGCTATCGTCAAATATGGACCGATTCCAATAAATTTTGATACGATGATTTAGATTGCAATAAAGTAAGCTTGGCCTAAATTTAATTTAAATATCACTATTCCGGAAAGAAGTTTTTATGGGGGCTTTGTGTAATTATGAACCGATTCTCACCATTTGTAGTCCCTATGAATTGAAACCAATGTACAAAATTTAATGACATCGTTAAATCAACTAAGAAAGTGATATTGAGTCGATCGGTATACAAAAAGGTGGGTCTAGGACCAATATTTTTTAGTGTTACACATCAGCAGAAGTGCATAATACCCTCTCCACTATTGTGGTGTGGGTATACAAAATAAAGAAGCTAAATATTTCTGTTTTATGTCAAAGGCAGACAAAATTGTTTTAAGTGTCACCAAAACAATCGACAAAAGAGGCGATTTGGAGACACTTGATCCCAGGCTTCCTACAGGGATATGCTTATGTATGTATGTACTTAACATGTTGGGAAAACATCATGAACACAAATTAATAATGCAATATTTGGTTGTTCTGGTCAGGGCTGGAGATATTTTATAACAAGTTTTATTGTTGAAAAAAGTGAGTTAATCTACCTGAAAGAAATGATTAAACTTCTTTTATTGTACCAAAAACGGATGAATTGTACCAGTGTACCAATAAAGTTTCAATTGTACCAAATTTAGTACAATTATACCACAAATCCCATTAGTGTTAGGGGAGATTATGGCCAGAACAATAAACAGCGGCCTTTTAACCAAATCATAAATCAAACGATGTTTTTAAATAAAATATCCAGAAATGGGAAACTTGGCCGAAAAAGAACTAATCTGAGAAATTATAAGTTTTATAAAATAGAAAGTTTGTATAGAATTCGCGATTTTTATCCATTGAATTTCCTCAGTAAATTGTAAACAAAATCAAAACTTGTGCACCGATTAAAATGAAATTTAGCTGATTTGATTCGAAATCTGTTTAACTAAATGTTTTTTAAGGCAAAACTGTGATTTTTGGCGCATTTTAATTTGTTATGAATTTTTAAAGAACAAAAATTTAATTTTTTTTTAAATTGTTCTTTTTTTTTACAAAACTTCAACGATATCTCTGAAAATACTGGGCAAATTAAAAACTAATGTAATCACGGCTTAAAGATAATATTTTTGTTGACTATTGAATTTTTTTTTAGCTGAATAAAGTGAACCGTTTTCAAGTTATTCCAATATATGAAGTGAAAGTGCCTTAATTTTGGACGTATCGAAAAGTCAAGCTGATAAAAAAAAATTAGAATGATAACTGTTCAGTGTTATATTTAACAAGCATCTTATAAAAATTGTTAAAATTTTTAAAATAATATTTGACATTTTCTGGCCTTGTGAAATGCAAGAATTAGCGGTAAAACTCACGTCATGTGCTCATCTTTTTTTTACTGAAAATCAATTTGTTAACTAAAAATTTCACTGAAAATCGATTTTTGCATTGAAAACTGATATATTCATTAAAAATGGATAATCATTCAAAAAAGCAAATTTCGATCTACCAAAGGGTTAAAATAAAATTTGGTTTAAGGATTGATGTTTGACTATTGACGTCAGCAGTCGTCGATGGCTGCGAGTGTAAGACGGCAAATCCCTTTGAGGAGATCGAGTGGTAGCGATCGAAACATGTCAGGGTAACCAGCCGCCTGGGTTCGAATCTCGGGTCAGTCAAGAATGAATGATTATCAATAAAAATTTTAATTAATTTTCGTGTTGTAAAATTCCTTTCTTCATAAAAATAATTTAATGAAAATTAAATTTGATGAACTTAAGCCTGATTAAAAATATTGGAAATTTGGAATAAAAACATAATATTTAAGCAACAAAACAAGCATTGTGTGAACGCCGAAGCTGATTCAAGGAAGAAAATTTGATAAGTTTATCCGTATGAATTGGGACAAAACAAAAATTTCATTGTATTGACACGAATGCAGTTTCAAAAGAGAATCAAAGAAAGTTTTTGCAGTAAATGATGATAATTAAGAAACTATCTCAACAAATAGTAAAACATCTTTTTGTAAATTTTGACGACAGATAATTCTGTATATCAGCTGTTGCCTTATATGCATCTAGCATTGCGATAACTCTATTGCTGTCAATGACAAAATTATTGCAATAACAAACAGTTGCAATCTGAATACCGTATTATGTTTCTATTATAAGATTTTTAAATAGATTTTTGACTAAAATTCGATTTTTTTACTTAAAAGATATTTCTTCATATCATGACTCTGACTATGGATCGCATTTGTAAAACAATTATATGGCGCACAATGCTATACATGTACATGTCCTACCGAATAAAAGAAGGTAGTGTTGCATTGATATTAAATACAAGAAAACCAACCAAAGTTAACTTTTCCATAAATTTGTTAACCCATTTTTCTCCTACCGGTAAAAAATGTGCTCCAAAAGGAGCAGGTTTTATGTATCAATGCATACCTCAAATCGCTTCAAACCTGCTGATAAGATGCCTGATTTTTGTATGGAGTGTTCCCGGTTTGGAGGACTATTTACTGCTGACAATAAGCGCTTTTTTCAACATGCAAGCAAAGCACTCATAAAGCGCTTTTTTAAGTGATAGCTATATTTCCATATTCATTGATGTTTTGCTTTTAATTGCTTAAATGCATTGTTTCAATAATTTTCGTAAGCCATTATATATTTTTATTTTTTTTTTTTGCTTTAAAACCTCATCGTTGTCAGCACTAAAATAGCAGCTTTTTTTCTATATTTTATTCTTAATCATTTACTGCTAAGTATATAAAAGCTATCTTATTGAAGCGCTCGATTATGCGCTTTTTCTCTGTAGTGCTTCAAAAAACCCAAATTTTTTTAACTGGGTAGTTACCTACACTCACTGTTTATAACTGACAAATAAATATTTGGGGAGTATGTGGTGAGGCTGTGCTTGGTACCGAGTCACTGCAACTTGGTGCGGCGAAAAATGGGTTAAGACGAAAACTGCACAGAAAAATCTTCAATATTTTAACAGGTTTTTTTTTAAATTGCGCTTAAAACTAATTTTCAAAACAAGTGATTTTCTTATTCATTTGATAATAATTTAATTCCTCACATGGCTGACACATTAAACCCTCCCGAATCATAAAGTGCAAATTCATTTAAATCCAGGTCCCCATACTTTCGCTCTGTCCGCCTTAATCTTCTATTACATAAAATCGATAGAACCAAATAATTTAAGTAGTTAATGAATTGTAAAAAATTAAAACCAAATTATAACGACAGTTATTTGCATTAAATACATTTAAATCAAAATTAATTCTTATTAATTTTCTAATGCAAAAATAACGAAAAAAACACACACACACACAAACACAGTCAGCAACAACAAAAAATTAGAATTTAAATGCGTTTTAATTATTTATTGTTGATTGCAATTTGTTATTGTTCTTAATTCATTATTGTTAATTTAATATTTTAAAACACATTTATTTTATTTCAGATTTTATAATAATTTTTTTTTACACTGCAGCTTATTTTGTATTTGATTTGTCTTGAATTTAGTTTTTCTAGTTTTCATTAGATAATTTTGTGTGGCATATAATTTAATTTAACGTTTTTTTTTATTGTCGATTAGTAACCGAATGCGGAAATCATCAATTATCTTATTTAAAAATATTTATAACAATTTGTGCATATTAATCAATATTGTTTATTATTTGTTTTACTTTTTGTTGTTTTTGTAGTATTATTTCTTTTTTTTTGTATTTTTAACACTTCTATTTATTAATTTGATTAAAACGAGTTACGAAAAATGGAGAATTTTCTTAATTGTTTTAGTTTATAGAAATTTGTTTTAAGTGTGAGTGTTTTTTAGTTTTAGGAAAAAGGCAAAAAAAAGCTTATAATAATAGTTAGAAAAAGTAAAACCTTCAAATGTTAGAAAAGTGTATTTTTGTTAATTAAATTAGGAATTTTAGCAAAAGGCAGGTGCGTAAAATTTTAAAATCGAAACAAGATATTTCATAACTTTTGACGCGATTTATATAAAACTTAATATGAAATTGGTTTTTAAGTTAAATATTTAACGATGTGTTGTACGAGAGTTCAGAAATGTTCGTGTTTGAATCAGTGTTTGAAAATAAACAATTTATTATTTAGCGTTCGGCTCACACACCCAGGAACGATATCTATTTTATTAGTCAATGTGTAGACGAACTCAACCCTAAATACCATTCGTAACTATTTTCAAGAAAGAGCTGCACATAATAAAGTGTTCTGTTCTTCGTTAAAAAGCAGAACAAGTGTAGTGATACTGTAGACAAACATTATATTTTAAAGTTCTATAATGTTTGATTTTTTACATTGATAAAAAAAATTAACAAACAAAAAATTTTAGCAACGACCGCAGCACAAACAGCGTGCGTGTGTATTGTGTAAAATTATTTTGCGGGATTTTTGCTTTTTTTCGTATGTTTTGTTTTTGTAAATAATATTTGGATTTTTTACCAGCCAAAAGGGACGAACATTAATGAGCCGAACCGAACACAATATAGTTTGTGGACTTAAAAAAACGAACGAAATAAAATGTTCTCATCTTTTGTTGAGTTTAATAAAAACAGAATTATTTTTGTGCTCGAAAGGTGACTAACAGGGAAACGTTATTTTTTAAATGATTTTCTACACAAGCTTTATTAGCGTTTGTGTTTTCCCCAAATCTACCGAACCGAACACTAAAGGGCGATGTTTAGTGTTTATTTTCGAATACTGTGAAAGCTAAATAAAACATACATTTCTTATATTCATGGAAGAGAAATATTAAATGAATACAAAATTCAATAAATTTCAGTGTATTTATTAAAAATAAAAATTAGGAATTTTGCACGTCATACAGAAATCTTATTAATCAAAAATGTTATGTTTTGTTGCTTCAAGAATGAATTGATTAAGTTTCTTCGATTTTTATAATTGTTAATACATTAGCGAAAAGAACTTGAAACAAACCTGTTAAGTCTTATTGTTGAAGTTTTTGGCACACGCACTTTTGTAAGTTAAGACAACAAATGAATTTGCCATCATTTTTTGCGGGGTTTACAAAACCGCAGTCGAAACCAAAAACTGTCAAACAAAAAGATTTTTGACTTCGTTTGACTGCGACTTTTTGTATTTAATGAATCATAAGTTTAAGCAACAGTTTTTTTTCTGGTCATTGACAAATGAAGAAGTAGAAAAATAGCAGTTGACTGCAGTTGTAAATGCTGTTTTTTAATTATTAACCAAAAAATTCCTTTCACCTCCATGGAGTAGTCCATTTAATTAAAATGGATCAGGTGGTTCAATAATATTTGCAGGGAAGTGCAAGTCCGAAAAACTCAACACACTCACACTTTTTCACTAATATTCACACAATTTTGGTTCTTTTAGCCAATCGGCTGTTTCCTCGATTTTTCGTAATTAATACGTATACACTACTTGCAAGCAATTACGTGCATGTGGAAACGTAGGGTAAAAGTAGTCGTTATTATTTTGTTTGCTACTTGAAGTACCTTTTTATTTTTTATAACTTTCATGAATTTAAATTATTAGTTGACTTTTTGGCTGCAGGCAGATACCTGCTCCGAAGCGGCAGAGATCTACCGCCGATAAAAATGTCAATTATTCAGCTAAAAATCGGCTCCAGCTTAGCCACCGATTACTTTGTAAAGATTTGTATTCTCTTTTTAAACACCTTCCCTCATTATTTTTTGGTTGGCTATCCTTAAAAAGTGCAACTCTAAGAATGTCTGCCTTCCAATACTTTCAGTTCTTGTTTGTTAAGTACCAACATTTTATCAAAATTTTTAAAATAACGACATATACGGAAATGTGTTAACATTAGTGAATAAGAGTACGAAAAATAGCTTTAATTGTGCTATACAGTCAAATCCCTGTAATTCGTAATCGCAAGGGACCGGCAATTTCTTACGAATTTAGGGTTTTTCGATTTAGCAGGGTTTCGATTTAATGGGGTTAAAATAAAATAAATACGAATTAAAGGGGGTTTTCAATTTATTTACTAAAACGATTCGTGCTCTTTGACAATTTGCTTTATTACTCATGTAACAAATTGATATTAAGAAAATAAACACACACACAAGCAAAAACCCACGCAAAAATAAATAGCGGTCAACAAAATATCATTCTTTCCATGTTTATGTTGTTTTTATTACGAATTATAAGTGGTAGTTTGACCCCTTTTAGACTCGGCAAGATAGTTGCGCAATTTATTTGCCGAGTACAACAAAGTCCCTACTAAATATTTTTTTCCTAATCCCGATCTTACCGCTGACGTCTACAAACCAAGTGTTGTGTAAGAGACTTGCGCTAGTAACTTGCGGAGTGTGAAAGGGGTCTTAGCAAACAATTACGATTTATAAGATGAAAAGAAGATTTTATATGAAAAAAAATAAATTACGAATTAGCGGGGGGACCAAAATGTATAGAAATTTTACGAATTAACGAGATTTTTTCAAAATATATTTTATCGGCTAACAGCCGCCAAGTGTTTTTTGCGTCAGCAGCCGCCGTCGATAAAATCCCATGGCACAGGTATCTGACTGCAGGTCCACGTAAATAAATAATATAAAAATTCGTGAATACTGTTTTTTATATTTTTATTTTGTTTCATTTTTGTTCAACATAGTTTCTTGTTTTTTTATTTATAAATAAATTAAAACATACAATCTTAATTTATAATATAAATGTTCATATTATTCTAATGGTGTTTTCTTTTCTACAAAAAAATGTGCCTTTTTTTAAAAAAAAAATTCAATTTGGTGTCTTTTTCTTAAAAATTTTGCTCCCGAAAAGGGTGGCTTGTTTTATTCTAAAAACCTCATGCTTTTCGGGAGCAAAATTTTTAAGAAACAGACACCAAATTGCAATTTTTTTTTAAAAAAAGTCACATTTTGTTGTAGAAAAGAAAACACCATAAGTCAAATTACAATCCGAAAAAGCTTTTATACTTTAATAGTTTTATTCCTTCATTTTTTTCCAGGAATATTTTCTATGCACTATCAGAATATTACTATCAGAATATTTCCGTTACGATTCTATTTTGTACCAGATTCTATTTGTTAAAATAATTAAGTTAACTACAAAAAATTAACAACAGGCACTATCCAGTTATAACCCAGTAAAAAATGTTTAGCTTTCTGGAAGCACCAAAGCTACATGAGCGCTGATATTTGCGCTGACTATTACACGCTACTAAGAAGCACCAGAGAAGCGAATACCGTTTAAGTGAATTTTTTATTTAAGTAAAAAAAATGATTGAATAACTTCGCATTTTCCCTTATAAGTAAGCAGGTTGTAAATAAATAATTAAAATCATTATTTTTAAGAAAAAATCATGAACAATATTCTAAGTTCTTCTGTTATTCCCTTGCAATGATTTTAAGATGTGTTTACGATCATTCCCGAAATATTACCGAACAAAAAAATTATTTTTTTTTTATAACACAATCAGTCATCAAATTTTTTTTTAGCAGAGAGGAAAAAAGTAGTGCTTCCAAGTGCGAATTCGCCATATAAAAATCATGCCTCTTGTAAGCAGGTTTGTAAGGGGTTATTGTGCTTCTCTCCCTTATAAAGCTGCTTACCATTAAGCTCCATTTTTTACTGGGAAGATACAAAGGCCGTAGCGGGCCAGAAAATGTATTACATTCTGCTGGTATCTAATAGTTTTGTAAATTTTCTTTACAATTTAACAATTTAATTTAATGTAACAGAAATATACAAACAAACAAATTCTGATAGTGCATACAAAAGAATTCCTGGAAAATATGGAAGGAAGGAATAAGGCTATTAAAGTAATAAAGCTTTTAAGGATTGTAATTTGACATAGAATACACATTCGAATAATATGAAAATTTATATAAAAATGTACTCACCATGAGAAATAAATTCCCAGATTCTATTTGTTAATTTATAATATTAAAGCCTTATTTTGAACTGTTGTTAAGCTTTTACTGGCTTGTTTTTTAGCCCAATAAAGCTTTTTTCCAGCTCCTGGCAACACTGATAATTAGTGAACGTTTCAGTACTCTGTTTTGACCGCTCTCAAAAGTACTAGAGTTTCATTTTATAATTTTGCTTATCTTATTATCTATCATATTAAACATTCGCATTGTTTTTGTTGTGTGTATGTTTTTTTTTAAACCCTCTTAATATATCACTCAATACTCAATTAATCAATATCTGGTAACACATATAAGTATGCAAAGGTTAACTGCAAATTTTAAATTTTTAACCCTGATCACAAAATTCAATTTGAAACCAAAGTAAAAATTACAATAAACTTGCAAAAAGTTTTCTTAGATAATCAAATTAGAACCAAAACCAACAAAAATGCTTAAATTTATGGTCAACTGAATTTCAGCACGTCATGCTAAGAATCAGGTAAAATGTTAAAGTGGTTTTTTTCAACTTTTTGCTGAAACGCATCAGACTTTTCTCACTTAGGTTAAAGTAACAAAAACCTAAAAAGAATCAATTAACAAAATTTTATAAAAAACTTAAGAATATAATTTTGGTTGTGTTAATTTTACACGGTTTTTGTTTTCTTATAAATTTAGTCAAACTTTAGCAGAGACCTCAACATTTATGTTGCCCCCCATAAAACTAAAAAAAAGCAACAAAATTGAATGTTACAAAAAAAAAAAGAACATAAAGCCATAAAAAACTTTAGCTTGTAACAAATTTTAGAAGTCGAGGTTTTACAAGACTTTTATTGTTTTCTGTTGTTCACAGTGTAATGAAAACGAGTTGAAATTGTTTTGTGTGCCATGGTACATTTAATATAAAATGCTTTATTTTTCGTTGTATGTATATGAGTATTTGAGCTCGTAACCCAGCTTAGTTTTAGACGTTACATGAACAAACTGCAAATTTGCAACTGAAACTGCGACTGCAACTGCATTTGCAAAAGGTGTTGTCATTGATATTTCGGTGCTTGTTCTCTCAATTCATTATTTTGATGTTGGCTGTTGGTAAAATGGCATGCAATGTTTTTTTTTGCTGTGCATGAAATCTAAATTTAATTTTTCTGCTTTTTGTTTTATATTTTTTGTTTAACCTCGAACTTTATATTTCGATAGCAATGTTTATGGGAGCATATCGAAATTGAAATTGTTATTATTTTTTAATTTTTAAATTTCAATTGGATTTTTTTAAGCTTGAAATGATCTCTATTATTGTTTAGTTTTATTTGTGTTGGTTTGAAAATAAAACATTTTATAGCCGTTTAAAAATGTGAAATATGACTATAATATCGATATTTTAAAGAATTTTAATAAGCAGTTGATTATTTTAGACCTCTGGTCCTTTTAATGGCGATATACATTTAGCGATTTTAAAAGAAGTGAAAATTTGCAGTGATAACTCCCCGCTCATTAGTTTAACGCATGTAGAAGATAAATAAGACATCTTTTAAAGCAATACAGTGGAACCTCCCATATTCGGACTTTCACAGTCGAGGTGTTTTGTCGGGATATGAGAGATGTTCGATTATGAGAGAGGTACGCATTTATGATTTTAAGTATTTTACTTTATAATGACACTTTTCATTAAAGCAATGATTGACAAATCTGTTGTGTTTAAAAGAAATTTATTTAAAGTTAACTTTAACTTAGATCGGTTTAAGTCGTCTCCGGCAAACTTCTTCAGATGGGCACTTTGTTTTAATCCATTAGCATGAGATTTTATGGAATCAGGTATTGCTACATTTATCTCATCCTCAGAGCCTTAAGATTGACTAACCGCCCACACTGCGCTTGAATTTAATATTACAATACAGTCATATTTAGTGTAGACGATTTAATCTGCCTTTAAAAAGTCGCTAGATCCGACAGGAAAGGTAAGAAAATGGTAGTCAGATATACATAGATCCATGAATTTCCCCAAACACTGCAGAGCAAACCCGATCTTTTAACAAAGTTTAAAATGCGCACCAGTTTAACTCCATAGATATCGTACAATCTGCCAAAGGTGACGCATTCCATTTCGGCCAGTCGTCTTCTCGCCAGTGCAGGACAGTGACAGACGTTCTCTTCCTCGTCTACTTCATCACCGGTGTGTCAGTTTGCCTACTGTCCGGCTCTTAGACGCTGAGCATGCCTACCTATACGACAGTGTCCCACGACAACAGACCCCAAAACTTATACGTTCCTCTTTATCATCGATAGTAGAGACAAGGTTTACTTGTCATCCATGCGGGGCCACACTTGCTTGGCAGTCCTGCATCTGTACTTCGCAATATCGATAGTCGATTGCTGGAGTTCGAGTAAAGCAGAGGCACACCAATGCCCTCCAAATCAAGTGGAGCCCTAATGTTGGCCAGTATATCCCCTTGCCCTGGCACCCATATGATCCTGATATGAAACAGTCATGGGCTATTCTTGTTCTCAGTGAGAAGGAATCCAAGGCAATAACAGCGGAACGACTATCAATGCACGGCACACAGTAGCGCCATTTGAGTTTTTTCGTTGCAAAAATCATATCTTTTGAACCGAATAAGATAATTGAACAGTTTAAACAGCATATGATAGATAACTGTTCAGCCTATGAAATGAGCGTTTGGAAAGGGTGCTACGCTTTGTAGGGGCCTCCTTATGGGTTATCAAAGTTATAATTAGTAGAAAAATCAATTTTATGGTAACTAAAAAAAATTATTTTTACATTGTTTTTATTTTTTTTCTTTAGGGTTTTATGTTTTAAATTATTACCCAACAAATTAAAAAAAAATAATTTTTTTTAAAATTTATTTTTTCAATTTTCTGTAAAATATTCATCACAATTCGTAAGAGAAGGTATATCCAAAAGACTAACCATTTCTTAACTATAATTATTAATTAATGGTTTCAGTAATTGTTGCGCCAACTTTCAGTCGTAGACTAATCCAGGCATTATGCTTATTTTGCAATATATAGGCTTATGCTACCATGCCTAAAAATGTACCTGTTTCCTGCATACATATGGATTTAGGCTGAATAATGCAATTTTGATTTTATGCACGTGTCCAAATAAGATTTGTGCCTACCTGAAGGGACCATAAGTCAATATTGTTCTTGAGCATTTGTACGCCAAAGTATTGTTTAAGTGAGATACGTACCTGCTAATTTAAATGAGTAGTTTTTTTCAAACTATTAGATCAAACTACTGTCAGTCAAACATATAAGGGATGGACGCCATACAATTTCTGCAACCATGTCTTTTTAACCTTTTTTACCTCTAGAAGCCAAACGGGCACGCACTGGCAGATAAAACCTTTTGAATTATGTAAAGAAATAATCGAAGAACAGGTTTTGCAAATATGGCAAATATAGAAAAATATAGATTTTTTTATTTTCCGTCAAAGTTAAAAAATGTGTTCTTAAATTTAAATAAATAAACAAATTCTAATAATTATGCCTACCTGATTGACACAAGAAAATATTGTTTATAAATAAGGCTACATACATATTTATAAGTAGGCACATATGCATACATTAACAGAAATATGTCAGTCAGTTCCACTTATATTTACATTTTTGTGCTGTAAGATAACATAAGATATAAAAAATATTAAAATGTTGGTAGCTTTTTTTCCTTATTTGGCAATTTATTTTTTTAATTTTGGTTGAAAAAATATCTTGGCTGTGGCAACGCTGGCTATAAGATTTTAACATCTTTATTTAAATTTCAAGAAAACCTGTAATTTTTTGTGGCCCAATTTAGCGAAATTGTTTAAAGTACTGTGTAGTAAAAATGCTAAAAAAAATATGGGCGTGACCATTTTTGCCCATTTTAAGATATTGTCTATTTTATTTGTAAAAAGTACCTAAATATAGGGTGTCTGAAAAGAGGCAACTGCCAAAAAAGTAGGTTATCTGGTGGACATTTTCTTACTTATTTTAATAAACAATAGATATACCTTTAAAACAATACCAAAAAAGTAGTGATCACATGAAAATATTTCTGACACTTCAATTCTAAAATGTCTTTTATTTTCTAAAAATCACCTTTTTTTGGACTTTCTAAAAAACTGTCGACTTTAAGCAGCTCCACCAGCTATAATTCTTATCCAATTAAGAAAAACGTTTTTGAATTCTGATCAGTAAAATGGTCTTTATACGATGTGTTCATTCATTTTACAAAATTTTGTCATCAAATTTTGTATTTTTGCCACGGTTTTTGGGAAAAGGCGCCACAGTGCGGCAGTCTACAACACAGCAAATATTCTGAGCCGTTCAACTGCTTCCTTGATCGCAAGTATCTCCACGTTACAGTAATCCAGAACTCTTCGCAATAAATTGAGGTTGAGCTCCTTTGAGTGTACTGCAAAGCCGACTACTTTTCGTGATTCAGAGCCATCCGTGTAGAAGTTACACCTCTTCGCCTGCCCGGAACAACGTTTCTTTACTAATTCCAGCTTAGTATCAGCATTCTCTAGCGACAATCGTTAAACGAAACTGCGGAGGTGTGATAAATTCTCCGGTCCGAGATTGCCGTGTTCATAAACCCACTGTCTCCGCAATTCTTTCCACTCCACTGTTGGGTACATCTGTGGCGAATTGCCGAATTCGTCGCCGTCTCTTTTCCTACCAAATTTAGGGGTGGTAGATGAAGGATATCCAGCTTTTCGGAAGGTGTAAAGACGTTTAATTGACCACACAGTTTGTTTTAAATTTGTTTAAGGTGCATATGCATTTATGGCATTAAAATCCGGAACGTTATAACTAGCTAATGTGCTTCCAAAGCAGACTAATCGCGCTAAACAAACAAACTTCTCTAAATAAACAGCAATTTCTTTGCATTCCTCAACACATGAGTATGTATGCATCTTAGTGTTAACAGGGGAATCACAAAAGTTGCAAACAGAATAACTTTTAATAAACTGCAACTCTTGTTGGTGTATTTCAACGCTTCTGTAAGTTTTCAGAGATGTTTTAAAAAAGATAACTTTTAAAATTTAGTGTCCGTGTCCGTGTACGGTTAAGAGAGTGTTTAGATGTGAGAATACATTTAATATGGAAAAACAAATGTACAGCTTGGATCAACAAAATATGGCCGGTTATGGAAGCTGTTCATTATGGGAAGATTCACTGTATATCAATTAGCAACAAATAAAAAGAATCGATATTTAGTCATAAATTTTTAATGGCACTACTGCCAACTTCATTATCATATCAAAAGTTTATTATACAATTTCTAAACGCAAGATACATAGTACATGAAGCATGCCACTTATATTATACTAAAGACTAATCATATGAAACAATTGCCACAAATCTTTGAGCATGAATGTATGTGTAGATCCATATCAACAAGATCATTAACAGCAACAAATACATCGCTTTTCAAATATCATTAAAGTACAATAACAACTAATCGTAATGGCTGTATTACATGAAAACATCTATTCAAAAAACATACATACACACAATTAACCATTAGACTAGATAAAGACTTAGATCAGAGGTTCCCACAGCAAAATATTCTTTTGAACTTATTTTTCATTATAAACAAATCAAATGCAATTGACCTAAAAAAAGCTAAATTATCTAGAAATTAAAAAAAAATTAATTTAAATTAAAAATTTAAAAATTCAAACATTTATGCAAAATTTACTATAAACAGCCAATTTTCTAAATATTGCTATAAAAAGCAATTTTTACAAAAATCTGCTCTAAATAGAAAATTGACGCAAAATGGTTTATAAATAGCACAATTGTCATAGACCCATTTGGGAATCCTTGTCTTAGATAATAAAAGATCCATGGAAGAGAAACAACTACATAAAGTTGCGATGGCAATAAAACATTAACAATGGCACCTTGACGGCAGCCAATAACACAATAATTTTTTTAACAGAAGCTACAGGCAGCTACTGGCAACTGACAATTGCCAACAACAAGAAAATGTAGGCAACTAAATCCAAGAGATTTAAAAACTATATGCAATTACAAATGAAGTACACAAACACACTCCCAAGCACACACACAGGAAGAGGCAATGAAATCGAAACCACATGCTGCACAAGATCCAGTAACACACATTCGACGAAGCACATTTCCATTTTATATGGCTTTTTAACGATTTCTAATGTAAACACGGCTCTTAGGAAAATGATGTGGAAAATAATGATCATGTTGATGATCATAATGAATCTGATAGTGATCATCATTAACTGCAACAACAAAAATAACATTTTTGCATTAAAAACAAAGAAACCTTGACTTAAGATCAAGTTTTACATGAATAACAAAATAAAAATCTATTTAAAATAGTCTTAGAAAGTTGGTGAGAGCACTGACAATAAGCGCCAATAAAACTACTATTATACAACACTATACTGACAGACAAAAGGTGCAACATTGGCGTTATGTTACAACAATTACATCGGTAACAGCAACAATTGTTAATGTTATTTGGTTGTTAACAACAATTGTTAGTAATGCTGATTTTAAACACTTTTATCTTGGGCTTTTTCTACTTCAAAAAAAAAACAAAAAAAAATCAAAAAACTCTATGGGTTTCCGAATACTGGTAGTGTGATTGGTATTGTTTTTGGTTTGTTGATTTTTTTTTTCTTTCCATCGATTTTTTTACAGCCAACTTGTTGTACAAGTACAAGATCAATAAAAGTATTTTTTGTTTTTGGTATAAATTCACACCAATTTGTAGCAGTTTTTTTTTGTTGGTTGTATTGCAGTTGTTTCGTGTTAAGTTTTCAGTTTGTTTAAGATACTTGTGTCTTATACTGAACGTTCATGGTCTAATTCACCTACAAATCTAAATGCAGCAGGGCACAAAAAAAAATTCAAGAGACACAATTAAAAAAAGCTTTTTTTTAACAAATTGCAATACACTGAGAGAATGGAACAATTTCCACCCCTTAAGCGTGAATTTTTCCAGTGTTTAAAAAACTGCAATAACCTTAATTTGTTTTTGATATGACTTATGCTTGTGCTTCTGAAATCAAAAACAGTTCGTGCCGGATCACACACGTCAAGTTTAACTCTTTAAGTCCTGATCTTTTGGGAGAGAAGGCAAAAGAGAATGCCATTTATTTTCCCCTCTCTCCAAAAACTCAAGGCTTGACGTGTGTGAACCGGCAGTTTCAGTCAAAGCAAATTCAGAACACGAAAAACAAACAGTTAACGAAACTTTTGCCAGCAGTTGTTTAAAAAATTGTGATATTGATTTTCTTTTCTTTGGAATAGTTTTGCAAGTAAAAGTACAATCAGTCACTTTGCTTTTGTAAGTCGCAAACAGTCCCAGAAGAAAACTTTCTATATTTGCAACTTATAACTTATAAGCAACTGCAAGCAGTTGATTTTACTTCTCGTGTTTTATACGAATGCCTCCAGGAGCCGATCACATATCGCGATTTTCACACACACACGAATGTTAACGAAACACACTTGAAATATTGTAAAAAAACAACAATAATAATAATTATGCGTATGATTATGTATAAGCCCTGCAAATAATATTGGACCACCTGATCCAATTTGATTAAATGGACTCCTCCATGGACTGGTCCGGTGTAATGCAAGCATGGACCATGTCATTTTTAAAAAGTCTTCGTAGTGAGACAACATGTCTTCGGTTTTTAACGACATGTTTACGTTTTAAAACGAAGTTAAAA